>CM035092.1:10354243-10743138 GCA_020205505.1 Panax japonicus | reverse complement strand
GAGCTGAGTTGATCGCGGATTTGTATGGAAATATGTGAATGTTTAGATTGATAGGAGATGGAATTTGGGGCAATAACCGCGAAACTTGAAAATAAATAGAGGCTGAAGCTAACCACAACTCTTCTCTTTGTATTGTGGTATTAAAAGGTCTTTTAAATTTTAGTTTGAAAATTATTTTAAACAAAATTGATTCTTATCGTGTGTGAGTCCTTCTGATAAAAAGGTGCTCGAGCATCTTTTATCCGTACACGTGGCATAGTTTTGATTTGGATTATATACTAACAGTCTAGCGCACACGCGATGCGTGTGATAAATAAAAATACTTTATTAAATACTGAATTTTATTTTCTAACATAATAATAACTTAAACATGGCCAGATTCAATTCAACAAAGGAAATACTTATGAATTATATGTTGCAAGTATATACACAAAAACACACACACACACACACACACACACACACACATATATATATATATATATATATATATATATATTTCACATGAAAAATATAATGTTCTTACATGGGTTTATCTCACATAAATGTGGATATCACTAGCTATTCACATGAAAATATTATATATATTTTAAGGAATAAAATAATTATTATTAAAAAAGATATAAATGTATAAAAAATAATTAAAAATGTTTATAATTTCCTCCCGATTTGACTTTAAAAAAATAAAAATGAGACTTTTTCAAACAAAATATGTAAAAAAAATAACCCTAGGTATAGAAAAATATTTACTTTAAGGAATCGAAATTTTTAATATACATCTAAGAAAAGAAAACATAAGGACATTTCTTATTTACAATTTTGAGCACAAAATATGTGGACAATTGTGCCTCATGAATCAACTCTAGGTGATAATATATTACTCCCTTCGTCCAATAATATTATACCGTTTTAGAGTTGTATAAAAGAATTAAAAAATAATTGTATAACATTAAATATAATATTAATTATCTATAATATATTTTATCATATACTTATTTCATATCAGTCTCTTTCATTTGTAATATTATTCCATTGGAAATAATTATGAAAAAAAATGTTGATAGAGGTATATTTATTTGCAAGGATTATATATAATTCCGGGATTATAATTATAATGTCAAGATTATTAAGTCATTTTATGATCACGGGACTAATAGTACAAAATCTAAATTTAAAAACAAATAAGACATTTAGGATTAATAGTCATATCTCAAATATAATTCTTATAAACAAATATATCTCTAGATTATATAAAACGTTAAATAATTTAAAAAAATAAAATTATCTAAAACTTCATAATGGTACACATGGAATAACATTCATAAAAATAGGCTTTATAGGTTAAGGTCCACCGGTCCACCTAGGCTTGCTTCAGATTTGTGGCACCTCATTTTCACATCTAAACATATAAAATAATAAGGGTAATTTACAGTTTATATTACATTTTGAAAAGTAATTACAACAATAGTGCACTCATTAAATATTTACATTTTTAATGTATATATATTTTTTTTTTTATTAGTAGTGAAAATATAATATTCCTTTAATTATGCTGTGTTATTTAATGTTTTGGTGACATGGCAAATCTGTTTAATTTTTGAAAAAAAACTGATCACGCTTTATGCGGTAGAGTGGGCTCGTTTTTTTCAATTTAAATTTTGTTATTATCTTTGTTAGTCTACTTTTTTTCATTTGGAAACCCTTATTTTGTGTTTTGGGAACGCCCTATGCAAAACCCTTCTTCTTTATGCTGTCGGCTGTAGTTCTTTCTGGTAGAGATTGGTTGTCGGCGTTTTGGTTTTTTGGGTCGTTGTGTTCGTATTATTCTCATCCTCGTGATTATTTGTAAGTTGTGCGGTTTCTCGTTTCTATATTTGTAGATTTATTTTGGTTTTTGTTTGTGATGGTGTCTACGAGGAGGAAAATGGATGGAGTTGGGCATAAGAAGAGTGATGAGAAGGGTAAACGGGTTAGGGATGATGATTGTAGAAAGGATATCAAAAATTTGTAGAGGGGAGTGATAGAATGGCAAAGTCTTCAAAACGGGGGAAATTGTTAATGTTGAAATCAGAGGTTGAAGATAAGAATATGGGTAGACATACCAATAAGAAGGCTAAATCATTGGTATGTTTCGATTCTGATTTTGAAGTTTCTTCAAAGAAAGAGGGGAAAGAAGAGGCAGTCGAGGCTCACAAGCGAAAAATTGTTTCCAGGCAGAAAAAATTGAAGGTATGTTGTTTATTTTTTTTAAATAATATGTATTTTTTTTTACCTTTATTTGTGTTTTTGTGTAAGGTGATGTTTTAACCTTCACAGTGTTTCAGATCGTGTTTAGTTTCACAGATTAGTATCTTAATTTCATTGTGACTATTATGCATGTTGTTTATGTTTTGATGGTAACTTGCTAATCGAGTTTTGGTTTCTAACATGTACATGTTTGGAAAATGATGATTTCATAGTTATTCAATTGTATTATATTACATTAGAGTTCTAGTTGCTTTAACGATTTTTTAAATTGAATTTGTTTACATTATTGATTTCATTCATGTTTGAGTGTTAGTTATTAGTGTATTATGTTTTGGTAAGTAGTTTACATTATTGTGATTATGTTTGTTGACAATCTTTTGATGATTACTAGCTAATTGATTTTTGGTCACCAATATTTATCATTATGGAAATTGTTTATTTCATAATTTTTATTATAAAAGTGTTGGAGATTGATGCATGTTTTCCTATATTTTTGGGAAAATGGTTATGTTGTTTTCGTGTGGATGTGTTGTTAGTATTATTTTCTAAATTTTTCTCTTACTGATATTATTTGGTTATCAGTAATAGTGTTTTTTGTGTATTGTTGATTTAATAGTTTTGGTTTTACAGTTTTAGATATGTTAATATTTTGATTTACCAAATTTGTTTGTAATGTATATTTTTTGCATTTTCAGATTTGGGAGTTTTTCTATGAGGAGCATCAACGGAACTTTTCTGCAAAAGTTATATATTGGTGTGAAATGGATGTTCCAAATATTATTAAAAATAAGTTATCTGTAATTCAGTTGGATAAGTTTAAGTTGACTTGTTTTGGTAAATTTTTAGATTTTGGGCAGCCCCAGATGTTTTCCCAAATATTACATCATGCTTTGATTAGGGAAGTTTATCAGAGGGACAGTGGGGAAATGTGGTTTATATTTGGCGAGAAAAGGGTAAGATTTGGACTGCCTGAATTTTGTTTAATTTCGGGTCTAAATTGGCAGGGAGATGAAGACATTGGTAGTTTTAAGGGGATTGAAAATTTATTGGTTAAGAAATTTTTTCAAAATGAGGTTCTAACTCGTTCTACTATAGGGAGGATTTATAGGAGTGCTTGTTTTGATGATGATGATGAGGCAGTTAGGTTGTCTATCATTTTCTTGGTTTTTAATTTCATACTAGCTACTGTTTCTGACAATTATGTTGATGAAGTTTTGTTTAACTTTTTGTCATATGGTGATGTTGCAAGTTATCCATGGGGAAAAGTTGCTTATGAACAAACAAAGAATTCTCTATCCCTTGCTGTAAAGGGACATGTAAAGAAGGATAAGTTCGGTGGGGTGATATATAACTTTTATAGTGATAGTTATTGTAAATCTTACAAGCTTAGTGGTTTACCTTATGTGTTTCAAGTTTTCTTGTTCGAAACAATTCCCACATTGAAAGTTAGGGGTTTCTGTATTGATGATAATGATTCAGAAATCAGATTATTCAGATGGAGAGAGTTAGGAAAGGCTCCGAAGAATGAGAAGTTGAACGACCTGGTTTTTGGTTCTGGTCAGGTATGTTGGTTACCATTTTCATTAAATGCAGTTTTCTTTTCATAATTTATTGGTTTCTGAATTTATTTATTTTTTGTACTGACTTTTTTTCTTTTTTATTTTCAATGTTTGTGATATGGTATATTTGGTGTTTTTTAATTTGTTTCAGTTGACTATCCAAAACATTGTTCCTACTGAGGTTGAGAAGTTTCGCTTGAATTTAGGAGATTTGTTATTTTTCAGTGGAAGTGACAGTGGAGCCAAAAGGTCTCATATTAAAGCTGAATCATTAAGGAAGGTTAAAGACCCTATGTTTTCTATTTCTGATCTTGAAAAAGTTATTGATGAACGGGTGAAGCCATTGGAAGGGAAGTTGATGGAAGTGAAGAAAGAAATCGAGAATTTGGGTGTTGAGTTTAAATATCAATTGCAGGTGTTTCATGTTCAAATTTGTATGGACATTAAAAAGATGTTTAGAAAGCAGTTTTATGGAAAGTCTAGTTATCTTAACCGGAGAAGTGTAAATGTTAATGATGATTGTGATGGTGATGACGATGATAATGATGATGATTCATTCGATGATGATGATGATTTTGATGATGATAGTGATGATGTTGAGATGGATGAGAATGCTGATGCTTGTGATGTTGAGATGGATGAGAATGTTGATGGTGGCAATGTTAATGTAGTAGTTGATGATGTTTTGAAGGTTGAGGGTGATGTTGTAATTGAAGGTGGTGACAATGCAAAACAGTTTCATGGAAGTAATACTGCTGATGTTGGTGAGGTTGGTCTGAATAAGTTTGAAGAAATTGATGCAAAGGTTTATTAATATGTTAGATTTTTCATTTTTATTTTATGTTTTATTAAGTAAATGCTGATTTGTTTGGCCTTTTTTTTTTACAGGTTCAGTATAAGAATGGCAATTTAAATCCCGATGGTAAAGAAATTGTTGTTTTTTCCCCTAGACGGGTCCTAATTAATGTGGAGAATGAAAAGGTAATAAATTTTTTTCACACCTTTTTTTATGTTATATTCTTATGTATTATATTGATGAGATTTATTTTTTTTTGGTAGGTTGAAAAGATTGATGATATTCCAAGTTTTGATATTTTAAGTCAGTGCAGTGAGCAAGAAATTGTTGCTTTCAACCCGGTCGAGGTTAGTGATTTTTTCAATATTTGTTACATTTACATGTTGATTCTTTTTAGAATTTTTTATTTGATATTTAAATTGTATTTTGTGTCATGTCTTAAAATCCAATACAGGGCAGTAAAAGTGAAACTTCAGACATGCCGATGCTTGATGATATGGTTTTGACAACACAAGATTTAATCCATTGTGTTGAAGTTGAAAAATCTGCAACTAACCCACTTGGTAGGCCTGTTCGCACGTATGTGAAGAGTGTCGTGTTGAAGAGTCCTTATACGTCGAAGTTTGGTTCAGCTGATTCAACTTCGGCTGTTGTTGATGATAAAACATTACGCAGAGGGCTGTATGCATTTTCAGACATTTTTATGCGAATTCCTTTGAAATCTGAAGATGTCATGTTTGACCAGTGGTTTAAAATTGGATTAAATAACAGAAAAAGGTATGTTTATTGGAGTTTAATATATTTATTTTATGTTTTTTCTAGTAGATAAAATCATTCATTTTATCTTTGCTATATGTGTTTGTTTTGTAGAATTGAAAAATTCGCGGGGAACAATGACAAAATAGAGCCCCCCTTCAGATTTGGGTCTATTTCAATATCTTCAAAAATGTGGTTTTTAGTAATAATTATGTTTTAACACATTGTTATCATTGTAATCATTAAAGAATGAATAGACATACAGTTGTAACCAAACTATTATATGAATGATGTCATATTATGAATGTTTAAATTATTAAAATTATTATTAGTTGGATATTAAAAAAGTAATATTTTTTTCTAGCTGAGTGAATCAACAATTTTTAGTTTCCAAAACATATATAATTAGTATCTATGCATATGTAATTGCATGTCTTTATTCATTTTATAAACAAAACAAAAATTATGGTTTAGGGGATGTTAAATAATAAAAAATGAACAACAAATTTTGCAGAAAACATTGATACTATTAATATATATTTTGTAAACCATAAAATGTTGATTTGGAAACCCATAAAGTAATATTATTAATGCAAGAAAATATGGTTCAGGGGAGGTTAAATAATAAAGAATGAACATTAAAATTTGAACCATGATTGAGCAATACATTATCCTTTAGTAATTGAAATTAATAATTTTTGTTTATTGGTTTCCAAATGAACATTATATTGTAACTAAAATAATTTATGAATTATTCCATATAATGAATGTTTAAATTAATAAAAAATAGTATTATTTGCAAAGTAATAAAATTATTCTTATTTTCCATGTGACTAAATTAACATTTTTTAGTAACCAAAATAGAAATAATTAGTATATATGCATATGTAACAGTATGATTTTAGTCAATTTATAAACAATACAAAAAATAATGTGTTTGCAGATGATAAGCTATTAAGAATGAACATTTAAATTCGAAATAAATTTTATTTAATTATGCATGTTTTTAAAGTAACCAAATATAATTTTATTTCGAATTTAAAAACATGCATAATACTTTGCAAATAAAAACATTATATGGAATAATACTGAGCAAATAAAAACATTATATGGAATAATTCATAAATTATTTTAGTTACTATATAATTTTCATTTGGAAACCAATAAACAAAAATTATTAATTTCAATTACTAAAGGATAATGTATTGCTCAATCATGGTTCAAATTTTAATGTTCATTCTTTATTATTTAACCTCCCCTGAACCATATTTTCTTGCATTAATAATATTACTTTATGGGTTTCCAAATCAACATTTTATGGTTTCCAAAAATATATATTAATAGTATCAATGCTTTCTGCAAAATTTGTTGTTCATTTTTTATTATTTAACATCCCCTGAACCATAATTTTTGTTTTCTTTATTTTCCATGTGACTAAATTAACAATTTTTAGTAACCAAAATAGAAATAATTATTATCTATGCATATGTAACAGTATGATTTTGGTTAAAGAAAAGAAAAATAATGTGTTTGGAGATGATAAGTTATTAAGAATGAACACTTAAATTCGAAATAAATTTTATTTAATTATGCATGCATTAAAAGTAACCAAATCTATATTTTAATGTTGCCAATATATTAAATGAATTCTTCAATCCATGAACTATTTTTATTAATTTAAACATTCATTATATGGAATAATTCATAAATTATTTTAGTTACTATATAATTTTCATTTGGAAACCAATAAACAAAAATTATTAATTTCAATTACTAAAGGATAATGTATTGCTCAATCATGGTTCAAATTTTAATGTTCATTCTTTATTATATAACCTCCCCTGAACCATATTTTCTTGAATTAATAATATTACTTTATGGGTTTCCAAATCAACATTTTATGGTTTACAAAATATATATTAACTAGGGTAAACCCGTGCCTCCGGCACTACTAATACTCGTATAATAAAAAATGTGAGTTACAATGTTTAAAGAGTATATATTTAATTTAGATTTGTTGTAAATAAAAAAATTTCTAATCAAGATAGACATCTCACCCAAAAAAATAAAGAGGTCAAGAATTTATCACAAATTGTATCGACATACTCATTATTTACAAATCGAGACTGGCAATAATAAATGAATTTGTTAAGGAAACAGCTAAAGCCAACATCCACATTCACTCAACAATAAATTTGACCTAAGCCAGTTAACTACATTTATTAAATGTGTTTCTACAATCTCAATGTCAATGACCTTCATATTTTCTTAAAGCACATTTAAAACAACTTCTCTTCACCTATATGTTATTGATTCCCTTCATTTAATTTGCAATTTTAAATGGAACACGAATTAATTAGTAAAACTATTTTAAGCACAATACATCATACAAATATGTCCATGGAATACCAGTCGCTGATACATTAATAAGAAAAAGCATTGTTGCTATGAAATACCATAATGATACCCACTTGCTTAAAAGGTTCATGTGAACCAAATTGGATTGGAGGTCTTTTGCCTGATTAAATAAAAATTAAAATAAAATAAGAACTTCAAAAATAATTGACCCAACCGCAAAAAAGAATAAGGTAAATTTGGTCAAACATATGGCCAAAAAAATCATCTGGGTCATCGCAAAGTTGGGCAAGCTAGTCACTACTGATTTTAAAAAAAATTTGCAAAATTTCGTTTAAAAATAGATATTTAGACAAATCTAAACCTGTCTATAAAACTTACAATCATCCATACATATCCAAACCACCAAAAAAAACCATCATTTAATACCCAAAACCATCATATCATGCAGAAATTAATACATATTCAATAATCAACGCATCCAACCACCAAAATATCAAGCTAGTAGCTACTAATTTCAAGAAATTTCGGCAGAGTTTCCTTTAAAAATAGATATCCAGAAATCTAAACCTGTTTAACAAAAACTTACAATCATCCATACATGGTCCAAAATATCAAGCTAGTAGCTACTAATTTTAAGAAATTTCGGCAGAGTTTTCTTTAAAAATAGATATCCAGAAATCTAAACCTGTTTAAAAAAAGCTTACAATCATCCATACATGGTCCAAAATAGCAAGCTAGTAGCTACTAATTTCAAGAAATTTCGGCAGAGTTTCCTTTAAAAATAGATATCCAGAAATCTAAACCTGTTTAAAAAAAGCTTACAATCATCCATACATGGTCCAAAATAGCAAGCTAGTAGCTACTAATTTCAAGAAATTTCGGCAGAGTTTCCTTTAAAAATAGATATCCAGAAATCTAAACCTGTTTAAAAAAAGCTTACAATCATCCATACATATCCAAACCACAAAAAAAACATCATTTCAATCTTAAAATCAATATAACAATGTATAATTACCCAACTTTACAAAAGACGGGGAACAAAAATACATATATGCAGATAATAGAGAAACAACATGTTGAGCACCACCATTTACTTTACATCTTACACCAAATATATTTTTTATAACTTACACCAAGTATACTTCAATATATACCCGAAAATACATATAATAACATTTACCTTGTAGATTTGTCAAGCTTTACCATGTCTTCGGTACATAAACCTTTGAAAAGAAAGGCTATCCATCTCTAACGTCCACGGCCAACAAATATTGTTTGTAACAAAAATCTGTTATTTATAAGAGAAAGTAAAATGTTAGTAGTATCGTAAGAACGAAACAATTGACACGTGATTACTTGAATACAATTTAAGAATTATAAAATACACATAACCCTGTTAGCTTTTCTCCACCCTCGACTTGTTGTTGAATGAACATGTTTCCATTCAATAACAATATCATCCCAAGACTGCAAAAATTGAAATGAATCGCTTAGTTATATCAACAAATTAAATAATCTACTTGGAAATTGATAACAAAATATAATGAGAAGGATATATGTACAAATTGATCGAATCAGGTGCAAGTAAAAGTAAAACATAAGTTATATATAATAAGCATATTATAGCTCAGCCAACATAGACAAACTTATTATGTTAACTGCGATGATCAAGCTTCTCAAATTTGTTCTTCACACACACACACACATATATATATACTCGTATGTTATCTGAATGGTTTCCTGTAAGATATGATATCTGATGTTCATACATTACTAAATCATGTATTCAGTTGGCCAAGGCAGGAATTGTTATTCAGTGGAGGCATCATACTCTCGAAGTATTATCAGATTTGCTTACAAAGAAAAGAGCAAGGAAATGTAAACCAAATCTATGCAAATTAGAAAATGAGTAACTTTTACGAAGGCATCATCTGTAAAATAAGTTGACAAATGTATCACGTGGATAAGAAAACATGAGGTTGTATGTGTAATAGTCGTAATTTGACAAATGTATCATTGTAATTTGAGTACCTGTACTTAATGTTTTTTAAGACTCGGCTTGATCAACTAAAAATATTGTATTACACCTTACAATAATTTATGGGGCTTGCTATTTATATAGGGAAAATTTTTAGTCCTAGAAAGTTCAATTTCACATAACTGTAGGACTCACGTATACCGATTAGGAGTCTTGCTAGCATATGTCATAACTACAATGATGCCACAACTTATTCAATCATGTATCTCATTTATAACAATTAACAAATATTTGTTTTAGACTTGTAAGTTAATTTAAAACTTTTATCAGTCAATTCAAAACATATCAAGACTTTTATCGTAAGAAGACCAATAATACACGAAGATAAGAAATGATACCTCGAACATATAAAATTATAACAAAACTTCAGGATAGACGATATTTGTTGTGGACTTGTCAGTTAATTCACGAAGAAGTATGCATAAGCGGGAAGAACTTGTGCATCTTGACAGAGCTACATATAGTTGACCGTGACTAAAGACTGGCGTACGTAAATCTACCCCAACAAATTTGACAGACTGGCCCTGTGATTTATTCATTGTCATTGCATACGCTAACCTCACTGGGAATTGTCTTCTCGTCATTTTAATACTTAACTCAGACGAAGAAGGAGTCAAAGAAATTCTTGGAATGAATACCAAGTCGCCATGCTTATCACCAGTTAAAATCTGTGCTTCAAGTACTAAAGCACCACACTTGACTATGATAAGTCTAGTACCATTACAAAGGCCATCTTTCGGTGCAATGTTCCTTAGAAGCATTACTGGACAACCCTTTCTTAAATCTAATTTGAACGGTGGTAGTCCAGGGGGATTGAGTGTGTTCAAATATTCATTGGGGTACCGATGCATAATAGTCCGATCCACATCATCATCTTCAACCATTTTGTCAGCAGCATAGTATGTATGTACTTCTCCCGGAAAAACTGCCAACGCAGCTAGGTTGATATCATTGACATCATCATTTCTAGCAGATAGAATTGTGCGCTCTTTTAAGTATTCGGGAGTGACCTTACTTGGCACTTCTAGCTCTGGGTAGATGATCGAGATAAGATTATCTACACTTTGAGTTATTTTTATTGAACCCGGAAGTTGTATAGATTCTTGAGGGTTAGACCCAATCTACACAATAAGAAGTATTAGTAAATTATCAAATATTCTCAACGATATATAGATGTCAATATGAGTAAAGATATAAATACTCAAACCTCATTAAGAAAAGTCGAGAAATCAAATAATAATGATTGGTCATCGTGCAAGCGCATGTTAACTAGTAATGTCAAGACATGTATATCTTTCCAAAGCAAAGAACGTCGTAGTGATGCTGCCACTATATGCTCACGAAGACCTCTAGGTATAACAGGAAGAATCTGCCTAAAATCTCCCCCAAGAACAACAGTAACACCTCCAAATGGTTGGGAGTTATCACGAATGTCTTGTAAGGTTCGATTAACTGCTTCAACACAATGACGATGCTGCATTGGAACCTCATCCCATATAATTAGTCTAGCCTTCCGAAATAATTCCGAGTGTGATGATTGCTTCGTGAATCCACAAACTGAATTTTCTAATACGTTAAGTGGAATGCAGAATGTTGAATGTGCAGTACGTCCCCCATGTAACAACCCAGAAGCAATTCCAGAGGATGCTACTGTAATTACTATATCGCCTAAGGAACGACATTTTTTGGCAACTGTATTGTAGAGAAAAGTCTTTCCAGTTCCTGCACCCCCACTCAGAAAGAATGTTGTTCATCTATTTTCATAAACAGATGAAATGATTGCATTATAAGCCATACGCTAACCTTCATTCAGTAGATCAATGTTTTGCTGGACATTTATTTGATCAACTTCAAGTTGTAACTGCCTATGTTCCCATATAAGTCGATTGCCAACGATAATTCTCCAATTAGCATATGGCAGTGGCATTGGTGGGTAATCTGATAAGCTCTTCCCTGACTCTTGAAGCAAAAGATTAATAAGGTATAAACCATAATCACAAATTTGAGCATTAGTAGGAACATCAATGCCATAACATGTACTTATTTTGTGTGATAAATCATCACAAATATGCATAGAAAATTGGTTCCACAACGCTTCTGGATTTAAAGGAGAGCATTGTGTCAAGATAATAGAAAACAACCTTCTTAATTGAGAGCCTGTTCTCATTATTGATGCTTCTCTAAGACATTGAATCCACTCTTCATCGTCTTCCAAAAGGCCTTTTGCAATACATGGTTTCCAAATCAACATTTTATGGGTTTCCAAATCAACATTTTATGGTTTACAAAATATATATTAATAGTATCAATGTTTTCTGCAAAATTTGTTGTTCATTTTTTATTATTTAACATCCCCTAAACCATAATTTTTGTTTTGTTTATAAAATGAATAAAGACATGCAATTACATATGCATAGATACTAATTATATATGTTTTGGAAACTAAAAATTGTTGATTCACTCAGCTAGAAAAAAATATTACTTTTTTAATATCCAACTAATAATAATTTTAATAATTAAACATTCATAATATGACATCATTCATATAATAGTTTGGTTACAACTGTATGTCTATTCATTCTTTAATGATTACAATGATAACAATGTGTTAAAACATAATTATTACTAAAAACGTTATAATTGATTACTGTGTGATGTTCATATACTAACTACTTACATAATTGTATTTATTTTAATGTTTCAGTTGCCGTAACATGGATATGATTCCAGTTGTAATTTACTTCAATGGTACGTGGAGTGACAGTAACCAATATCAAAATTTCGAAGTTACCGGCCTACTAGTCCCTTCAACATGTTCATTCACAGAAATACACAACTTGATATGCAATGCATTAAGCCTAGAATGCTACAAAACAGAGTTGTCAATAAAATTTCATATTAGCAGCAACATCCCTCCAATCAAGGTGACAAATGAATCAACTTTCAAATTCTATATGGAAATCAGTAAAAAATCAGGTGAACATGGCAAGTATCCACTGATTATAGATTCTGAATACCACATTGGAGGAACTACAGACTTACACAACAACATAATTGAAGAAGAAGATGTAATGCAAGATGAAATGCCGATCAGATTGACACAAAGGAATACTGATCTTGAATTTTTGGAAACACAAGAAGACCAATTTGGATCACAATTTGTTGAGCATCTAGCCATTGAAGCTGTTGATAAAGAACATGACAGACAACACAAGAAAGAAAGAACAAGTGATGAGGTCATATCAGATCCGAATAAGTTTGAAGTAAGAATTCATCAAACTTACAAAGACAAAAGAATATTAACACAAGCGATAAGGCTACAATCAATCAGACAAAACAGGCAACACAAGGTAGAAAGAACTAGTGGAAGGGACTTTGTTCTGGTATGCATCGACAATGAAAGTTGCAAATGGAAGCTAAGAGCATCAAAATTACGGAAAACAAATATGTTCAAGGTGAGAGAGTTTAATGATATACACACTTGTTCATCCAACATACTACTTGGAGATCATAGACAAGCAAATAGTGAAATGGTTAGTGAATACATAATGCATAGACTAACTAACTTCAAAAAAATTTACACACCAACCGATATTGTGGAAGATATGATGACGGAGTATAATGTGTCCATATCCTACCAAAAAGCTTGGAGAGCGAAAGAAAAAGCAATGGAGAAAATAAGAGGGAATCCACACGACTACACTATGATTCCTTCGTGGTTGCACATGCTGAAAAAAACAAATCCAGGTATCAATTGGAAACCGTTTTTATGTTTTTAAAATTTCAATTACCAATAATAAATGATTTGGTTACCTGTTAGTTAAATTTTGGCTACTAATTATATTAATTAAAAATAAATAAAAATCATCTTTTCATGCGAGCGTTATGTAGAATAAATGTAACTATTTAAAAAGCATTTTAGAAACCATCTGAATACTATAAAAATTATTAAATTATTATTAATTGCATGCCATTAGTACTACACTTAGAGCATTGTCAACTACAAATATGGGCAATATGTAGTACATATATTTACATTAACCAAACTGAAAATTCATTTCAGGAACAATTACAGCCTTGCAGTTGGATAATAATGGTCGATTCAAATATCTCTTCTTTGCAATAGGAGCATCCATTGAAGCATGGCGCCATTGTTTCCCAATCATTGTAATTGATGGCACCTTCATACAATCAACCTACGGTGGTACACTTCTCATAGCAAGCACTCAAGATGCAAACAGAAATATTATACCAATTGCTTTTGGAGTTGTGGACAGTGAAAATGAATTATCCTGGACATGGTTTTTCATTAATTTGAGAGAAGCTTGTGGAGTAAGAGAAGGACAATGCATTATCTCAGATAGACATGAAGCAATTATAAAGGGACTTAATAGTGTGTTCCCTGATGTCATGCACGGTTCATGCACATACCATATTTTGAAAAACATAAAAAACAGGTTCAAAAAAAAAGGAGAAGAAGTCAAACAAGCATACAATGCGGCATGAAGAGCTTACACCGTTGAAGAATTCAACATACACATGAATCAACTTGATGCAATTGATGCTCGAATAAGAAAATATTTGGAAGAAGAAGTTCATCTAGACAAGTGTACGAGGCTCCATGGGATTGTAAGCAGATACTCAACAATGACTTCGAACACCACCGAATCTATTAACAATGCAATAAAGGAAATCAGAAATCTTCCAATTACGTCGATGATTGAATGCCTGCGTTGTATGGTTCAAAGATGGTATTTCACAAACAAACAATCGGCAATGTCTACTTTCAATACCCTTTCCACAACAGCTGAGAGAAAATTGCAATCTAATATCCTTGAGTCAAAGAAACTTAAGGTAAGTCATACATCTTTTAAATTGTTAGTTGCATACCTACAACAAAAATTGCATCTGAAATGAAATTAAACAAATTTATGCAGTTTTGTTTTCCAGCATAAAAGATTTATAAAGAACCCAACATTACATATGACTTTCGTTATTTCAAATTACATATAAAAAAATAATATTATACATACTGACAACACAATTAAATGCTCTTGTAGGTTGAGACATCAAACCTAGTGATCTTTACTGTTTATGATAACACCAAACAATTTATCGTGGACATTGAACAAAAGACATGCACATGCCGAAAATTTCAGTACCATGAGATGCCTTGCTCACACGCTGCTGCTGTTATTGGAAAGAGGAATTTGAGTTGTTATGATTTTTGCTCAGAATATTATTCAAATAAAACTTTGGTAGACACGTATTCAACTTCCATCATGCCATTAGATGACAAGGAGAATTGGGATATTCCAGAATCTATTAAGACAATATGTGTCAAACCACCAATTACAAGAAGACCAGCTGGAAGACCAAAGAAAGGTAGATACAAGCACATATCTGAAATTACATTTCAAAATAAATGCAGCAGATGCCAAGAAAAAGGACACAATAGGAAAACATGCAATAAACCACCAATTTCGAGACCACGAAAAATTTGATATATACATACATTCTGTAATCATTTTAAACATTTTACTTGTGTAATAAAAATAAATTTCAATTGAAAGGTATTTAAAGATGATTATTTTCATAATTGGTTAATTAAGTTGTATATCTTCTTAATGGCATGTGATAATTGGATAATTATGTTGTAATTCTTCTTTATGACATTCTGGCAACCTTGGAAACCTTGGAAATCATAGTTGGCAACCAACTGTGCCGTGTTAAAAAAAATTGTAATCTTTGTAATTGTTTTATGTATTTTAATTAAATATTAGTTTTTAAAGCATATCAAAAAAAAATTATTACATTTCTTTGTATGCTTGGGTACACTATAAACATTAGAAAACACATAGTATTTAGTTAACTGAATTTTAAATTACTATACCAATTTGGTTACCAACAATTACTATTGATTATAACAATAAAAAACGTTAATTATAAACCTTTATATGACTGATTGCAACCCATTTGAAGAAAAAAGACAAAAATTTGAAAAAAAAATTATTCATTAAATTTACTGTTATCAATGTTTATTTACCAACTAAAAATAATATAGTTACTTTATAAACAAAATTTGGCAACGAACTGAAACATATAAATAACATTTATTTATAAACTTAAAATCAATGATTATAAGAGTAACAAACATTAGTAGGTAACTTTGGTATTACTGTTTCCAACAAACCCAAACATAAAAGAACAAATTCATGATACAAACTGTTTCTATAATTTACTGTTAGTATTAATTAATTAGTTACCAACTAATATAAAAAAATGTTACCTAAACATACAAATTTGGCAACCAACTTAATCATAACAAACAAATACCTGATACAAGGTATAAAATGCTTTTACCTTTATATGACTGATTGCAACCCATTTGAAGAAAAAAGACAAAAAAATGAAAAAAAAATTATTCATTAAATTTACTGTTATCAATGTTTATTTACCAACAAAAAATAATATAGTTACTTTATAAACAAAATTTGGCAACGAACTGAAACATATAAATAACATTTATTTATAAACTTAAAATCAATGATTATAAGAGTAACAAACATTAGTAGGTAACTTTGGTATTACTGTTTCCAACAAATCCAAACATAAAAGAACAAATTCATGATACAAACTGTTTCTATAATTTACTGTTAGTATTAATTAATTAGTTACCAAATAATATAAAAATGTTACCTAAACATACAAATTTGGCAACCAACTAAATCATAACAAATAAATACCTGGTACAAGGTATAAAATGCTTTTACCTTTATATGTCTGATTGCAACCCATTTGAAGAAAAAAGACAAAAAATTGAAAAAAAAATTATTCATTAAATTTACTGTTATCAATGTTTATTTACCAACAAAAAATAATATAGTTACTTTATAAACAAAATTTGGCAACGAACTGAAACATATAAATAACATTTATTTATAAACTTAAAATCAATGATTATAAGAGTAACAAGCATTAGTAGGTAACTTTGGTATTACTGTTTACAACAAACCCAAACATAAAAGAACAAATTCATGATACAAACTGTTTCTATAATTTACTGTTAGTATTAATTAATTAGTTACCAACTAATATAAAAAAATGTTACCTAAACATACAAATTTGGCAACCAACTAAATCATAACAAACAAATACCTGGTACAAGGTATAAAATGCTGTTACATAAGACTGTTAGGATTGAATGATTACCAACCACTGATAAAATTGTTACCCGTTTATACAAAGATGTAAACCTACTGAACCAGAAAAAAAACAATACAAATATTGTTTAAAAATAAAAAAACAAAACAAAAAAATAAAAAGCTTGACCAACAAAACAATATCATACGTCTAATAGTAATTTTAATACATTATTCCATCATCAAAATATTTACAATATCATTTCACAGTCAATAACCATATCAAATGGTAACTAATGTCATAACAGAAATGAAAAATGATGCACTATACCAAACTAGACTACACTGCCAATTCTGCCGGGGTGTTCGGATTCAGACTCATATCCGCCTACTTGCTTGTTCCTCGCATGAATAAACAAATTTACACACAGTTTCTTGCGGTATTGAGATATTGGGAATGGATTTGGCAGTGCAGAAGTCTGCTTGTGGAGAATATGTTCCACAAAAGAAATAGTGAACATACCACAATCACTGGAAAAAAAGAAAGATATAATTGAAATCAATACAGATATCATAATATATGGAAAACTATATAATTATAGAAAATGTAAACTTACCCTTCAATTTGCTCAGGTAGACCCTCAGCAAATTCAAGATCAATAATATCATTTTCTCCTTTTGTGCGATATGGTTCACTGTTGAAATCAATATCACGTCTATTCTTCCAAAAACCACAACCAGACAATATTATCGGAAGAATGAAAATATAAGGCTCGCACACATCCATTATATTTGTTCGCATGGTGTTCCTATTCTGCTGAAGAGAATTATAAACTACAAACACCCTACGATGCACATCAAAAACCAATAAAAACCAATGTCCAGGAACTGTCATATGAATGGGAAACATGACAAAATCAACATCAACCCACGGTGTGTTGGCCTCCATATAAAACCCTTGAATGTACTCAGCCACATCAATGTTGCCCAACAACAAAGTTTTATCACAGTTGTTATTACAATATTCCCCATATAAGTTGGTCAACTTCACATGAAACCAACAGTCTGTTGTTGTAACCCTTATTTGAATATTGTTTGAGTATCTAGCCATTTTACGCATATAGTACAAACAGACGTTGATGTGCTGAACCAGAAATGAAACCATAATAACAATCAGATATTAACAAAAAAAAATTAATATATGTTGTATCCGAAACAAAAACATATAGTAACCAAACTTATAAGATAAGATATCCAAAACTAATATGCATTATTTAAAAACCAATAAAAAACTCACATCATCATCAAGCCATTGTCCAGGAGTCTTCAGCTTGTAAAATCACATTTTTGAAGATATTGAAATAGACCCAAATATGAAGGGGGGCTCTATTTTGTCATTGTTCCCCGCGAATTTTTCAATTCTACAAAACAAACACATATAGCAAAGATAAAATGAATGATTTTATCTCCTAGAAAAAACATAAAATAAATATATTAAACTCCAATAAACATACCTTTTTCTGTTATTTAATCTAATTTTAAACCACTAGTCAAACATGACATCTTCAGATTTCAAAGGAATTCGCATAAAAATGTCTGAAAATGAATACAGCCCTCTGCGTAATGTTTTATCATCAACAACAGCCGAAGTTGAATCAGCTGAACCAAACTTCGACGTATAAGGACTCTTCAACACGACACTCTTCACATACGTGCGAACAGGCCTACCAAGTGGGTTAGTTGCAGATTTTTCAACTTCAACACAATGGATTAAATCTTGTGTTGTCAAAACCATATCATCAAGCATCGGCATGTCTGAAGTTTCACTTTTACTGCCCTGTATTGGATTTTAAGACATGACACAAAATACAATTTAAATATCAAATAAAAAATTCTAAAAAGAATCAACATGTAAATGTAACTAATATTGAAAAATTCACTAACCTCGACCGGGTTGAAAGCAACAATTTCTTGCTCACTGCACTGACTTAAAATATCAAAACTTGGAATATCATCAATCTTTTCAACCTACCAAAAAAAAATAAATCTCATCAATATAATACATAAGAATATAACATAAAAAAAGGTGTGAAAAAAATTTATTACCTTTTCATTCTCCACATTAATTAGGACCCGTCTAGGGGAAAAAACAACAATTTCTTTACCATCGGGATTTAAATTGCCATTCTTATACTGAACCTGTAAAAAAAAGGCCAAACAAATCAGCATTTACTTAATAAAACATAAAATAAAAATGAAAAATCTAACATATTAATAAACCTTTGCATCAATTTCTTCAAACTTATTCAGACCAACCTCACCAACATCAGCAGTATTACTTCCATGAAACTGTTTTGCATTGTCACCACCTTCAATTACAACATCACCCTCAACCTTCAAAACATCATCAACTACTACATTAACATTGCCACCGTCAACATTCTCATCCATCTCAACATCATAAGCATCAGCATTCTCATCCATCTCAACATCATCACCATCATCATCAAAATCATCATCATCATCGAATGAATCATCATCATTATCATCGTCATCACCATCACAATCATCATTAACATTTACACTTCTCCGGTTAAGATAACTAGACTTTCCATAAAACTGCTTTCTAAACATCTTTTTAATGTCCATACAAATTTGAACATGAAACACCTGCAATGGATATTTAAACTCAACACCCAAATTCTCGATTTCTTTCTTCACTTCCATCAACTTCCCTTCCAATGGCTTCACCCGTTCATCAATAACTTTTTCAAGATCAGAAATAGAAAACATAGGGTCTTTAACCTTCCTTAATGATTCAGCTTTAATATGAGACCTTTTGGCTCCACTGTCACTTCCACTGAAAAATAACAAATCTCCTAAATTCAAGCGAAACTTCACAACCTCAGTAGGAACAATGTTTTGGATAGTCAACTGAAACAAATTAAAAAACACCAAATATACCATATCAGAAACATTGAAAATAAAAAAGAAAAAAAGTCAGTACAAAAAATAAATAAATTCAGAAACCAATAAATTATGAAAAGAAAACTGCATTTAATGAAAATGGTAACCAACATACCTGACCAGAACCAAAAACCAGGTCGTTCAACTTCTCCTTCTTCGGAGCCTTTCCTAACTCTCTCCATCTGAATAATCTGATTTCTGAATCATTATCATCAATACAGAAACCCCTAACTTTCAATGTGGGAATTGTTTCGAACAAGAAAACTTGAAACACATAAGGTAAACCACTAAGCTTGTAAGATTTACAATAACTATCACTATAAAAGTTATATATCACCCCCACCGAACTTATCCTTCTTTACATGTCCCTTTACAGCAAGGGATAGAGAATTCTTTGTTTGTTCATAAGAAACTTTTCCCCATGGATAACTTGCAACATCACCATATGACAAAAAGTTAAACAAAACTTCATCAACATAATTGTCAGAAACAGTAGCTAGTATGAAATTAAAAACCAAGAAAATGATAGACAACCTAACTGCCTCATCATCATCATCAAAACAAGCACTCCTATAAATCCTCCCTATAGTAGAACGAGTTAGAACCTCATTTTGAAAAAATTTCTTAACCAATAAATTTTCAATCCCCTTAAAACTACCAATGTCTTCATCTCCCTGCCAATTTAGACCCGAAATTAAACAAAATTCAGGCAGTCCAAATCTTACCCTTTTCTCGCCAAATATAAACCACATTTCCCCACTGTCCCTCTGATAAACTTCCCTAATCAAAGCATGATGTAATATTTGGGAAAACATCTGGGGCTGCCCAAAATCTAAAAATTTACCAAAACAAGTCAACTTAAACTTATCCAACTGAAATACAGATAACTTATTTTTAATAATATTTGGAACATCCATTTCACACCAATATATAACTTTTGCAGAAAAGTTCCGTTGATGCTCCTCATAGAAAAACTCCCAAATCTGAAAATGCAAAAAATATACATTACAAACAAATTTGGTAAATCAAAATATTAACATATCTAAAACTGTAAAACCAAAACTATTAAATCAACAATACACAAAAAACACTATTACTGATAACCAAATAATATCAGTAAGAGAAAAATTTAGAAAATAATACTAACAACACATCCACACGAAAACAACATAACCATTTTCCCAAAAACATAGGAAAACATGCATCAATCTCCAACACTTTTATAATAAAAATTATGAAATAAACAATTTCCATAATGATAAATATTGGTGACCAAAAATCAATTAGCTAGTAATCATCAAAAGATTGTCAACAAACATAATCACAATAATGTAAACTACTTACCAAAACATAATACACTAATAACTAACACTCAAACATGAATGAAATCAATAATGTAAACAAATTCAATTTAAAAAATCATTAAAGCAACTAGAACTCTAATGTAATATAATACAATTGAATAACTATGAAATCATCATTTTCCAAACATGTACATGTTAGAAACCAAAACTCGATTAGCAAGTTACCATCAAAACATAAACAACATGCATAATAGTCACAATGAAATTAAGATACTAATCTGTGAAACTAAACACGATCTGAAACACTGTGAAGGTTAAAACATCACCTTACACAAAAACACAAATAAAGGTAAAAAAAAAATACATATTATTTAAAAAAAATAAACAACATACCTTCAATTTTTTCTGTCTAGAAACAATTTTTCGCTTGTGAGCCTCGACTGCCTCTTCTTTCCCCTCTTTCTTTGAAGAAACTTCAAAATCAGAATCGAAACATACCAATGATTTAGCCTTCTTATTGGTATGTCTACCCATATTCTTATCTTCAACCTCTGATTTCAACATTAACAATTTCCCCCGTTTTGAAGACTTTGTCATTCTATCACTCCCCTCTACAAATTTATTGATATCCTTTCTACAATCATCATCCCTAACCCGTTTACCCTTCTCATCACTCTTCTTATGCCCAACTCCATCCATTTTCCTCCTCGTAGACACCATCACAAACAAAAACCAAAATAAATCTACAAATATAGAAACGAAAAACCGCACAACTTACAAATAATCACGAGGATGAGAATAATACGAACACAACGACCCAAAAAACCAAAACGCCGACAACCAATCTCTACCAGAAAGAACTACAGCCGACAGCATAAAGAAGAAGGGTTTTGCATAGGGCGTTCCCAAAACACAAAATAAGGGTTTCCAAATGAAAAAAAGTAGACTAACAAAGATAATAACAAAATTTAAATTGAAAAAACGAGCCCACTCTACCGCATAAAGCGTGATTAGTTTTTTTTCAAAAATTAAACAGAATTGCCATGTCACCAAAACATTAAATAACACAGCATAATTAAAGGAATATTATATTTTCACTACTAATAAAAATAAAAAATATATATACATTAAAAATATAAATATTTAATGAGTGCACTATTGTTGTAATTACTTTTCAAAATGTAATATAAACTGTAAATTACCCAAAAGGGTGATTTACATATTCTATTACATTTTTAAAAATAATTACATCAATAGTGCACTCATATAATATTTACATAACTAATACACTTTCATATTTATTTATATGTTCTAGTGTAGTTAGGATTCCTTAATTTAGGGAATTATAATTCAATTAGAAGTCCTTAATTTAGGGATTAGTTATAGCTTCTTCTCTCTCCTCATCAATAACAACTGCAGTCAGTTATCACCCTTCTTCTTCATTCAATGTGTGTGTGTGTGTGTGTATATATATTAGTCGTACATGCTTGTTGTCTTCTTCATTAATTATCCAGCCACTATTAATTCTCAAGCAACTTCACGGTGTCTTCACTTGATAAGTTACCACCACCTTCGGCAGATGTTAGAGCAAAAACAAGTTCTGGGTTTTTAAGCAATACATCAAGCAATTCCAGATCAGGCTCAGCCATATTCTCATTCCCATTCCTACTATTAAATGTTGTGGCCACAGAATTAACTGGAATTTCTTCACTTTCACGAGGGGACACCACTGTTTCTGTACCCTCAACATCAGGCAACTGTTCAGTTGGGATTTCCGTCGTTAAGGAGTCATCATAGTTCATCTCACGATCCCATGGTTCCTTAGGATTTGGTGGGATCTATTGGACCGTCTTATAAATAATTTCATTCTCACGGCGGATTCTGTTGTTCTAAATCTCAACCTCTTTGCTATTTTCTCCTGTGCCAATCATCCAGCCACTATTGATTCAACCAATTGTATATCTCCAGTTGCTTTTTAAAATGAAGGGTCAAAATGGAGGTGAGTATGAAGATTCAGGCGGTGGCGGTGGCGGTGGCGGCGGCGGATATGAATACTGGATGATGGCGGTGGATATAAATACTGGATGATGGTAACCAAACCTTCATATCAAGGTAACCAAATTGTCATATCAAAGTAACCAATCAACCTCCACACTTTAAATTTTTTCTTAGTACAGTTGGTTACCAAACCTTTAGATCAAGGTAACCAAACCTTCATACCAAGGTAATCAAACTGTAATATCAAAGTAACCAATCAATCTCCACACTTTAAATTTCTTCTTAGTACAGTTGGTTACCAAACCTTCAAATCAAGGTAAGCATACCTTCGTACCAAGGTAACAAAATCTTCATACCAAAGTAACTAATTAACATCTACTCATGCAGTTTTTTCATAGTGCAGCTGGTAGCCAAACCTTCAGACCAAGGTAACCAATTCAATTTTATTAAGTTACCAATTTTGTTTGAATGTGATGCAGTTGGTAGTCAACCATTCATACAAAGGTAACCATTTTATTACTTATGAGTAAAAAAAATAGTTATAAAAAAATTTTCAAAACATTAATAGTTACATCTATTTATTTTTAAATTTTTTGTAGGGCGAATCTTCTTCTTATTCTCATTGGCGTTTTGGACAACGGAGATTCGCGGCGGTGTAGTGGCGGAGTATGTGAGGTGTAGCGGTGGTGTAGCGGTAGACTATTATTTCAAAGTGTGTGTGAGAGAGATGAAGATTTGAATTTGAATTTGAATATTTAAATTTGAATTATTATTTTGAATTTGAATTTATTTTTGTTGTTAGATCCAAATATTTGAATTTGAATTATTAATTATAGCAGTTATTTGTCCTTGATTTTAGGTTTCCTTATTAATGTAAATTGTACTATTTTTGTAATAATTATATTCTTTTTGTAATTATTTGGTTGATGCACTTTTCTTGTAATTACTTTTTATTTGTTGTATACTTATGTAAAGGACCAAAAAAAAAATATAAGAAAAATACATCAATCAAATAATTACAAAAAGAGAATTCATATTACAAAAATAGTAAAATTCACATTAATAAGGAAACCTAAAATCAAGGACAAATAACTGCCATAATTAATAATTCAAATTCAAATATTTGGATCTAACAACAAAAATAAATTCAAATTCAAAATAATAATTCAAATTTAAATATTCAAATTCAAATCTTCATCACCCTCACATACACTTTGAAATAATAGTCCACCGCTACACCGCCGCTACACCTCACATACTCCGCCGCTACACCGCTGCGAATCTCCGTTTGTCCAAAACGCCAATGAGAATAAGAAGAAGATTCGCCCTACAAAAAGTTTAAAAATAAATAGATGTAATTAATAATGTTCTGAATTTTTTTTATACTATTTTGTTTCTCATAAATAATAAAATGGTTACCTTTGTATGAATGGTTGACTACCAACTGTATCACATTCAAACGAAATTGGTAACTTAATAAAATTGAATTGGTTACTTTGGTCTGAAAGTTTGGCAACCAACTGAATGAAGGTTTGGCTACCAACGGAATTACATTCAAAATAATTGGTAACTTAATAAAACTTAATTAGTTATCTTGGATACCCACTGCAGTATGAAAAAACTGAAGGAGTAAATGTGAAATTGAAGGTATGCTGTATGAATTGGTTACCTTGGTCTGAAAGTTTGGCAACCAACTGAATGAAGGTTTGGCTACCAACTGCATCACATTCAAAATAATTGGTGTAAGACCCCAAATAATTAATAAATGAAATTTAATTTCCTTTAATTATTATTTTGAATAGTAAGGGTTGATTTGATTAATGTGGATAGTTATGGGTAAAATACGCAAATGTTTCAAAATAAGCAAGTGGTTATAAAATATTCATTGTTGTCGGGGAATATTCGTTTGGTCGTGGAATATTCGTACTGTCGGGGAATATTCGTACGACGGCGCAGCCATGTGTGGGCCCCATAACGGAAAGCGATTGGAGGAAGAAAATGATAAATATAAGCTGTTTATAAATAACGGCGTAGTTGTTACCGTTTACACTGTTGGAATACCCGGTGGTTAAAATACAGTAATACGCGTTGTTGCACAGTAGCACACGGTATTGCACAGTATTTTGAATTATTAATCCTTACGTAAGAAGGCACTACTCAATAATTGCTACAGGAGTTACTGTTCATTACTTTATTGATTCAATAATTGCTGCGTTGATATTTATATTATTATTGTTTCAATAATTGTCATTGCACAGTATTTTCAATTATCAGATCAATAATTCATATTATTTGAATAATATTATCAGATAACATTATTGGCAATGTCTAGAAAGTTCTGTCAAGGAGAGGTTTGGTCATCTAATTGCGCGCCAGTAAGGAGAAATCCTTATTGGAAAGCCCCCTCTATCCTGGGAACGGCCTGGTTGTCGGTACTGTGATTCGGTAATATTATTTTTAATAATTAATTATTGATTATTATGATAAAGAAAATATTTATTTTATGTGGATATAGATGGAGAAAATTTTTAATGTGACAATTGTTGAAAATTAATATTTTATCTTTTTCTGATAAAATAGTTCATTTAAATATATTATTTTAATAATATATTAACGATGATATTTTTACAATGAATGTGGGATATATGAGTATATGAGAAGGTAGAGTATTTTTGTGGCATTAAATGTTTAACACATGTTTTGTGTGTCGGTGGACATAATTTTTGACCGAAAATTGAGTATAGACTGTAAAATCGTCCGTTTGTAGATTTTGGTCGATTTCTGTTTGGAATTTGGAAAAATTTTCTTCTGCAAAGTTGTAGAGAATGGAATTTCCCATGGAAAGTCGCGAGTTTCGAATTTTTCTGATAAACGAGCTATTTTCTTTGAATTGTTGAAGTTTCGGAAAATAAAATAATTTTTATTAAATTATGGGTGGGACCCTTGGTTGGTGATGAATATGCACATGGGCTGCTATTTCTTCAAAGATGGCTGGCTTTGAATGAGGTGTACGTAGAATGGAAAAAAAGAATTAATATTATTTTATTATTTTAGTCTCCTTTGGCGTTCTAACATTTTCCTATAAATAGAGGGCTAAGTTAGAATTTAAAATCACACCAGAAACAAAGTTTTCTCTCTTTCTCTCTCTATATTATCGAGCGTATTCTTGTGAGTATACTTTGAGTGTTGCTATACGATGCGAGTTTCTGTCAGCACTATACCGAAATTAAGTCAGAAGTACGGCTATTTTGAGGTAAGGGATGTTATTTTCTTCTTAAATGATATTATTTTCTTCAATATCATTATGCCGAAACTTTGGTGAACGTTTTTATCAAATTTGGAACTTTTTGTGCCGGAGTTACTATTCACGTATACGGTACTATTCACGTATACGGCACTATTCACGAATACGGCACTATTCACAGAAAAAATTATTTTTTTTTCTTTTCGTCCAAAATATCTATTGTAGATACTAGCTTTGATTGTATCCATGTTTTGATCATTCTTGAATTTTACACCACTATGATTATTTTTGAGGTATTTGTGGACATGGACAAAACAAAGTACGAATCCTTAATCCTTAATCCTTGTCATTTTGTTTCACTGGATTCGCTTCTTTAAAAATATTTTTATCATCTTCAGTCTTAAAGGATGTTATTATTGAATATCTTTGGCCTGTAGTGCAAAGATGAATGATTTCTGATGAATATCTTTGGCCCGTAGTGCAAAGATGAACAGGTGTTTAGATGAACATGACCAACAGATGAATATCCTTGGCCTGTAGTGCAAGGATGAATATATGATTAAAGATGTGTACTGATTGATGTTACAGGGATAAAAATATTGTTGATGGACTGTTAAATTCATAGACATTAGTAGATTTCATCCTCTACGTAACTCTTCTATGAATTAATATTTTCCGCTGCGAATATTGATTTAAAACTTGTTGTCTATTGTATTCTATTAGATTTTTCCCTGTTGAAGACTAACGATAATTTGTTGTATATTATCTTAGTCATAATATTCTTTACTGAGCTAGTTGAGCTCACCCTTTTCCTTTTTGTTCCATTTTTTCTTCTCAGGAGACGAGAATATAGCGGGTACGAGTCGGGGTATGAATTGATGGTCCTTGAGAGAGTTGTTTAGTAGTCCTCACCATTTTTGTAAAATAGTAAATCAATAATTGTATTGAGGACATAGTTGGGTATGTATATTGTCTAGATGACAATGTTTGTATTCAAACTCACAGTTTATGGGTTGTAAAAGTTGTGGTTGTTTCTGTACCATGTATTTGGCGACTCAAAATGGGTTGGATGGAATGGACCTATTTTGGGGGCGTCACAGTTGGTATCAGAGCTTAGGGAGATGATCTCTGGCGGAGATCGGGGAATAGAACTAGGAGGGGAGAGACGAGTAAATCCTTCACTAGTTTGTCCTACCTAAGCTTATTTGTTAGTTGGTCAGTATATAGGGATATTATGTGATATGTGATTTGCTTAATTAACCCTTGTTTTATGGCAGTATTTAAGAATGGCAACCGAGAATGTTAACAATGGAGTTAATGAGACCGTGGAGATGCCTGTACTTACCAACGAGGAGAACGTGCAACAGGCTGGTAATGTTCCTCTTGTGAACAACACCACTGATCAGACGATGAACGACGCAATGTTTAGAAGCTTTTTGCAGTTCATGCAAAATCAGACGAGGGAGACTCGTGTTCAAAATACAGGAGGAAATGATAACAATTCACGGGTTGTCACAGCCAAGCAGTTCAAAGAGTTGGGACCACCAGAATTTAAGGGAAAGCCAGATCCGATCATGGCGGAGACATGGGTCAAGCAAATTACCAAGATATTCGATGTCTTGGGATGCACGGAGGAACAGAAGGTTCCATTCGCCACCTTTATGTTCCGTGGCGAGGCAGACTACTGGTGGGAGTCTGTGAAGCGTACCCATCCAGCCGCACTCAGCATGTCTTGGGAGACGTTTCAGAAACTATTTAATGACAAATACTTTCCTGAAAGTGTTCGTCATATGAAGGAAGTGGAGTTCATCAGATTAGAACAAAATAACATGACGGTGTCTCAGTACGAGGCAAAGTTTGCAGAGTTATTCAGATTTGCACCTCATTTGGTGGAGAATGAGGAACGTATGACGCGGATGTTTCTGAGAGGTTTGAAACCCGGCATACGACAATATCTCATCTCTCATAAATTTTCTCTCTATTCAGATGTTGTTAACAGGGCTCAATTGTTGGAGCGAGACAACGAGTACGGTCAACCGAGGTACCACAATCAGGATCATACTGAAGATAGCAGTCAGCAAAACAACAATAACCAGTGGAGAAAGAAAAAGACGGACAAAAATGGTAACCACTCTGGTGGTAATCATAGCTATGAAAATAGAAGAAACGAGTCAGGAGGAGATTTTAAAAAGAGGAGATTTAACAATGACCATGTGAAGACGACAGTGCCGGCAGCAACTGGTTCTAAGGGAGGAGAAAGACCACCGGTTATATGCTATAAGTGCGGGAAAGAGGGACATATCAGTCCAAACTGCCCACAACAGTTCAAGGTATGCTATAATTGTGGAAAGGAAGGACATATCGCTCGAGATTGTACGGTAGCGAAACCTAGTTCAGCGGGGACGGTGACTCAAAAGACTGTCCCAGAAAAGCCAAAGGCAATGGTTCCTGGAAGAGCGTTTGTTGTGACTGGTCAACATGCGAGGAACCCAAACGAGGTGATCACGGGTAAGCTATTTATAAATTCTTGCGAAGTTTATACCTTACTTGATACCGGTGCTACCCATTCATTTATCTCTCCTTCTTGTGCTCAACGTTTAAACTTGACTCCGGAGAAATTAGACTTTGACTTATCTGTGGAAACTCCGTTAGGAGAAACTTTCATCACATCCACTGTTTATAAATCTTGTTTCATTCAAGTTGGCACCATCACCTTACCTGTTGACCTGATCTCTTTAAAGATACTTGCTTTTGATGTGATTTTAGGGATTGATTGGTTAACTACTCATCATGCCAAAATTGATTGTTTTCGTAAGGTTGTTAGTTTTCATATTCCTAATCAACCTGTTGTTCGAATTCAGGCAACTAAACCATTAAAATCAATCACTGTCATATCTAATCATAAAGCTATTCGTTTATTGAAAAACGGATGTCAAGCTTTCTTAGCCCATGTTATGGATTTGAATAAAGACACGTCAAAATTGAATAATATTCCTGTTGTTATTGACTTTCCTGACGTATTTCCTGAAGAACTTCCCGGTCTACCCCCAGAACGTGAAGTTGAATTCTTTATTGATCTTGAACCTGGTACAAAGCCCATTTCTAAAACCCCATATCGAATGGCTCCTATTGAACTTCAGGAGTTAAAAGTCCAACTACAGGAGTTATTGGACATCGGTTTCATTCGTCCTAGTACATCTCCTTGGGGTGCTCCTGTTTTATTCGTAAAGAAGAAAGACGGGAGTATGCGACTTTTTATTGACTATCGGGAATTGAACCATGTCACCATCAAGAATAGGTATCCTCTACCTCGTATTGATGACTTGTTTGACCAGTTACAAGGAGCACAATTCTTTTCAAAAATCGATCTTCGTTCTGGATATCATCAGCTGAAAATTAGAACTGAGGATATTCCAAAAACTGCCTTCAGAACTCGGTATGGGCATTATGAATTCTTAGTCATGTCTTTTGGATTGACTAATGCTCCTGCTGCTTTCATGAATATGATGAACCGAGTATTCAAGGATTATTTGGATCAATTCGTTGTTGTCTTTATTGATGACATCCTCATATATTCCAAAAGCCGTGAAGATCATGAGCACCATTTGAAGCTGGTACTCCAAAGGCTTCGTGAAAACAAGTTATATGCTAAGTTGAAGAAATGCGAGTTCTGGCTTGAGGAAGTAGCATTCCTTGGGCACGTGGTGTCAAAAAATGGAGTATCTGTTGACCCGACGAAGATTGAAGCAATACAAAGTTGGGAGCAACCGAAGTCGGTCACTGAAGTACGTAGCTTTTTGGGCTTAGCTGGTTATTATCGGAGATTTGTGGAAGGGTTTTCTCGAATTGCTACTCCATTAACTCAGCTAACTCGTAAGGATACAAAATTCGTATGGAGCGAGAAATGCGAGAAGAGTTTCCAAGAGCTTAAGAGGAGACTTATTTCGGCACCTGTTCTAACAATACCATCTGGTTCGGATGGATTTGTTATATACAGCGATGCTTCAGGCAAAGGGTTAGGATGTGTTCTCATGCAACGTGGGAAAGTCATAGCCTATGCCTCACGACAACTTAAAGAGTATGAGAGGAATTATCCTACTCATGATCTAGAGTTGGCAGCAGTCGTTTTTGCGCTAAAGATCTGGAGGCACTATCTATACGGGGAGAAAGTGGAGATATATTCAGATCATAAAAGCCTCAAATATTTCTTCACTCAAAAAGAACTCAACATGCGGCAACGACGTTGGCTTGAGTTGTTGAAAGATTACGACCACACTATTCAATACCATCCTGGAAAAGCGAACGTGGTAGCTGACGCATTGAGTAGAAGATCATATGCAGGAATGAGTGCAATGATGTCAAGTATACGCATAGAGCCAACTTTAATAGAAAAAGTTAAGGTTGCTCAAGCCACCGATCCGGAGCTGATGCATATGAAGACGAAAGTACAAGAAGGTGCCATTCCAGAAGCGAGAATTGATGAAGAAGGAATACTTCGAGTCCACTCCAGACTTTGTGTTCCTAACGATTCTGATTTGAAGTACAAGATCATGATGGAGGCACACAATACACCGTTTGCAATTCATCCTGGAAGTACCAAAATGTATCGTGATCTTCGACATACATTTTGGTGGAACAATATGAAGAGAGAGATTGCAAAGTTTATTTCAACGTGTTTAACTTGTCAACGTGTAAAGGCGGAGCATCAAGTGCCAAAGGGTCCATTGCAACCACTTGAGATTCCGAAATGGAAGTGGGAACACATTACTATGGATTTCGTTACGGGTCTTCCTACGGTTTCTCAAGGCATCAATGCTATTTGGGTTATTGTTGATAGATTAACCAAGTCTGCTCATTTCTTGCCGATACGGGAGACTTATTCCCTTGAACGTCTTGCTCAAATGTACGTAAATGAGATTGTAAGATTGCATGGCATGCCAGTATCCATAGTTTCGGATCGTGACCCAAGATTTACTTCAAGATTTTGGGTTAGCTTGCAAAAAGCTATGGGTACGGAGTTACGTTTCAGTTCGGCATACCATCCTCAAACGGACGGACAATCAGAGAGGACTATTCAAACTCTTGAAGATTTATTAAGACTCTGTGTCCTAGACTTCAAGGGCAGTTGGGATAAATATTTACCATTGGTGGAATTCTCCTACAACAACAGTTATCAGGCAAGCATTGGTGTAGCCCCATTTGAAGCATTGTATGGACGAAAGTGTCGCTCTCCAGTATGTTGGGACGAGGTGAGTGAAGCAACATTGTTGGGACCCGAGTTAGTACGTATGACTACGGAGAAGATCCAAACGATTCGACAACGTATACAAACTGCACAAGATCGACAAAAGAGTTATGCGGATCTTCATCGAAAGGACGTAGAATTTAGTGTTGGGGATCATGTATTGTTGCGTGTTGCCCCATGGAAGGGAGTTACAAGATTCGGGAAGAGAGGAAAGCTTAATCCACGATTTATTGGTCCATTTCAAATTCTTGATCGAGTCAGTAATGTAGCCTATAGACTCGCGTTACCTCCAAGTATGTCTCGTGTTCATAATGTTTTTCATATATCTGTGCTTCGTAAATATGTGAAAAACCCGAACCACGTCATTGAGTTAGAACCGGACGAGATAGCCGAAGATTTAACGTATGAGGAGGTACCTGTCAAGATCTTGGATAGGAAGGAGCATGTCCTACGCACGAAGGTAATACCACAAGTTAAAGTTTTGTGGAGGAATCATGCTATAGAGGAAATGACCTGGGAGTTGGAAACAGAAATGAAAGCGAGGTATCCTCACCTTTTCGCAACACCAGGTACGTATGTCAATTTCGAGGACGAAATTTCATAAGGAGGGGAGGTTGTAAGACCCCAAATAATTAATAAATGAAATTTAATTTCCTTTAATTATTATTTTGAATAGTAAGGGTTGATTTGATTAATGTGGATAGTTATGGGTAAAATACGCAAATGTTTCAAAATAAGCAAGTGGTTATAAAATATTCATTGTTGTCGGGGAATATTCGTTTGGTCGTGGAATATTCGTACTGTCGGGGAATATTCGTACGACGGCGCAGCCATGTGTGGGCCCCATAACGGAAAGCGATTGAAGGAAGAAAACGACAAATATAAGCTGTTTATAAATAACGGCGTAGTTGTTACCGTTTACACTGTTGGAATACCCGGTGGTTAAAATACAGTAATACGCGTTGTTGCACAGTAGCACACGGTATTGCACAGTATTTTGAATTATTGATCCTTACGTAAGAAGGCACTACTCAATAATTGCTACAGGAGTTACTGTTCATTACTTTATTGATTCAATAATTGCTGCGTTGATATTTATATTATTATTGTTTCAATAATTGTCATTGCACAGTATTTTCAATTATCAGATCAATAATTCATATTATTTGAATAATATTATCAGATAACATTATTGGCAATGTCTAGAAAGTTCTGTCAAGGAGAGGTTTGGTCATCTAATTGCGCGCCAGTAAGGAGAAATCCTTATTGGAAAGCCCCCTCTATCCTGGGAACGGCCTGGTTGTCGGTACTGTGATTCGGTAATATTATTTTTAATAATTAATTATTGATTATTATGATAAAAAAAATATTTATTTTATGTGGATATAGATGGAGAAAATTTTTAATGTGACAATTGTTGAAAATTAATATTTTATCTTTTTCTGATAAAATAGTTCATTTAAATATATTATTTTAATAATATATTAACGATGATATTTTTACAATGAATGTGGGATATATGAGTATATGAGAAGGTAGAGTATTTTTGTGGCATTAAATGTTTAACACATGTTTTGTGTGTCGGTGGACATAATTTTTGACCGAAAATTGAGTATAGACTGTAAAATCGTCCGTTTGTAGATTTTGGTCGATTTCTGTTTGGAATTTGGAAAAATTTTCTTCTGCAAAGTTGTAGAGAATGGAATTTCCCATGGAAAGTCGCGAGTTTCGAATTTTTCTAATAAACGAGCTATTTTCTTTGAATTGTTGAAGTTTCGGAAAATAAAATAATTTTTATTAAATTATGGGTGGGACCCTTGGTTGGTGATGAATATGCACATGGGCTGCTATTTCTTCAAAGATGGCTGGCTTTGAATGAGGTGTACGTAGAATGGAAGAAAAGAATTAATATTATTTTATTATTTTAGTCTCCTTTGGCGTTCTAACATTTTCCTATAAATAGAGGGCTAAGTTAGAATTTAAAATCACACCAGAAACAAAGTTTTCTCTCTTTCTCTCTCTATATTATCGAGCGTATTCTTGTGAGTATACTTTGAGTGTTGCTATACGGTGCGAGTTTCTGTCAGCACTATACCGAAATTAAGTCAGAAGTACGGCTATTTTGAGGTAAGGGATGTTATTTTCTTCTTAAATGATATTATTTTCTTCAATATCATTATGCCGAAACTTTGGTGAACGTTTTTATCAAATTTGGAACTTTTTGTGCCGGAGTTACTATTCACGTATACGGTACTATTCACGTATACGGCACTATTCACGAATACGGCACTATTCACAGAAAAAATTATTTTTTTTTTCTTTTCGTCCAAAATATCTATTGTAGATACTAGCTTTGATTGTATCCATGTTTTGATCATTCTTGAATTTTACACCACTATGATTATTTTTGAGGTATTTGTGGACATGGACAAAACAAAGTACGAATCCTTAATCCTTAATCCTTGTCATTTTGTTTCACTGGATTCGCTTCTTTAAAAATATTTTTATCATCTTCAGTCTTAAAGGATGTTATTATTGAATATCTTTGGCCTGTAGTGCAAAGATGAATGATTTCTGATGAATATCTTTGGCCCGTAGTGCAAAGATGAACAGGTGTTTAGATGAACATGACCAACAGATGAATATCCTTGGCCTGTAGTGCAAGGATGAATATATGATTAAAGATGTGTACTGATTGATGTTACAGGGATAAAAATATTGTTGATGGACTGTTAAATTCATAGACATTAGTAGATTTCATCCTCTACGTAACTCTTCTATGAATTAATATTTTCCGCTGCGAATATTGATTTAAAACTTGTTGTCTATTGTATTCTATTAGATTTTTCCCTGTTGAAGACTAACGATAATTTGTTGTATATTATCTTAGTCATAATATTCTTTACTGAGCTAGTTGAGCTCACCCTTTTCCTTTTTGTTCCATTTTTTCTTCTCAGGAGACGAGAATATAGCGGGTACGAGTCGGGGTATGAATTGATGGTCCTTGAGAGAGTTGTTTAGTAGTCCTCACCATTTTTGTAAAATAGTAAATCAATAATTGTATTGAGGACATAGTTGGGTATGTATATTGTCTAGATGACAATGTTTGTATTCAAACTCACAGTTTATGGGTTGTAAAAGTTGTGGTTGTTTCTGTACCATGTATTTGGCGACTCAAAATGGGTTGGATGGAATGGACCTATTTTGGGGGCGTCACAATTGGTAATTTAATAAAATTGAATTAGTTACCTTGGAACCCACTACAATATAAAAAATTGAAGTTTTGTCGTGAATGGAGGTGAGGAGGACGTCGGAGAAGCGATTGATTATTCCAGCTGACCATCATAGGGAGACAAAGTAGAACGATGAACCCGACCCGGAGAGAATCACGAGTCGCACGGAATCGTCAGCGTCGAAGCTCTTGAAGGCTCTGGCCAAATCCCCATCATGCCCCTCGTAAGCAAGTTCAATGACTTGGGGACGATTAATTGTCACATACACCACCCCGTTCGATTCTCGGCTTACTAGTATCAACTTTTTCAGCGAGGAGTTTTCCATTTTGGATTCACATATTTGAGATTTCAATTTATTTTGTACTATCAAGTACTCCTATATATAGAGAGAGAGAGATAATACGTTGAATGAAGAAGAAGGGTGATGATTAACCGCAGTTGTTATAGATAAGGAGATAGAGAAGAAGCCACGTGTATAACTAATCCATAAATTAAGGAATTCTAATTGAATACTAATTTCCTAAATTAAGAAATCCTAATTGTACTAGTATTGTAAATAAATATGGAAGTGTATTAGTTGTGCAAAGATTTTATGAGGGCACTATTGTTGTAATTATTTTTAAAAATGTAATAGAATATGTAATTTACCCAAAAAATATTGTGTAGTTGGATCATTGGTCTAATTAATGGTCGAATTGTTATTGACTCATTAACGTCATTAATATTTAAAAATATATATTATTAGTAATTAATAAAATTTTAAAAAATCTCTTTTTTATGAACTAAAACATAATAAAATTGGGTTAAAATATTAATAAAAGTGATTAATTTTAATATTTAAACTTTTTGGTACAAAAATAATTAAAAACCAGTTCACTTGGTCAATTAACAGGTTTTATCGGCTGAACCACCGGTTGAACCGGTGGTCAACTAATTTTTGATCAAATTAATAAAATCTGGTTGAACCGGACTGAAGATCTGATCGATTTTAATTTTTATCGATTAGATCGGCGGACCGATTCAGAATTAATAACACTGATTGTAGCCCATAATTAACATATGTTTGGTAAAAATAGTTTCCTTTCCTTTGCAAAAATAAATAATGATACTAATAATGATAATAATAATAATAATAATAATAAATATTGGAAAAAGTAGTGGGCACTATTTAGGACTTTTATAAACTTAAATGTATGTATGTATGTATGTATGTATGTAATAAATATGCACAATCAGCCAACGGCCACCAACAGTACTATCGACCATACTACTGCACTTTAACTTAATAGTTCTAACTGAAAACAAGATTTAAATAAATATTCAGAATATTATATTCTTTTTCGTTTACGGATGGAAGAGATTGAAAAGGAGACGGCTTAATGTTATACTACTATTAACTCTAGTAGTAGTACATAATTCATCCGTACCCGGTTAAAATGTTTTATTATTATTATTTTGGGTAATTTTATGTTAAATATTTATTTTTTTAATAATTAAATTTTATATAATTTTTTTTTATTATACCCTTAGCATTAAATATCTTATATTTTTCTTATTTCAATTCTCTCTCTATATTCAATAAGTATAATTAATTATGCGCCGAAAATATTTTGAATTGAAAAGTTAAAAAAGCACTCTCTCACTTATATTGAAAATCTCTCATGCACTTAATTAGTTTTATTGATTTTTTATTCCTACCGCATTGGAAACTTTTTTGTTCTCATATTGATTATATTTGTTTTCATGCACATTATTAAAAGTAATTTTATAAGAATTGAATGTGGAGTTTCTCATGGAAATTGATTATGTCAACTTTTTATGGAAACACAACAATATTGAAATACCAATTATCAACCCTTCAATCAACGATCCACAAACCGACGAGCCTACTCCTCATGAAGAATCCCTTAAGCCTCGACGAAGGAAAAGATCTGCTAAGAGATCTAAATCCATCCGTCCAGAAATAAATCATGAAAGTGATCCAGAAACAAACCTAGAAGCAAACCCTGCATCTGCACCCACTCCTACACCCCTTAAACCTGCTCCAATCAGGGGAAGTCTATTTGACATACCTCTACATGAACGGGCAAAGGTCCTTCGTGTCAAAAAATTGAGGACTAAGATCACCCCATTGGCTGTCGATGACCTTCGAGTCCCTTCTTCAGCTGACATTCCTCCAACTTTCCCCATTGAAATCCAAGTCTTAGATGACAATGAGTCGAACGAGCCTATTCCCACATTCTCTTGCAAAAAAAACAACCATCTGATAGTCACCCAGGCTCCTCATCTTCTCCATCGCCGTCTCGAGAACATACTCCAGCTCAATCTCCATCTCTCGAGAATATTTACACTAACCGAATACCAACTTCTGAGCAGCCTCCGCTCTCTCCATCAAGACCATCTTCATACGAATTTGAAAATAAAGCCATGGCATCGCCAACTTTATGGCCTCGGTTCAACGCCAAGTTCCCCTTCCAGTTATTCGATACCTTTGTCCGTGAAACCGATGATCACCGATTTGGAAATAACTCGATCAGGGATCTGATTGATGAAGGCATGAGCTATCAAGCAAAGGTAAATGATTGTCTTTTTAACTTCTATACTTTTCTTCGTGCTGAAATATCTGAAAGTGATGGTTTATTATTGAACATACGCAGGCCAATGCTGTCTTTGGGCATTTACATCCAAAATATTTAGAATCTGAAGCTGCAGAGGAAGCTGCACGAAGAGAAACGCAGTATTACAGTCTACCTTGGCAAAGTCGAGACATGATTGTGATATTTCCTTCTTCAATAATGAACACCTTCGAAAAGATTTAGCCCAAGCCAAGGAAGAGCTGAAGATATCCCATGATGAACTGAAGTCAACTAAATCTCAACATTAAGAGATTGTTAACATGAACGTTGATCTAGTTCAGAGGAATGAAATAAGGGTGGAGAAAATCAAGGAGCTAAAGGCCAACAATAAGAGCCTGACTAAATTGGTCGAGAAACTAGAATTAAAAGAAACTCACCATCTGAATAGGCGCTAGAAGCTCGAAGAAGAAATCCGAGAGCTCTGGGAACTTCGTGATATTGGACCTCCTTTGACCGATGATCTTCGCAAGCAGATCTGTGAAGAGTATCGGAAATCGGATGAGGTCAACGGAGAGATCATGAAGATATATTCTGAAGGCTATGAGCTCTGTCGAAGTCGCGGCAAGGAAAACTTATATCAACTAAAGTAGACCCGACTTTGCTCGACTCTTCAGATGGCGAGGATAATGCCTGAAGTGAATATTCCTGTTTTTTTTGAAATTATTAAAAACTTTTGTGAAAATTTCTATCTTTATGTAGTCAGATAATATTATGAATAGTTAATGAAATTGCAGCTTTCTTTATCATGACTTCTGCATAGTTTGTTTCTTGTCAAAAATTTAGTATCAATCAATGTGAAAACTGTATAAGATTCCTGTGAACTTAACTTATATTGTGAATCAAATAAGGCATATAGCAGTTAAATTAAGAAATGATATGAACTAAATTCAATGGACTGAACTGAATAAACCAAACTCAACACTTGAACAAAATAAAGTAATGCATACTTATCGTTTCTGAAGTGTGAGACAGACCATGTGTAACGATGAATTCGGCTGATCCTCTTTGCACCATTGGGATCTTGTTTACCGCTCGGGGTGAAACAAGTATATAAGGACATTTTTCTACTATGCGGGGTAGAACAAATATATAAGGACCATGAAATTTGTTTACCACTCGTGGTAGAATAAATTCATAAGGACACACCTGACAATAAGGCTGCCATCGAATGGCCAGTGAGTCTGACCATACCTCCTTACTTCGGTGCATATTGGTTTACCATTTGCGGTAAAAATAATATTAAAAGGACTATGGAATTTGTTTACCACTCGCGGTAAATCAAACCCATGAGGACACTCCTGTCGAAAAGGCTACCATCGAATGGTTAGCAAGTCCACCTCGTCCTCCTTACACCGATGAAGTTTGCCTACCCCGAAGGGTCTGACAAATTCATAAGGACCACTTACCAAAAAGGCTACCATCGAATGGTCAGCGAGTCCCCCCCCCCCCCGTCCTCCTTACATCATTGTAAACTTAGGACCAATAGGAAGAAGATCAATTATGAAAAAGTGAAACTTTTATTGATGATGAACCACCATTTATAGACTTCCGATAAACTGACTCAATCTTTACTGAAAGTATTTCCGAAGTCTGCCAGCATGCTAAGTGTTCTTGATCTCGGATTCGTCCAATGCCTTTAACCGATAAGTCCCGAGCTTCGGTACTTCAATTACTTCATACGACCCTTCCCAGTTCGGCATCATATTTCTCATGTTCTGAGGCGTAGATGTTTCGACTTCTCTGAGGATGAAGTCCCCCACTTCAAATCTATGAAACTTAACCCCTTTGTTGTAATGTTTGGCTACTCTCCGTTGATAGGATGCTAACCTGATCAAAGCCACCTCTCTGACTTCTTCCAAAAGATCCAAGTTAACCTTCAGCCCTTCATCATTGTAGATCTCTTTGAACTGACTGACCCGAAGACTGGTGGATCCAATCTCAACAGGGACTAAGGCATCAGTGCCGTAAGCCAATCTGAAAGGTGAATCCCCTGTAGTAGTCCTCGACGTGGTCCGATAAGCTCATAACATACTGAGTAACTTTTCAGGCCATCTTCCTTTAGCTTCATCCAATCTACGCTTGATCCCGTTCACCAGTGTTCTATTGGTCACCTCGACCTGTCTATTCGACTGTGGATGAGCCACCGAAGTTTTCTTATGCTAAACTCCCAACTCTTTCAAAAATCCTTCAAACTTCGATCCCACGAACTGGCGCCCGTTGTCTGATATCACCACCTTAGGAATTCCGAACCGAAACACTACTGACTCCTTCATGAACTTCAGGCATTCTTGTTCCGTTATCAACCGAAGTGGCTTTGCTTCTACCCATTTGGTCATATAATCGATGGCGACTATAAAAAAACTGACCTGACCTTTAGCTTTCGGCAATGGACCCAAGATATCTACCCCCCCAGACAGCAAAGGGTATAGGAGATAAGATCAAGTATAGCTCTTCTGGTGGCTGATGTGGGGTCGGACTGTTGAGTTGACATTTCTCGCACTTCTTCACGTACTCCGTCACTTCCTTGAAGATGGTAGGCCAGTAGAACCCCTGACGAAGCACTTTATAAGCTAATGACTTAGCAGTCATATGATCACCACAGATGCCCTTATGAACCTCCCGAAGAGCATATTCAGCTTCAGACAGGACCAAACACTTTAACAATGGTGACGAAAATGCCCTTCGATAGAGATCCCCATCAATAAGAACGAAGTTAGCACTCTTGTACTCGATCTTCTTTGCCATCATCTGATCCGAAGGAAGGACGTCATCTGCTAGATATTCTATGTAGGGAGTCATCCAGCAGTTAGAACGTTCTATACACATCACTGCCTCATGCTAGACACTCGGGTGCTACAAAACTTCCAAATAAACTGACCCATCGAAAACGCTAGCATTCGTAGTGGCCAGCTTCGACAATGCATCGGCAATAGAATTGTCATTGCGCTCTATACCCTGAAACTCATAGGAGACGAAATACTGAAGCCGATCTTTTAACTCTGCCAGATACTTGATCATTCTCGCTCCACGAGCTTCATAATCTCCTGATACTTGCTTGACGACCAGCTGAGAGTCACTGTAAATGATCAACTTTTGAACCTCCAGACTCTTCGCCAAACGGACCCCTGCCAGCACTGCTTCATACTCGGCCTCGTTGTTCGTTGCTCTGAACCTGAATCTGATGGCCTGCTGCACTTTGAATCCCTCCGGACTTGTCAGGATGATCCCTGCCCCACTGACATCCACAGTAGAAGACCCATCTACATACAGCGTCCATGAGTTATGACCATGCTGAAGAACTGTAACTGCCCAATTAGACGCTTCGGCTTCTGGCAACTCGGCATCTGCTTCGGAGAACGAACACTCTACCATGAAATCGGCCAAGGCTTGACCTTTGATAGCAGTTCGGGGATGATATTCAATAAAAAATTGAGATAATTCCATTGTCCATACTGCTAATCTCCCCGAAACTTCTGGTTTGCTCATCACCTTCTTCAATGGTTGATCCGTGTAGACGACCAGGAGCCGGTCTTGAAAATATTGCCTGAGCCTTCAACTAGCAATTATCAAAGCAAAGGCAAATTTCTCAATGTTCGGGTACCTGGTTTCAGCATCTCTCAGAACGTGACTGACGTAATAAATCGGATAATGCTTCCCACCGACCTCCCGAACCAACACTACTCCAACTGCCAACGAACTAGCTGCCATGTATAAATACAAAGTTTCAGCCGGAGCAGGTTTCACCAATAAAGGACCCGAAGACGAATACGTCTTTATGCCTTAGAAGGCGTCTTCACACTCTGAAGTCCACTAGAAAGTCTTCGCATTCTTCGGTCCCTTCAACGTATCAAATAATGGCAAACACCTCTCTGCTTATTTGGACATGAATCTCCTCAGAGCTGCAATTCTACCAGTCAGAAGTTTAACATCTTTGAATGACTGAGGAGTCTTCATATTCAGTATGGCCTGGATCTTCTTCGGAATGGCCTCGATACCCCTTTGATTGACCAGATAGCCCAGGAACTTCCCTGCACCAAGCCCGAAGGTGCACTTTGCAGGGTTGAGCCTCAACTTGTGATGACGAACAGTCTGAAAGCACTCCTCTAGGTCATCCAGATGCTTCTGAACAAGCATGTTCTTCAAAATCATGTCATCAACATATACCTCCATATTCCTTCCGAGCTGCTTCTAGAAGACAAAGTTCATCATTCTTTGGTAGGTGGCTCCAGCATTAATCAAGCCAAAGGTCATATTTTTATAGGCATACACCAAACGGTGTGTGATGAATGTTGTCTTCGGAATGTCCTCCTTGCACATAAAAATTTGATGATAACCTGAAAAAGCATCCATAAAGCTTAGTAGTGCATACCCCGAAGTCGCATCAATAAGTTGATCAATGTGGGGCAGAGGATAGAAGTCCTTCGAGCATGCTTTGTTCAGGTCGGTGTAGTCGATGCAAACTCGCCACTTTCTATTCTGCTTCTGAACCAACACTACATTTGTCATCCACTCCGGGTAGTCGATCTCAAAGATGAAGTCAGCAGCTATCAGCTTCACGATCTCCTCATCAATGATCCTCTGTCCCTCGAGTGCAAAGATTCGCCTTTTCTGCCGAACTGGCTTCTTTGATGGATCGATATCCAGTCGGTGCTCGACAACCTTTTGACTGATCCCAGATATATCTTGTGGCTCCCATGCAAAGATGTCCGCATAACAGCGAAGAAGTTCCATAAGGTTTGTCCGGAGAGGTTCCGGCAAACCCGAACCTATCTTCACTGTTTTGTCCTTTTTCCTAAGGACAAGTTCGATCTCCTCTGTCTCTCCTGATGGTACGACCAATGGATTTGAACTGCTTTCAGTGAATGGCTCAATCTCTATCGCCATGGTCTACTTCTGTTTGTTGACCCCTACTCCCGAAGCAATCACAACATTTCTGTAGCACCGTCTGGCCAGATCTAAGTCCCATGATACCTCTCCAACTCCATGTACTGTTGGGAACTTGATTTTGAAGTGAGGGATGGAGGTCACTGCTTGGAGAGCAGTCAAAGTAGGTCTGCCTAGTATGGCGTTGTAGGCCGAATCTACATGCACAACATAAAATTTACACGTTATTTCTACCTATTGTGGAGCAATGCCGAAGATGACCGGTAGCTCAATAGTTCCTGCCACTTTGACCGGATAGTTACTGAAGCCATACAAAGGAGCCTCCTGTCCGACCTCCATCTTCCGCCCATCAAGATGCATCCTCTGATAAGCGTGGCCATTAAAAATATCAATAGAAGACCCGTTGTCAATCATCATTCGCTTCATATCCACCGAACCCACTTGTGCTGTGATCACCAAGGCTCCTTCATGGGGTTCGATGGGCTCTGAAGGATAATCTGCATCACTGAGAGATATAACTGTCCCTGGAAACGGTATGTCGGTCTTCAGGGGAACACCCTCCACGGACATGACTGAATCTAGATATCCCCTCCTCTTCTTTCCTACTAACTTTCCTGCTGTCCCACCGATTATTACATCAACGACGTGCCTTGGTGGCTGATTTGGAGCAGGCTGCACAGATGGAACCATTTGAACCGTCTGAACGGTACGGTCAATATTCTACTGCTCTTGCTGTTGGTCCCTTTCGGCCACATACTAAACTAATAAATCGCTTTGAACCTTGCTCTCTACGAAGTCCTTTAAATTACAACACTCATTAGTATCGTGACCTACAACTTGATGATAGCCACAATATTTTCGAGCATTGCACTGGCCCGGCTTGAGAACGTCACGAGGCGGTTCAAATAACGGTTGGTTCCTGATCTGATCCAAAATTACCGACCTATCCGTATTCAGTTTGGTGTAAACCTTGTTCACCCTCGAGGTAGGAGTAGGTAGGTGATTACTTCCCTGTCGTCATGTATTGTTGTACTTCTTCGAACTGCCCTCCGGCCGATCATTATACCCCCCTGCCTTTTTCTGATCGCCCCCAGCCTTAGGAGTATCCGCCTCGTTCATCCGATCCGAAGAAGGACGTTTCAGGCTATTCATAGCCTCCTCCATCACAATGTAGCCTTCGGCTTTATCAAAGGCTTCGGCCAAGCTCTTCGGATGGTGAAACATCAGCTTCTTCACCAACTTCTCTGACTTTACCAAATCTAATCCGTTCTGAAATAAACCCACAGCCTGAAGGTCATTGAGGTCGGACACCTGGCTAACAGCTTCCCTGAACCGCTTCACATACTGACCCAAGGATTCATTGGTGAACTGTCGGACCTGTGCCAAAGAACCTATGAGCTTTCCTCTTCTTCGGTTGTTCCCAAAACGAGCATGGAATTTGTCACACAACTCGGACCACTGCCTCGCGTCCTTCTTTAACATTGTGGCAAACGTTTGATATTTGGCAACATCGGTGAAATCATAATAATCCATCAGCCGGTCGAACGCCTGGCTATGGTCGTAAGGGTCCCCAGACCCATTGTAACTTTCCATATGGGGCAGCTTCTTTGTGGTGTCTGTTTTCTCCTTGAGGATATCCGAAGAAAAAAGGGACGCCTTCTTTCCCGGGGTGTCTTTCACCTGCTGAACTTCAGCCAGTTCTTTCCGGAGCTCCTTCAACTCTTTTATCAAGAAATCTACACCTTCTGGTTGCGAGGAGACTTCTTTCTCCTGAATAATCTTCTACTTCTGAGTGGATCGACCTCCTCTGTCTGATCCCATCGCTTTTGTTGAACTTTTGGTTCTACTACTGCATACAATTCTATCCTCATGATGAGAATATTCACGTTGATGCTCTCTCCTTCGGTTCTCAGGTACATACTCCCTCGATCGACTCCTCTGTCTATCACCGCCACGACCATGAGAACCAATTACTACAAGTGCTTTCTTATACACCTCGGGAGTTCTGCTTCTTGACCGTCTTCGTTCCTGAGGTCGTCCTCGAGAAGCGTGAATAGAGTTTTATGGCTCCTTTCCTTCTCGCTGTTGCACATCTTTAGGTCTACTACGCCTCTCGGTTTGAACATGACTAGATGCCTCATCCCTCAACTCTGCAATCCGAAGCATCTGTTCAGCTATATCTTCTCATTGCTTTAGAAGAACATCCAAAGCTTTATCCGCCTCCTCTGCCATCTTTGCCAACTTGGCACCCCTGTCATTTTGACCACTTCGGTGATGAATTCTAGACGGTGAACCTTCTATCCGCCTTGGGTCTCGATCACGATCTCTGTCCTCATTAAACTTCAACCTTCTTCTGGCTTTGACATGGGCTCTCGAACGAGAACCCCCAGAATCATGCTTAGAAGCCGTGCTCTCATGACACTTTTGGAAGGACCCAGACGATCCTTAACAGAAACACGAGGCAACGACGAACTCACAGCAATCGCTTGCCCCTCTGGTGTATCAGCTCTACTCCTCACCATCTTCTGAAGTAGATTAAATGAATGTGATTGAAAACTCAATGACACTAGAACACACCCCTCTTTCTAGCGCCAATGTTAACGCCAAGATCTTCTGCCACGTCCCAATCACTTAAGACGTCCTGATCTTGCACAGTAAACACGATTAACACCAAGAGCTTGACAGCTTCGACCGTCGGGGGATAGCTCAGGCGTGAGAGTTAGTACAGGTGTTCACAAGGGTTAACAATGGAGGATAATAATCTCTAGTGTCTTGAGAGAGATAAAATTATCAGTTACCTTCCTTTTGAAGACTTCCTTGCTTTGTTATATTCTCTAGCCCGGTTTACCGTGCCACCCACTACTGTCTGACACTGCCCCTGATGCTGATGGTTTCTACCAACTGCACGCAGCCCACCCACTACCTGTGGTCACTGTTTCCTATCGTCGGCCGTCCAAGGATCCCATCCACATTAATGCATGACAGATATAATAGTCAACCATCATGCTTTTTCATCATTACCGGTCAAAGATGGAGATGTTTAATATCTAATGGGCCAGCCTAATAACCAGACCCGATCTTATAAAGACTTAACAGAAATAATATAGTGAATAGGCCCAATAACTTCAGGATCCGATAATGATAATCCGGTGGACTAATCAAGTGAACATGCCCAATTCATTCGGCCCAATAAGTGAAATATCATGACCCAACATATCATCTTATGATTTTTAATTATAAATAAAAAATAGTGATTGAATTTATATTATATTCCTACTCAAATATATAAACTCAATCACTATTTTCTATTTTTAATTAAAAAACATAATTATGAATTATTCTTATAAGGATAAGTATAAAGATAATTACTGATTATCCTTATAATTATTATTAGGGTAAATAATAGAATACTGGAGAGAATTATTATTAGGCTAAATAGGGATAAGATATTATTAGGCTGGACGGCTGGATGATCTCAGCCATTAACTTCAATTTTGGATGGCTGAATGAGCGTTAGTTGAAACAGAGTTAATAATTAACGTATTTTACGGATCATTTCTCTCTCTCTCTCTCTCTCTCTCTCTCTCTATATATATATATATATATATATATATGCATGCGAGTGTTTGAAAATATGCTGAAAGTTAGTTGGTGTATTATGTTCCTTTTGAATTATGTCGCAATTTGTTAGACAAAATCTCTCTCATTTAATTAAAATTTAAGGATAACAAAATATTTTAAATCCGTAAATGACTTGTTGATTTTTGAATAAACTATCAAATTTAAGTTGTGATGTGCGTCCTCTTTAGAGATATAATATAATATTGGATCCAATATTTGTTTTTTTTAGTATATTACGAAGGTTAAATTTCACAACAGATGGGAGATAATAGGATCTGGTAGAGTTTCGCCACCCACGAATTTTAACTTTGATTTACATGTAAGAAGACTCCCCCGATACATAACAGAATACTGGAGAGAATTATTAATAGGGTAAATAGTTATCCTTAAAAGTGTTAAATCATCCCTTGTTCTTAGCAAATTATTATATTGCCTCATTAATAATAAGGGTTACATATTGAATATTCTTGCAAAACACTCAAATTATTATATTGCCTCGTTAATAAGGTTACAAAGATTACACACACGTGGCAATTTACTATTGGTGGATATTTTTATCCACATCAGGATCCATTATTTGAGAGAAACTGCCAAGGCTTGTAGTAGTCTGTGTATGAAGATTTTGTTGGAAAAACACGTAGACACACAAAGAGTTATAAACAGGAATGAAGTACACAAGGGAGGGGAGCTCCTTCTCAAGCTTTTCTCCAGCATCTTGTTTATAATATAAGAGAAAACTACTAAAATTAAACGTCAGGAATAACAGATGGTTTCCTTATTCATACAACAATATTCAAGCTAAAACAAGATAATCAATTCCAAGCAAAATAGAATCGCCATGTGAAGTTTGCAAGTCTCCTTGTTCAATGAGATTATGATAAATTAAAGAGGCCCTGGGAAAATTCCATTCTCCCTCTGCTCGTTCCACCTTTCAACCTGCAGTGCATCATGTATATATGTTGTAGTAAAAGAGATTAACCATTTAAGAATTGTCAACTCTCTCTTCACACGTCATTATTACATTAGATTGGGGCGAACAAGAAACAAACAAAGACAATATATTTCAAGGACATCAATGAGGCATTGATAAACAAATTTGATAAGAAAAACAAAAACAAAAAATATATCCTTAATATTTGATTTTTTTTTTGCAAATGGGATTCTTTTTTTTGTAGAACGGAGGGGATATTATTTATGCTATTAAAAGATTTAGGTAAAAGAAAAGTAAACTATTAGTTTGTCTAATCAGGACATTAGTAAAGTACGCAAGCAGAAGCACCAGAAATTGCTAGCACAAAGCAGACGAGCAATACCAGCAAATCAACAAGCAAACGACTCACCCATTCACCCGGGCAGAGGGAACGATAGTATTTGGCAAATTTCTCACATTCAGCAGACTCATCACCCTTCGCTGCGACACACCTGAAATTTGTTAATTGAAGCATGAGGGAAATTAAAGAGGCACATGACTGTTCATAATCAGCTTAGGCTCACTTGCTAGCCAGCTCTTCTATGCAACAAATTAAACTGAGATCGAGAGCAAGCCTGGGCTCACCTCATATACAAAAACAAGTCTGAACAGGATAAACTCCAGTTGATTATGCCCATGAAACAAGATTTGTTATGTAAGTTAGCGTTGTATCAATTTCTCATTCTACACAAAAATACTCCCACAACAGAATTTGTCGCTCTTTTCTGGGATTATACTTGCGTTCCAAAATAAGGACCAGAAAAATCGAATGATATATTGTCGATCTAATATATCCAAATTTATTATAGCATTTAAACTTTCATTTATTAGGTTGTCTTGAATTAAACTCTCACATATAGATAAATATACGTCTTAAAATCAAAATAACAATTAAAACAGAACCAAGTAAGCAAGGCTTAGCTTGATGAAGTCTACAGGAGAACAAAAACAAATGTTGGAGCTTCGTAAAAGCATAAAATTAAGTGGACTGCACTTAAAAGCCTGTCCAGGGCAAGCCCAAACAGTCTAGACCTAACTTATTTGATTCATATTTGCAGCTCTAATTAACTTAAGTCAACTAAGAAGAAAATATAGGCGGCAAAAATATATGAAACTGTCAGAAAATAAAAAAGAAAGTAACACAAAAAGCAATTGTGCTGAGAAATTGTACCTGTGAAACTCGATGTAACGCGTGAAGCAATGTCTGCTTTGATTTGTTGTTGGGAAGCGATAATCAGCTGGTGCAGTTTTCAGTTCAAACTAAAGGAAAACAGCACAATGAAAAGGAAAAGGAAAACAACACTACGAATGTCAGTAAAAGGTTAGATAGCCAGTTTATCTGAAAATATATCTGAATGTATATTTTTGAAAACAGTAACAGGGGTTCAACTTCTCTGCACCTCAAATAAATAGTTATCCTAGATTTATAATGAAATAAAAAATGAAATGAAAGAAAGTAGCATCAACAGCACGAAGCAAATGAGAGTCATGAGATCATTACTTTCCTCTTCCACCTCCACAGAGTCATCCACTAGGTATCAATTCAATCTCTTGCCTCCTCTCATTATTTATTTTGGTTTCTATTTTCCTCATGTTCCCAAGTATTTTCTATAAAAATAAAACTGCTAGACAATATTTCACCATTATTCTTAGACAAAAGACATAATTACATTAATCTAAATTTGGGCCTCAAAATAGTGATAGGAACATTACTACAACTATTTGACAAAAATCATTGGACTTTTTCATATTTTAGACGCACATATAAAAGAGTAACCATTATAAATCCCTTTTTATCCTTCTTTAAAAAACCTTCCAATTTCATAAGAGTAAGAAAAAAAAAACTAACACAGTCCTCTCTCTGTCTCTCTCTAAGAAAGACAAGGAAAAAATAATATCCTGGCAAATTGATACTATGGAAAATGGAAAACAAAATAGCTGAACATAGAATAAATTATCAAATAAAAGAACATAAATATAAATTTGTAGACAGTACTTATTTTACATATAATGAGGAATATTGCACTATTAGTGCCGTCTATTGAACAGTATTTACTATTTTGATTTCCTTTCGAAAGAAAGCTATATACCGGAGGATTCTCTGCATTTTCATAAGAATCATGTTTATGATTACAATGACTACATAGACATATTACCTGTTCTTTACTTTCCTACCATTCCTGGAATCTTAGAAAATGTCCCAATTTTCTTAAACCTAAAAGCATCCAAAACAGATCAAGCACCCATTTTTTCAATGACACCTAGATTATTTTAACTAATTTTCATCCTAGATACCATTCTGAAAAGCATAAACTCTCTTACCTGGAGCCTTTAGAAGAAACAATTTATGTCACCCCTAAGTCAAGATTGCTAAAAATTCTGATTCATTAAGAAACTAAAACAACATCAAAGCACTGTTTTTTTTAAATTGACAACGACATATACTGATATAATGTTTTATCCTGGAATAATTCAAACATCAGACATGCCATATACAAGGGGAGAAAAAGTCCATCCCACAATTTCAATTCGCATCACATTAGAAATCATCTAAAAAATCACATATGTATGAAAAACTACGAAACGATAACTAAATCACAACAAATATAGATCCAATAAATGGTTTAGCGAATACCATATACAAATATTATCCGTCGATCAAAATTTAAAAAGAAAAATTACAATAAGAATGAAATAGGGATTTTTGTTACCTCGGCCATTTCTGGTCAGATCAAAGGAAATGGAGTTCAGAGCTTCAAATGAGAGAGGAAATGTTTGGATTTGAGAGAATATTTGGGTGATGGCGGCTAAGTAAAACTTGACCCGAAGTTTGTTCAACATGGGCCGTGTACAAAAAGCCAGTTTACTCGTTTAACATAAAAGAAAAAGGGTCCTTTACGTAAGTATACAACAAATAAAAAGTAATTATAAAAAAAGTGCATCAACTAAATAATTACAAAAAGAGTGTAATTAGGATTCATATTACAAAAAACTAGTACAATTCACATTATTAAAGAAACCTAAAATCAAGGAAAATAACTGTCATAATTTCAAATTCAAATTCAAACATTTGGGATCTAACAACAAAAATAAAATCAAAATTATAACAGTTGACAGTGGACATCCATTATCATTTTCTCTCTCTTCCTCCTCTAGTACCTTCTCTGCTCCGACCTTATTTATCTACTACAACCATGTCCACTATTATACCAAGGTAACCAATAAAAAATAAAACACTGCATATGGAAGAGAGAGATAAGAGACTGATGTAAAATATAATATTGATAACCAATATTGATAATCAACCCTTCGTACCAAAGTACCCCAACATTTATACCAAGGTAACCAAACCTTTATAATAAGGTAACTTTTTTTTATGAATACTTAGTTACCCACAACAACTAAAATGGTTACCTTTGTATCAAGGTTTGGCTACCAACTGCACCACATTCAAAATAATTTTATTTTTTAAAAGCATGACAATATCTTTATACTAACACTAACCGGCGACGACCAGCACCGCCTCAACCCCAGCCTCATCGCCTCCATCAGCTCGGCTCTCTCCCAAGGCAAGTCTCAGTCCACTGGCGGACTCGGTTCTAATCACCCTAGCTCAATGCAAGTTTTTCTCCAACGATTTTGATTTCAAAATGGGCTCAATCCTCCGGCTCCGTCTCAGGTGCCCACGACCGACTTCTCCACATGGTCAATTTATTCAAGCCGGTGGTCGCCGATCTGATTTCTCTCCCCATGCTGAAGATCACCGCAGTTACCAACCCTTCATACCAAAAGTAACCAAACCTTCATAATAATGTAACCAAACCTTCATAACAAGGAAACCTTCATATTAAGGTTCGGTTACCTTGTTATGAAGGTTTGGTTACCTTAGTATGCCTATTTGGTTACCAACATATTAAGGTTTGATTACCGGTAGAGTTAGAGAACGGATCTGTGGTGGAGTGGAAGCAACAGGTGGTGGAGGGGCCTCCATCGCAACCAGTGACGGGATCTCTATCGACGGCCATTTTGGATCAATCTGATGGAGAAGGAGAAAGGGGACGGGAGGAGGCGGAGGAAGAGAAGGGGAGGGGGAGGGGGAGGGGGAGGGGGAGGGGAGGGGGAGGGGAGGGGAGGGGTGGAGAAAGGGGGCGGGAGAAGGGGGATGGCGGTGGGAGGCAGATGGAGGTGGTGGGGCGTGGGCTGGGGAGGAGAAGAGAGGCGGATGAAGGGGAAGGAGAGGGTGTGGAGCGATGGCGGTGGAGCGGTGGCGGGGGCGGGAGGAGTAGTGGCAGGGCGAGGGTGGGGCGGCTGCCGGTGGAGCAGTGGCTGGGGGCGAAGGTGAAGAAGAAGACTGCGACTGCGGCAGAGGAGGAAGAAGGCGACGACCGAATGGAGGTTAATGAGAGAGAGAGATAATTTAAATCCCTACAAACATGACCATTATCAATAACTCATTAAATCAGTCAACTAAATAAAAGGGATAAGATTGCACTCTTTTTTGTAATTAAAATTGCATATGCACTCTTTTTATAATTATTTTGTTTGTACACTTTTTTTGTAATATTTTAATAAAATGTACTGTTATATGTAATTATTCCAAAGAAAAACCCATATTAAGTTGGGCTTCCATAATCCAAGTCAATTTTGTCCTATGAATGAATGAAATAAACATATCACTTCTTTATTTTATTTTTTAACTTTTTTTTTTCTTCTGAGTCCATTATGAGAGATGTGAATATATATATATATATATATATATGAGTGTGTGTGTGTGTACAATAAATCCTTGTAATGAACATATTTACACAATAATAATTAACATTAACAGTTAGTAATTATAATAATCAATCGCATTAATGTCATATAAAGGAAATAAGTTTCACTTAAAAGAAAAACAAACTCAAACAAATGTCAGAATCCAACTTGTGATTTAAAAATACAAAAAATATTAAATATTAGATTAAGACCTCACTGACAAATATACTTTGAAATTTAACTTCTTTTAGGTGTGGACATAAAAATTGAACATGCGTGTATTTAAACTTCATTTATTTATATTTTGACCCACTATTAAGAGATTAAAATATAAATAAATGTAGATCAAATACACTTGTAAGATAAATTTTATGTCCACGTAGAGTGTTTGGTGAAGAAAAATTTGACCGATCATACTTTACTATATATATCAAACTGATTCTCTCTTGGTTAGATTTAGATTTTATGCGTTGGCAACCCGGAAGCTTAGATTGATACAATCAAACTAGATCTCAACTCATTCTTTAACTACCCACCTTAATTTTCTCTACTTTGGAGCTACTACTAGTAACTGTAAAAATTAAGTCCAACATAACCATCATGCATGCAACATTTATATATATATATATATATATATATAGACTTAGTACGTATTACATAAGTATATTCACGTCAGCACTTAGAACATGAATATTTTGTACGTAAACCCTGTCCCTCAAACTTCAGTACTACTGAACAAACAATATAGTTTGAAGAATTAAAACACTAACATAAGTATACATTTGTTGAATATCCTATCTTATCCTATCCTAGCTAATTAATTTCAGTTTTGGTGCTTGGTATGGCGGAAAATACTAATATTCCCACCGAAGCAGTTTCAGTCACTGTTGGTGAAGCAGAAAAAGAAGAAGAAAAATATCAAAAGATGAGTACCGGTAGTGGTGCATTAGGAGCTAAACCAATTATAACCCTAAATCTAATCCTACGTATCAAATTTATATTAACCTTCATTGCTTTCATTCTCTCTCTTCCAATCCTAACATCAATCATTTGGCTACTCTACGTTGGAGAGTACGACTGCGAATATCTACTGCAGCTCCGAAAGCTTCAATACGGGATCGTTATCGGACTCATCATTACCTTCATTCTAAGCAGTCTTGCATTGTTCTTCATTATGAGATCGCGGTTTCCCATGCCCGGAATATTCTTGCTTATGATCCCATTCATACTTATGTTCATCGTCGGACTTGCGCTAGCTGGTGGCATGGGAGCTTACAAGATGGAGAGCCAGTCCATACCGGCTTCACCCCAGTGGCTCAAAACCAAAATACTCCTCGACAACAACTCTTGGAACACCATTAAATCTTGCATATATGATAAAAAAGCATGCCAAAGTTTGGCCTCCAGATCTTATATGATGAAATCCTACGACTTCACTACCACTAAACTTTCGCCAATAGAGGTGCATGCATATATAATATATATGGTAGTCTAAATTTTATAGCCCTGTAAAGGATTTAATTAGATCTCCGATCTCATCTCTCATATATATATATATATATATATATATATATATATATATATATATTGCTGTCAGATATATAGTTTGATGGACCAGGGATTAATTAATTTCATAGTTATATAGTTTTATTCTATTTTATTTTTTTTACAGTCGGGGTGTTGCAGACCCCCAGCAAGTTGTGATATGGAGTATGTGAACGCAACATACTGGCTAAAAGGAGATGGAGAGGAAGATGGGTCTGACCCTTATGACTCTGACTGTAATTTGTGGACAAATAATGGGGCCATTTTATGTTACAACTGCCATGCTTGTAAACAAGGTTTTCAAACAACAATAGAGAGAAAATGGATTACGCTGGGATGGTTCCTCGTTGCAATGGCCATTTTACTCGTAATCGTGCATCTGCTTCTGTTCGTGGTTTCAATGTGGGAGCGTTATAGAGGATAGCAGATTTCTAATTCTATTTTTTATTAATTACATTTACTGCTAGCTCCTTAATTGTGTTCTTTTTCTTGGTATTATTTTGATTTTGTGTTTTGTAATTTGGAGAACTTAATTCATTTTTTTAAGTTCACCGAGATGTTTTCGATGTGCATGGTTTACTAAACATTTTTGCCTATTGTCTATATTAATTACATAGGGTTGGTTTATAGTTCGACTTAATTAAATTATTAAAGATATTTTGTTAATTCTTTCCCAAATCCATATTCAACTGAACACTAACAATCCATCATCTGCCTCTTTTACAATCACCAGAAAATGCATCTGCTAACCAACAATTGCCAGCTTTTATCTAACGAGAGCTCAATTCAAATAAACCTTAATTTAAAATCTGATTGCCTTATTTTGACCAAGTCTCTAATATACACTTGTTTCAGAAAATACTTCCGTACAGGTACACTATACTCAAAGGTAATGTAAATGTTCCTTCAGTACATGAAAAGATGAATAAAAAAATAATCACTTTTTCCCCTTCAGTTGTTAATTGAACTCAAAACTTTTCAAGACTAAGAAAATGCTAACAAATAAATCACGGCCTCCCCCCCCCCCTTTCCCCCTTTTACTTTAATTTTTACTTGAATTATTTTCATTTAATGAGACGTGCTGGAGGTTCCTACCCAAATAGGTCATTAACTACCCAAATAGGTCATCAACTCGGGTAATTGCTTCAACATTAAAAGTAAACAACAAATGACATGCCCATTTTGTCTAAAGTTGGAGAATTGGAGTTCACCTGCTTCAACTCGGGTAATTGCTTCAACATCAAAATTTAAGTGATCGTAGTCCACTTATAAATTCCAACTTTCCTTATAAACTTTGATTTAAAGGAGTCCATCATTTTGGAAGGGGAATCCTAGCTAACCATACTTGAGAACCACTAAATTCTTAGAAATTTAAATTTTCCGGCTACCTGTAGTTTGAAATTTGAATGCAAAAGTACTTGGAGACGATATCATAAAAGCACGCGTCAAATATGAGCAACCATGTTTTACAGAAGAACTAAACCCAACCCCTAGATTTGGTAAATATATATTAAACCTCCTACAAGACTTTGGGAAAGGCAGGAAGGAAGGCGATGCAGCTTTCTTGTTTTGTTTTTGGATTGGGATAGGGGTCCGTCCACATACAAGATTCAAGGAAAAGTAACCACGCGGTTGGTGCATACTGCATAACCAGCACAGCTGTCAAACTTTCACCTCCGACCATGTGAGGCATCATATGCTCCTCCACCAGAACCAGGGACAGCGCCACCTCCAATATTACTGGTAGCTGTAGCATTGCCAACTCCATAAGGAATCATTCCATCTCCTGAAGCCCCAACACCCATCTGCATGGATCTACCATAACTGTCAGCATAGCCACCAGTACCATGCATAGGAGGAGGTGGTGGATACAAGGGATCTTGATTCATGTAGGGCCCAGCATAAGGGTTTGTAGCTACACATACAACAATAATGATTGTGTTAGGGAAGAACTACAGGAATGTTGATGATATTACAGAGAGAATAAAAACATGTAGAAAGTCGGGAAAACAAGAAAAGTTACCCCTAGCCCTTCTCTCAACATTCAACACCTCAGCACGTAATCTTTCCAACTCTCTTGCCATGCCCAACATTTCCTTCTCCGTGACTTTCAGTTGTTCCACTTTCTCTAAGTTTAAACCTTTTTTATACTCGAATGTAGTGCTGCGTACCGGAAAAAACAAACAAGAACATTTTAAGGGAGTCGTATAGAGGCAGAAGAAAATTTTGACTACTATCAAGCTGCTAAATAGAATTTGGACCCACAAGATAACGTAATTAAAAGTATATATTTAAGCTATTCTTTATATCTTTTGGCATTTTTACAGACAAAATAAGTAATATGAATATCCACAAACCATGAGACCCAACCAGACAGGTTGAGTGGAACCCTCAGGCACACGTGGTAACCCATAAATCTGTGTTTCCAATCCAATTCTTGAAAGTCATGTGGCCTCACTAAGTGCAATAATAACAGAAAATATAATACATAGTACAGTTTTTATACACAGAACAACAGGGCTAAGCCGTTGTGCAGAAACGAGAAAATTAGACAAGATGAATGCTGATTCCCTTACCGTAACCTTTGGTGTTCTTGCATCATGCTTTCGAGTTCATTATGCATTTCTGGGAGCTTTTTGATATCAGCACGAGCTTTTTCCAATTCTTGGCTGGCCTGTTGAATTTGACCGGACAGCTCACGTCTAGCTGTTACCAAGCCCTGTGCCTCAATGTGAGCCTGATGCAGGTCCATCTTGATGCTCTCCCCAGCTCTGATATCTATTTCCATTTTTGCAATCTTCTCCAGCAAAACCCTAATCTGAATATCAGTCTCTGTTTGAGTGGTTCTTATGTGTGCTCTGAGCCTTTGTATGTCATGCTGAGAAGCAACAAGATCCTGTCTCAAGGCCACATGAGTAGCTGCAAGTCTATGGTTGTCCCCAGCAAGCCTTTCTATTTCTGCTTCCTGAACAGCAAATTTGTTCTCAACAAGCCCGGGAGGAAGTGTTTCCATAATCCGGTTTTCAGTAGGAAATGGACCATGGCGCATCATCCCTGGAGCTTGGGCAGAACGTCCTCCATAACCAGGTGGCATATGTCCTCTTGATTCCATTTGTCAGATAAATACTTTCAAACTAGACAAGTGACAAGTAACTCAAAAAGCCAGGGTTTCGGGAGCACTACCTACTTTACCATCAAAAGGAAAACATCAAATAACAATCATAGCAACGAAAGAAATAACTAGCCACTAAATTCGGAAAATGAAATAACACTACAAGTCTATCTTAGTATAATATAATAATATGTCAATTGGATCCGCCAAAGGCTCCCGCAGGGAACAACTATCAACAGAGGCGGAACTAGAACTAGGGGGAGGGGGAGGGGGAGGGGGAGGGGGAGGGGGAGGGGGCGGGGGCGGGGGAGGGGGAGGTGGCGGGGGCGGCCACTGCTCCGGGCCTTCCTTCCGGCTACTCCTACAAGCGCAGTCTTCTTCTTCGATTTTCCGTTCTTCGTCGGCAAGACTGCAACACAGGTTTTTTTTTAATAGTAACAACTAACATGAAACGACGTTGTTTCATTAAAAAAAAATAATAATAATAATTTTCTATCATATCTTATCAGGGCCATCAGTAGGAATTAGGAATTAGGCATTAGGATTTTCTCTTCAGTCTTCACTCTTCGCCTCTTCTGCCGACTGCTGCTGCTGCCTCCTCAGCAGCGCCTCTCCGCCTGCCGACTGTTCCGCCTCTGCCTTGCTCCAATCCTGCAACTTGGTCCTTATTTTGGACTTTGGTAATTTCTAAATTCTAATTTAGGTTATGTTTTTCAAATTAAATTATTTCATTTTAAGAAGCAGATGATCTCTTTAATTTTTCCGATTATTGTAGTTTTAATTTATTAATTTTTCTGATTGTTGTAATTATATTATTTAATTTTTTCTTTAATTTAGGTTTGTTTTAATTTTTCCAATTATTTCAAATTAATTTTTCTTCTTTTTTACCTTTGTTTGGCTTTTGAGAATCCTAAGAGAAAGAATTTTGATGAATCTTTAATCTTTTAGTTTTAGTAATTGTTACTTGGCTTTTGGCTTTTAGTAATGGGTCAATTATCAAAAAATTATCAGTGGCTTTGTTACTTGTTAATCAAAGTAAGGACAGAAGCTTCTAGATTAGATTCACTTACATAGAAGAATTCTTGTAAGCGTAGGCAAACAATGGCAGGTGAGATTAGAGACCATTAGTTAAATATACTTTACCTACAAGTGATCAAAGTTCAAATTTACTAGTAGAATCCTCCTTTATAAATGGTGCAGATAAGTAAAAATAGGGTGTGAAAATAGCTGACACTAATTAGCAAAAGTATAAGTGTTGAAAACCATTATCCTCTCACTCGTACAACCGAAAGAAGCTCTTCAAACGTCAATAAATAAATTTTTTTTTATTGATGTATTTTGACCCTCCCTATAAACACGTTCTGGTTCCGCCACTGACTTTCAAAACAAATTCTTGATTAAGACAGTGATCCCCTTCCATGACAAGGGGTAAGCCAAACAATGGTCCAGTCACTACTGCACAAAAAGTCTATCTACAGCTACTTGCCCTGTTAGTGGAAACTGGAAAGAGAATCAATAATGCAGACATCACAGCACCAATGCCCTCTCTTTACCCACTCCGGTGAAAAAATCTTCAACACACTCTCATTAGCGGAAAAAGTATCAATACTGCAATCATCACCATGCCAGTGGCCTCTTTGCCATCCAACCAAGCAGAAGGAGCATTAGCAATCCTTCACATCCAAATTCTGACCTGATTAAAAGGAAACCTTACAAAGCTCCTTAAGTTTGGTATTGCAACTTCAGCAACAACCACAGATCAGTGTCATGGAGAAGCAAGAGTATTTGGTTGAAAGCGAGTGAAGGCCTTAGTTGCAGAACTAATCTCCACATGCAAGTCACACTAAGGCCGTTATAGTTGATAGCGAATCTCATGGTCCCCGAGAAAGGATGCACATCGAATGTTCATCAACAATCTTGCACCATCAACGAGAGTACCGTCTGTCAAAATTATTAATGTGAGCTCATTCAAGAACAAAATGGTCGTCACGTAAGCCATTCTAGAGAATTCTCCTACGCAAGCTAAATGACTAAATGCTTACATTACAAATGACTACTATAAATAGAACTACTTCATTCTCTCATTTTTTGCATAGGCTTGCCTTGCAAACTCACCGTCAAATCCAACCTCATCTTTCAACCCAAAGTGTAATGTCTCCATGTCTCAAGAACCTCAGGGTTACACACAAGCATTCCCCTCTCCTTTCTCCCCCCCCAAAAAAAAAATAAAAATAAAAATAAAATAATAATAAAATAAACAAACAAACAAATAATGATAATAAATAAATAAAACATAATAATGATGGAATCATATATAATAGTAAAATTTATAGGATGATGTGCAAATCGTATACAATGTATAATGATATGAAAATTTATACTGTTGCATCTATTCTTCTATCCAGAATATGGCCATCATAACAAGGTTGTAGCATCTGGAGAATGCTCCTGATCTATTAGAAGCAGTTTATATTGTTTATAAAAGCTTACCTCCTACTTTGGGAAAGCTAATATTTTGGTAAGATTTGTTGCTAGGATCTATACTCTTCATCAAAATTATGATGAATAAAAGGCATGTATTAGAATTCCATGCATATGATTTGCAGAATCCTAGATATTATGTTTACTCTTTACTATCTCAATTCTTCTCATATGTTCTATTCTCCTTCCTCTATAATTAAACTATTTTCCGCTTATTCTTGCTTGTATTTCTTTTCCTCTCTCTGCTTTCACTATTTATCCTTGATCTCTTTGCCCTTTTTCTGAGATGACCTTATCTCATATCTTGCTACTACCATGTTCTTTATAACATTTAATGATGGATATAATGGTGTCCAAAAATTTTGGTAAAGTCACTTTGGTGCGATATTTTTTCTAGCCAGTTCGGTACCAGACATATTTACCTATTAGTACCGGTAAGAGAATACAATTTCATACCTTCAGTACTTCCCGTACTTGAACCGTTTTAAGGCTCATGCAATTTGTTTTAGATATGTTATGTATATACTTTAAGTATGTTATGTTGTTATTATATAGGATTAATTTATTACTAGTTATTTACCTAATTTGAAATTTAAAGTAAAATAAGGTTGCACAATGAGTCTCCAGCATTTTTACTACCATCTCTCAAACTCTCTCGCTCCAAACTCATTTCTTCTTTCCATCCCTTTAACAGTTTTGCCATGATGCCATCTAATTAGAGATACATATATTTTAATATTAAAGAAGATTTTTCATCTAATAGAGAAAAGAAGGAGAATAATACAAACTCGGATTGATTCCAAGCAATACGATTATGGGGTTTTGATCTTTAATCTGGTTGTGAGATTAATATCTAGTATTTGTTTTTCTTCTGTTCTAAAGTCCAATTTGTGAATTTGGGATGGGAGGTAGAGTAAATCCTTCATAAATATACAGCGAAATCTGTTGGAGAAAAAATGTTTGGTATATAATCGGTAATAACGAGACCGTGCATGTACTCAACCAGCACATTTCGGTACGGGATACTAGTATCCATATCTCTTTTTACAAAAATTCGGTTACCAGTTCGGTACGGTTTTGTACCATTGAACACCCCTAAATGGATACATGTCTTTACTATTATATCCACAATATCAGTCCGTAAAAAATCTCAACAACTACAGTTTAGCCATGTCCATGATAGTTGCTAACTAGCTTAACCTAGAGAACTAAATGTATAATAGCCAGCTTTTACAAAAGTCCATCGGTACTAAAACAAGATACCACACATATTACTTTCAATTGGTGCTTAATCCTCATCCGCTCCGTCTGGCAGCAAATTTATAAGAGGGAACTGTACTTCTGCTACTTCTAGCATCATACAGGTCTTCAATCAATTCATTATCTTCTTTACTTTTTCAGACTCTATCCTCAATAATTTCTCTTTTATAACCCATCACATGCCTTGAGCAAATTAACCTGTTCATGTATTTATTCCTCTCTTAAAATTTCTATAACTGGAAAAGATATTGTACACATCAGAAAAATGTAAGTGATAGAAGGCACTTCAACAAGCAAGAATACTATTAAAAATTTCAGAACACATAAGAATATAAAAGCTAGCAACAAACCCATTATCTTCATTATCTTCTGTTCTTAAGCTTTATCATGTTCTCAGGAGGGTTATAAATGCCATAAACCTAATGTAAAAATATTCATATCCATGTTATATTTTAAGAGATGGTTGGGGAGCATATTCATGCCGCCTCAGAAAGAGAAATTCCCTAGTATACCTTTTTGTATCATACAGCTAAGTTTGCACTTCGTAAAGTTTTCCTACACTGTAAATTGCTCGTGCTGTCAAGCTAATACTGCAGCTTTGTGTCTGAGCTACTATGGGTAAATATGATTAGTTTAGGTCCATATCCAGAGTACCCATGACAAACTACTTAAGTGAGACTGCACTGAGTAATGTCCTTCCACTAACCATATAAATCAAGAGTCAAGTTTACTATATATTTTCATCTGAAAAACAGGCCTTATTAATGACTATTATAACTCAGTCAAAACATATGTACTATATATTGTAATCTCTAATGCACCCATTTTCCCTGAGAATTCTGATTCACAGGTAATAGATGATAAATACAAGCTAATTACCTTTTGCAGGTATCTCAATTGGAACAGTCAGAGATGGTAATTTCCATAGAAATGGCATTTAGAATTCTAATGGGCCTTGAAGAAAGATTTCATGAACCAAACTGCTCCACGTACACCCTTTAGAATTCTGTCAATACCATTGAAACTCATAGACGGTTAAAATTCTTTAACCAGGAACAAAGTAAGTGCACACACGCGGACAGACACACACACACACACACTGACACACACAAGTGTGTGTGTGTGTGTGTGTATATATAGAGAGAGAGAGAGAAAGCAACACAACGAAAGAAAAATCCCTTTTTTCTACTTTCATTTCTTCAAAGCAAATTGAATAAGAATTCAATAAATCGTATACCAAAGAAGCCTACATCAAGAGTGATCCAGAACAACCTCGGTGATGCTTTAAAGCCTTGGAAAATAGTCAAAGAATTGATAATGACAAGAATTGCCTTTAATCAAGTAAATTCATTATTGTAAAATTATATACAAGTTTCAAATTACAATTATATTATCACGAACTCTATATTTCTCTCACAAGACAACTCAGGGACTAGTAATTAAATTTTAGTCCATTAAACATCCATTATTTCAAGATTATTGTGAATTATTAAGATGACAATGACACCTATGAACTAATATCTTAATGGGAAAACTTCAGAGACGCATGGCGCTCCCATTAGGTATTACAGCGCACTATGCCTATAAATGCTGCATAAGATGAACTACCAGTCAACCACTAGCTTACTTTCCAATTGAACAAATAAAAGGCCAGGTCTCATAGATCATGAACTCTCATCCATCAAAAATAAATGCTGCCTTCTCATTGTAGGCAATTTCCAAACTCTCCAAGGGATGAACGACAAAAATACCTAAAAAACAGAACAAGGCAGAAAAGGCAAAAGAAGCATAGAAAGTATTTTTAGTAAATAATTCTGATAATGCCTTAGCTTCATGGAATGTAAATATCTACGTAAAGATATGCATTGATGTATATATGATTTAAATTCCTCACTTCGTAACATAGAAGGGTGCCGAGGTTCTGAAATCCGTGGGAATATATGTATCTAATGTCATACCTATTGATTAATTTCTCTCCTGGGCCCCTGGCCCTTGTAAACCACAAATTACCAGTAGCAAGACAATAAGTTCAATTAAAAACTTTCCCTCATAGCTTTGAACCTTTTAACATCAACTTTTCCCTCTTGATCAAATCAACATACTCAAACTCGTTATTAAATAAATTGTTCAAAATGTATGTTTAGTTTTGTGTTTGTGGATCACAAAATTCTCGTACAAGATAAATAATTAAATATATACACATGTACATATATGTGTGCAATTGTTTATGTATATATCAAAGAGAGATTGCCATAGGCGAATGCAAGCGAATTGGGGAATAAGACGTAGGTCTATAGGAGTGGATAACCTGAAAGTTACCGTAAATTTGATAGGGAAAATGAAGCGCCGAACCACCGACAGGCAAAGCGGGGAGATAAATTCAGTCAGCCACACCTCCACAGCTGAACCTCAACCAAAGAAGAGGTTTTCTCTCTTTTGTCGATAGAGAGAGTCAGAGACGGAGAGACTGATGAAAAACTAAAATATAATAATTTTTTCGGAATTTGTTTTTTAAGTTAAAACAATTTTCAGAAAACAATCCAAGACATTGATTAGAAAACGAAATGATCTCATAATAGCTGTATTTAATTCAAAAACTGAGATTTAAATAATTCATAAAAATGTTGCCTTCATTTGAAAATATTGTTTTCCCATTATGTTTATCAAAATCTTGAGGTCTAAGAGCAACTCCAGCAAGTCGGAGTTGTCAAATTCGTAGACTATATTTAGTCTAGGAAACTAATTTTACTCTAGCAGATGAACTATATTTACTTGACCTACTTTTTCGACGGCTTAAAGAGACTAAATCTGCGAACGAGAAAAGAGGCAGACTATAAATTTAATGTAATTAAATGGGAGAGAGGATGAAGAAAAAAGGAAGAAGAAACTCTTTTTGTTTGAAAAAGAAGAAGAAACTCTATTTGAAGAAGAAGAAACTCTGTGGAAGAAGGAGTCTGTGAAGTGAAAATGAAAGAAGAAGAGGAACAGATAGATCAAGTACCAAGTCCCAACAGATAAAAAAAATTCAGAACGGTAATAAAAAGTACCGACGGATAAAAATTAAGAGCATCTATAAATATGTACATTAATTCAATTCATTTTATATCTTTGAATCAACTAATTCATTTTAATTCAATTCATTAATTCAATCTCTGCAAGATTAGAGAGACAATAAGAAGAAAGGCTTCGAAAGCATTATTTAAAAATGGCAAAGGAACTGGTGATACTAGTACACCTATGGAGTTGAGATTTGAGAAGTTCGAGCATCAGATGAAATTGAATCAACAAAAGAGACAAGAGAACATGGACAGAATATATCTTCAAGAGCAAGAGAAGTTGAATATACCGAAAGCACAAGAGGATAAAAGGATCATGATGATTGACACCGCAAACATGGAGCCTGAAGTAGCTGAATATTACAAACAACGCAAGAAAGAAATCATGAAAAGAGTTACATCTAGTAGTTGACTTGCTTATTATTAGAGAATCATAAGTTGCTTATTATTGTAGTAGAATGTAATGCATTAGGCTCCGCCATGTAGTGACCACAAGTGTTGAATAATATCTTCTTGCAGTTTAGAATGAACTTGTTTACCCCTTATGCGATGATTTGCCTCAATGAATTCAAGTAATTGTGGGGTACGCTCATGAGACACTTCTGCAGTTGGAATCTCATCATGAGTATCGTAGGTCGTTGGTTCTTGATTTTCACCTCGTTCATCTTCAACGATCATATTATGAAATACTATGCATGCAGTCATAATTTCTTTTAGTGTTGTTTGATCCCAAAATCGTGCAGGACCACCAACTATCGCAAAACGTGCTTGCAGTACCCCAAATGCTCGCTCAACATCCTTTCTAAGCGCCTCTTGAGTCTTAGCAAATAGTTTTCTTTTATTTCTCCGAGGTGCCGAAATGGTTTTAACAAATGTTGCCCATGGGGATATATACCATCAGCAAGGTAATATCCTATCGTGTACTCATTTCCATTAATTGAGTAGTTCACTGGTGGAGCACGACCTTCAGTAAGAGCAGAGAAGATAGATGATCTCTTCAAAATGTTAATATCATTATGAGAGCCCGGTAATCCAAAAAATGCATGTCATATCCAAAGATCGTATGAAGCCACCGCTTCTAAAATAATTGTTGGCTCATGCACATGTCTAGAATACATACCATGCCACGCAACCGGATAATTCTTCCATTTCCAATGCATGCAGTCGATGCTCCCCAACATCCTAGGAAAACTACGCTCTTCAGCTTTTGATAGCAATCTAACGATGTCATTACTATTGGGAGATCTCAGATACTCATTACCAAAAATTGAAATGACTGCTTTTACAATCCTTTTAAGACTCAATATAGCCGTGCTTTCACCGATCCGCACATAATCATCAACGGAATCCGCTGAAACCCCATAGGCAAGCATCCGCATTGAGGCAGATATCTTTTGTAGAGAAGATAAACCAAGATGTCCTGCAGCATTCATTTTTTGGACGAAGTATGAATCATTCGCTTCAACTGCTGTTTGAATTCGGAGGAAAAGCGGGCACCGCATTCTAAACCTTCTCCGAAATAGATACGGGGGGTATGTAGGATGTTCTGCAAAATAATCACGAAAAAGTCGATTATGACCTTCATGTCTACCACGATCAATGGTAATACGACCTTGCACAGAACCACGATGACGTGATGTATGCCTATTGACATTTTGTTATTCTTCTTCAATAGCCGTCGTGCCTAACAATTGTCCATATGCTTCTTCATCTTCTTCTTTATCCACGTGTAACATAGCTAATTCGAATTGACGAGACATATTTAAAATAACTTATTTGACTGGAAGAATGAAGTTAAGATGAGTGAATATGAGAGACTAGATGTGACTTATATTTATAGATGCTATTTGTTTATTAAAATACAGCCGTTATAATATGACCGTTGGAATATGGTCGTTGGATTATGTCCGTTGGAGTTTTTTTGAATTCATTGATTATTTTAATCTTTTTATATTATAGTCCACGGGATAGTCCATAGGATAGTCCATCTGCTGGAAAGAGTGAAAATTAAAGGACGTTTGCTGATGTCAGATGGACTAAATATAGTCCAGCAGATAGTCCATCTGCTGGAGATGCTCTAACACCCACTCACAGAAGTACCCAATATAACTCTGCTAAGGTTAAATGTTTTTGAAGTCGCTCTATTATATGTCAACTTACAAATAGGTCAATTACAATTAACTCACTATACTCTTGTTTACTTACAAACCGTTAAAAATCCGTTAACTTTAAACGATTTGTCACGTAAGCAGCTGATAATAGATAGAAAATTGACATGACAAAAGAGAGAAAGCTGACATGTATGATGTGACCAATTTTTGAGTGTAAATAAAAGAATTTTTTTAAAAATAAAATAAAAGCAATTATTTTCTCTCTGACCAGTTAATAATAATGATAGATAGATGTGTATGTATGTTGTAAATATTCACATAAAATACTTTCTTATACAAAATTTAGTATACAATGTTCAGCCCAAAACTTATAAACTTATACTATTGGATCGACCTATTCGGTCTCTATTCTTCGTAATAATACAAATTGATTGTATATTATGGTGAATAAATACGAAACACGGCCTGAACCCAAAATGGCCTTTTTTGCAACAGACCCAGCTAGCTTGTAAGCAGAGATCATCATACTATATATATACAATAAGGATCTTAGGCTTACCCCCAAAAGGCTCACCCAAGCTCACCTATAAAAGGCTCAATTTCTTTTCCCTCTCTCCTCACCCTTCAGACGCAAACGTAAGAGCAACTCCAGCATGCCAGAGTTGTAAAAATCCTAGACTATATTTAGTCTAGGAAGCAGATTTTGCTTCAGCAGATGGACTATATTTAGTCCAGCCATTTTTTCGGCAATCTAAAAAGACTAAATCAAGGAACGAAAATCTCATGGACTATAATTTTAATATTATTAAATAAGAGAGGATGGAAGAAAAAGAAGAAAGAGATGAAGATCTATGAAGAAGGAGATGAAGGTCTGTGAAGAAGAGATGAAGAAGACGAAGTGGGAAGAATAATAAAAATAATTCAATACATTAATCAACTACAGAAAAATATATAATAATTTGAAATACAAAAAAAATATGTACAATAATCAAAACATAAAAAAATCTATAAAAAAATAATAACGGATAGAAATTGTTAGGGTGATTGGAAAATATATAAATATGTACAATAATTCAATACATTTTATATCTTTCAATCAACTACTCTAACATTTAGCAATTGTAAGTATTTTGTTAATAATAATATGTATTTTTATTATACTTCATTTTTGTTTTTTATTAATAATATCTCTTTAATTTATTTTTTAGATGGAATATGGTCGTTGGAATGATTTTTTTTGAATTCATTAATTATTTTAATCATTTTATATTATAGTCCGCATGATAGTCCACAATATAGTCCATCTGCTGAAAAGATTGAAGACTAAAGAATATCTGCTGATGTCATATGGACTAAATATAGTCCAACAGATAGTCCATCTGCTGGAGATGCTCTAAGACCCGACTCTCCTCTCTCGCTCTCCTCTGTTGCTCTTCTCTCAAGCTCTTTCGATCTCTCCTTCCCTCACTTCTCACGATCTGCGAACTGAGAGATTCTCACGGCTCGCGTGGTGACCCCAAATCCCCAAATCCCAAAATCCCAAAACGAGAGTTAGCCCTAATGTTCGCCCCAAATCCCAAAACGAAGGTTCGCCCTAATTTTGTTGGGAGATTCACTCTTTGATAATCTACTCGCAACGACTTGCCCTGATTTTTGCCTCCCAAAACATCATACGCAAGTACGTCTTCAAATTTTGTGGATAATAAAATATACACAAAATAAAATATTTCATTGGAATAAATGATATGCTTTTTTTGCTAGTTTAAATGATATGTTCTGATGTACATATCATTGTTTTAGTTTACGTGAACTTTTCAGTTTACTATATTAAAGAAGAATTTTTATCCATGGATTTTTAGATGAACAAAAATTACATAACTAATAAGAACAGAATTCAAGGATGTTATACTTGTTATGGATATTGCGAGCTCTGTTGCACCTGGGTCTCTGCCTTGGTTCCAATTTGGCTATCATTATTTTTTTTTTGGGAACATGGACATAGGTAATTGTTATTGAGGACTGCTCAAACCTGTTGTTGCATAATTGCAAGTGAGTTCATATTGACGCTTTATTGTTTTTTTCATGGTCTTAAGTCATCTATGATATGATATTTGGAGGATGACATTATTGTTCCATTTATCAATTACTGATGTTCGAATAATATCATCATACGAAAGAGGATAAACATGAGGGAAAAAAATGACTACCAAAATTTTTAGGACAAATTGTTGTTTCACCCATGGTAGACACCATCATAATTGGGGCATAAATAATGACAGAACATTAAGTTCAATTTTTATTGTGTAAACTTGCTTATATACACAAGAAAATGTGAGTAAAACTTAAAATGTCATGGTTTATTGTGTTTTTCTATTTTATATTTGCAGCCATGAACGCAGTATATGATTGTGAAATGCGAGCTCAACTTAAAACATCATGGACCGATTCAAACCCCGGAAGAAGTTTTTTCTCATGTTCGAATTTATTTACAGGTGAATGCTCGTCAGTTTTTTGCTTAGTATGATCCTCTGATGTGTGACAGATCAAGATAAATAATCCCCGGATTACTTCGAAAGATTAACGGAATGGAGCAAGAGATGAAGAATATGCGTGCAATAGTCAACATGCGAAGAATAAATATTGTCATTTGGGTTGATTAAACTTCTAGTATAGTTTATTGTAACCTTATCCAAGAATTTGGTTTATAAACTTTACTGAGAATCTATTTTTGTAAGCATATGTTTTACTGAGAAAGGTCTGGATCATCAATGACAATTGAGGCTTTCACAATCTCATTTTTAGCATACAGTGGTTTAATGAATGATCTGCAATATATTTTAGCATACAGTGGTTAGGACTCAATTTCAAATGTTCTTGTAATACAATTTAGACTTATTTTTTAATCAATAAACATGACAGATTATTTACAGCACATGATAACTTACAACCCAGCTTAGTCACAGGATTGGCACACAACAACTTTACTGTGCTCAATCCTTCAGTCAGGCACACATCAACAATTATTATTCTCAAATTACTTTTGTAGCCCATATAAGGTATCCTCTTTCAGATCTAAAAGTATATTACATGAGTACCTATCCCCCATAACCTACCCTTTGTCCTTCAGTTAAACACCATGAAAAATGTATGTTCTCAGAATTTTCAGCAATTACTTATCTGACAATGAAAATACTCCACAAGCTAACATTCTCAAAATCAATTCCACAACAAAAGGTAATAAATAAAATTCATGAAATAAAGAGAACTTGTTAATGCATAACATCAAATTAAAACCTTGCAATTCAAACAAATATTTGTACAGAAAAATTACAGAGGCTCCAACCATGTAATCATTTTCATAAACATTCATTACAATATTCCCCTCCATACAACATCTTACTAATAACATCCCATGCATGTGCTTGACAAGGCGAAAAGTTCTCCTCTGCACTATTACCCAAACAGAAACAAAATTATTAAGTATTAACGACTCAACCAGTACCTAAAAGGTCACAAGCGCAAGACTACCAAGGTGCCCTGTTCCAGCTCTTTCTCTTTTAAGCAGCACCTAAAAGTTCACAAGCACAAGGCTAATTTGCAACTGCTGCAAATGAGTGGTGGAGAACAAGAAGGACTTCAACGTTGATAGTGCAGCTCCAATGTTGATAGCTACTGGCACTGACAAATAGCTCCAAAATACTACACTGAAATGAACAACAAGAAAAACATATTCAGCCACTTGGAATAAAAAAAACATATGTAAAATGAAATAAATGTGATAACAAATGAGTATTGCACCTGGGTTTGACAAATAAGTTCTTCTCTCTGCTCTTTCGCTATTCAGAGCTCCTCAAAAATTTCTAATTCATATTGCTTAGGAAAAAACAAACCTTTTTATGGAATACTCCTGTACTTATTAATGTAGTCTTTGATTGGACTGCTTCAGGATTCCAAGATTGCCTTGAGCACCGATGAATTGTAAGAAATGCTAGAAGTAAATAACTGCAGCATAGTTAAATCAGTAATTAAATGAAATGTCCATTGCCTACTGCTAACACCCTTACCTTTATCATGAGTACACACACTCACAGAAAGGAAACCCACTTGCATAAGCTATAAATTTTGTAAGGTGTTTTATAAACTGACACTTAGAGGTGTTTACGTTCCTATTTAATCAAATTCAGGTATTTACGTTCTCTGTTGCTCATAAACTAAACCTCAGGTACATTAATCAAATTCACCTATTTATGCTTGACAACCTCTAAGTGTCAATTTATCAAACACCTTATATGCAACAGTTGAGCAAAAGGGTTCATACATGTTTTATGGCCATATAACATGCACAAATACAACTTCTGATTTGAATCAAAAAGTCACCTTATCTTTGATGCCTATAATCAAATCAATATTTAAAATATGCGCAAATAGCAATACACAAAATTTCTATCGATAATTGAAAGAGAGATAGAAGACGTACTTGCGTATGATGTTTTTGGAGGCAAAAGATACCAAAAAGTCATTGCGAGTAGATTCTGTGTTGATCAAAGAGTGAATCTCCCAACAAAATTAGGGTGACCCTTCGTTTTGGGATTTGGGGCAAAAATTAGGGCTAATCCTCATTTTGGGATTTGGGGTCACCTCGCGAGCTTGGGTTGAGAAGCGAGAGAATCTCTCCAGTTCGCAGATCGTGAGAAGTGAGGGAAGGAGAAATCGGGAGAGCTTGAGAGAGGAGAGCGACAGAGGAGAGCGACAGAGGAGAGCCGGATCTCACGTCCGCGTCTGAAGGGTGAGGAGAGGGGGAAAAATTGAGCCTTTTATAGGTGAGCTTGGGTGAGCCTTTTGGGGGTGAGCCTAAGATCCTTTTATATATATATACTAGTTAGGTCCCGTGCCTCCGGCACTGTATGGACAATGAGATTTATCTCAAACTTTGAACGACCCAGATAATTTATTGAGTGAACGTAAAATTTAAAATTATTTATATTTTATTAGATAGATAGATAGATAGATGTTTTTTATTAGATAGATGTATGGACGGTGAGATTTATCTCAAACTTTGGACAGCCCAGATGATTTATTGAGTGGGCGGGAAATTCAAAATCATTTGTATTTTATTGGATAGATATCTATATTTTATTAGATAGATAGATAGATAGATATTTTTTATTAGATAGATGTACGGACGGTGGGATTTATCTCAAACTTTGGACGGCCCAGATGATTTATTGAGTGGGCGGGAAATTCAAAATCATTTGTATTTTATTAGATATATATATATATATATATATATGGGGGGTTCCATCTATAGCAACTATATATGAGATCGATCCATATCAAACGTTGTAAAAAAAGAGTTAAGTCTTACAACACATCGCGACCCTCCGTCCGAAGAACGAGCGGTCTTATAGAGACCTCGTCTATAGTTTAAATTTTAGTATTTCGCACTTTCATACTGCAGACGGGACAGATGACCAAAATGCCCCTCCGTTATAGTTCCTCTTTCGCAACTTAATACCACAGACGTTGGAATTATGAAGCGACGGTCGAACGACGTCGTTTTAAATAATGGAACTTAAAGGTTTAGTTCGTATTGTAATACTGCGGACATTAAGTCCCTTGTATATAAGACGAGATAGAACTACAAACAGAAGACGTCTTGGATACGCACAAAGAGTTCGACCTAAAACTCAAGAATTTTCTGTTTTTTCTAGCATATTCTTGTTGTTACTAGTTCATGTGATCTGGGATGAAGAGACATGCGTGACACCATTTTTGGAGGCCACAACATCTGGAAGCCCTCAATTTGTTCTGAATCCGAAGTTCAATCCAACCGACTCGCTTTATCAAGACTTTCAATTTTGGTTGCCATGTGTGTTTCTCTTTAATAAAAATATGCAGCAAAAACAGATGATTTTTAGCTTTATAAACTTAATTTAAACCCCTAAATGTCTCAAAAAATGTACTGTCAGGATGAGTTAATTGTTTAGTTCTTTCATGCAAACCATGAATTGTCCATCACAAAATCTTGAGGTCATACATCAATAAACATCAATTTGTTATGTTGGCATTTCCAGAGTTTGCATAGAAGAACTAAATAATTGACCTATTCTGACAGTACATTTTTGGGCATACAATACGCAGTTTAAAGGATTAGCGACGTATGTGTTGTGTGTACTATCCGATTTGATTTGTATACATCATGGTACCGATGTATTTTGTTAGCCTTGGGCTATTTGTATTTGAGCTCAGTATAAAATTATTACCTTATAACCATTTGATTCAGCCTTATTTTGTTTGGAATTCTTTTGACTATAGTTTTCGGTTCGACAGTGTTAATTATTTGTACTTTGTCTTACTAAATTCGATATATTCATATTTGGTTAGTAGTTGTAATTGTTCGTTCGTTCAGTCTTTTTGGTATATATATATATATATATATATATATATATTTTATATATGTTTTTTTTTATCCGTACTGGGCAATTGGCTCACGTTGTGTTCTTTTTTCGGCAGGTAATCAGGGGTGATCAAGATTAATTTATGGGATGACTAATGAGATCTACCTTTGATCCAAATTAGTAAATTAGTTTTGAGACTATTATCGAACTTTGGTTTTCTAATATTTTGTAGATGGATGTTTTGTGCCTATTTTGAAATTTATTTTTAATAGTAAAGATTATGTAAATGTGGAGTTCCTTCTATTTAAATTGGAGTATGTGACAATTGGTGTTCAATTTGCACTACAAGAAAAAGGTCTATCAGCGACCAATTATATCAGCGACCGCATATCCGGTTGCTAATATTCTTAATAGTGACCGATATCAGCGACCAGCCTATATTCTAGTCGCTAATTAATATCAGCGACCGCATGCGGTCACTTATCGGTCACAAGAACAAATTTCCCACCCAAAATTTGGCAGGAAATATTGGCGCGTAGTTTTTTTGCGACCGCTTATAATTAGCGACCACATCCGATCGCTGATAAGTCCATGTCATTAAAAATCAGCAACCGCATGCGGTCTCTAATAGTAGTCGCTGATCAACCTGAATGAAATCAGTATCAGGCATTCACTCGACACAGAACAGAGAAGGAAAAAAAGGAAGGAGCTCCAAAATAGAGAGAAGAAGGAGAAAAGGGGGAGAGGAAGAGGAGTTTTCGCCGCCGCCACCTGCCACCGGCCACCTACCACCTGCCGGCTGCCTAAGGAGATCAAAGTTTTCAAACGAGTTGGGTTTCAAAGAGGGAGAAAGGGGGGAGAGGAAGTGGAATCTTCTAAACAGGTATTTATCTTCATTCATTGTAATTTTTTGAATCGTGTTTGAAATTGTATGTGAATTCTTTGGATTTGGTGATTATGTGCATACCGTGTATTGGGTAATTCGTTTAGTCACCTATTGAATTGGGTAATTTGTTTTTTGTTTTAAAGTAAATTTTTTTTAATCAAATCTGGTAACCCTAATCTGGGTATTGGGTAATTCGTTTAGGTTTTTGTTGTAATTTATTTTTAGTATCACAATTACTCCACATAAATAGAATTAGATTATTATTGCTTGCTTACCATTGTTGTGCTAGTGCTAGTGATATTGATAGTATAACAAACTTGATAGCAGTATAGACTGACTCATGTTAAATTTGGATAGCAGGGCAACAAAAAAAGGGTTTTAACTGAAACATAAGTGTCAATTTCAGCTTATTAAACTATTAACGCAAGTTAAGTTTTAAATCTTTATTTTTGAAGCAAAAATTAACTGTTTTATATAATATTTAGAGTATTATAATTATGCTAATTGGGTTTTATGTTAGATGGAGTTTGGTTGTTATTAGGAGAAATAAGGGAGGAGAATGTGGTTTAAAACATGTGCAAAGGTTTATGAAGTCTGTCCATAAAGTTTGTGCCTATATATGACATGTTTGATTGTATGTTTCATAGAACTGTTAAGACCAAAATGAGCAATTGAGGTACTGTAGTGAGTAAGGTATCCTTCATATATGTTATAGAGTATACATGGAATGTTTTGCATAAGCTACCTATCACATTAATCATATTGGTGCATGGTATTGTAGTGAGTATACTCTATATATTATAGAGTATACATGGTACTGTAGTGAGTAAGGTATCCTTCATATTGTAAGTGTGGCTGGAAGTCTATTTTAAAGTAAAAATCTTATTGGTGCATAGATTCGAAACTGTTTCGGCAGAGCATATTACTTTGCTAGCTACCTATCACATTAATTTTGCTTCCTTGTTAACCGTCGTCTTTAGTTCCTTCAAGTAGTAGTTGATCCTCAGGAATAGTGATATTCTCGGGGTAATTCGTGCGCAAGACAAACAATAAGCTACTTATAATTTCTTCAATTAATTTCTTTATTTGTTACGTCTTAATTGAATTAGTTTTCAGCAAGTAGTCAAAGATCTCAGCAACCTTAGTTACATAATTAGTGTAAGTCCTCTTAGACACTTCCTAGTTTTCTTAACAATAAGCTTTCCTAACATAACCATATATAACAGAATCATAATAATGGCATAATCATTAGTTTAATTCTTAGTTATAAAATAAGACTACTAAACAGATGGAACCTACCTTTAACCATGAGGAATACAAGATCTTTCATAACTTAATCATAAAATAAGACTGATAAACGAAAATATAATACTATAATAATCATCTTAATTAATCTATGAATAATCCTGAAAGTATTACAAAGATACAAAATAAAATCCCAATATATAATTGAATATCAAATACTCAAACATCACCTTGTATATTTTTATTGGTTTGTGTCTTGGGTGCCTAGAAATGACCATATATGCATGTCGTCGTGCATGTGGCTATTTCATATTATAGGGGAGACTCTGACGAATTTTTTTTGGTCGGGTAGTTGCGAATATGGTATTGTATTAACGAGCTAATCATATGCTTACAAGTATGCTCAATTTATATGTTTACTAGCTAGTATGCTCAAGTCATATGGTTACAAGTATGCACTTAAGTCATATGCTTACAAGTATGCTTAAATGTTAATCATATGCTTACAAGTATGCTCAAGTCATATGGTTACAAGTATGCTTTAAGTCATATGCTTAGAAGTATGCTTAAATGTTAATCATATGCATGCTTACAAGTATGCTCAAGTTATATGGTTACAAGTATGCTCAAGTCATATGTTAACATTTATAATGTTGTCTGTAGTAGGTACCATAGAATCATGGACCTTTATTCAGACCGTAGTTGGATGGCACGACAAAAGTCAAGTGCCCATATAGGTGCTACAGCTGAATTTAGAGCTGGTTTCCAAGTGTTTTTAGAGTATGCGTATAGTCACCCGGAATGTATGAATGGTAAGTCGCAGATACGATGTCCATGTTTGTAGTGTAAGAATGTAAATTATATGGACAGAGATATGGTAAACTATCATTTACTTATTTTTGGGTTCATGATAAATTATGAAGAATGCTGGTGGGCACATGGGCAGATAAGAGATGGTGGCATCACACAAGTACACAATTCGGGCAGTAGTACTCATCGTATGAATGAAACGGTTCATGATATTGTAGGGCCAGATTTTGATTGGGAACAAGGCAGAGAGCAACCTATGAATTCTGATGCCAAAGACTTCTTTAAGTTGTTAGACGAGGGTAGCGAGACATTATGGCATGGTTGCACCAAACACACTACATTGTCTGCAGTGGCGACATTACTTAACATCAAGGCTGATCACAACATGAGCCATGAGTGTTTTGAGTCGCTCTTAAAGACCATTAAGAGTATGTTGCCTGACGGTGAGAAATTACCTGGTAACTATTACTTTTGTAAGAAAATGGTAAAGAAGTTGGGTCTTGGATACCAAAAGATCGATGCATGTTCCAATGATTGCATGTTGTTTTATAAGAAAAATGAACAGATGACAAAGTGCACATCCAGCTAAAGATGGAGAACTAAATCATCCCGTAGATGGGCAGGCTTGGAAAGATTACAGCTTAGCACATCCTGGATTTGCATTGGAACCTAGAAATGTGAGGCTTGGATTGTCCACCGATGGTTTCAATCCGTTTGGCCACTCAGCTGTTTCGTACTCATGTTGGCGTGTGATTATTACTCCGAACAACTTGCCTCCTTGGATGTGTATGAAACAACCATACTTGTTTCTTTTACTCGTGGTTCCTGGTCCTAAGAGTCCTGGAAAAAACTTAGATGTTTACTTGAGACCTCTTATAGACGAGTTGAAGGTATTGTGGGAGGATGGAGTACAGACTTGGGATATTACAACGAAAACAAATTTCAACCTTAGGGCAACGGATATGTAAGACCCCAACTTATTATTTAATGAAATTAAATTTCCTCTATTTATTATCTTGAAATAGTAAGGGTTGATTTGATTAATGTGGTAAGTTATGGGTAAAATGCGCAATTATTTCAAACAAACAAGTGGTTTTAAAATATTCATTATTGACGGAGAATATTCGTTTGGTCGTGGAATATTTTTTGTAAAACTCCAGTTTTTATAAATAAAGATGAATTTTCTATAATTATTATTTTTGAATATTATGGAGTAAATTTGATATAATGTTATAGTTGTGGGTAATATTTATAAATTTTGTAAAGTACGCAAGTTGTTATAAAATATTCGTTTGGTCGGGGAATATTCTTTTTGTCGGGGAATATTCGTACGACGGCACAATCATTGGTGGACCCCACAATAGAAGTATTGTCGTAGTTAGAGAACGACAACATTATCTTTCTATAAAAATAACGGTGGAGGTGTTACCGTTAAAACTGTGAACTACTCGGTAGTAAAAGTACAGTAATACGCGTGGTTGCATAGTAGCACACGGTATTGATTATTGATGCTTACGTGAGATGTCACTCAGCTATACTCAATTATTGCTACAGTAATTGCTGCATCATATCTCTTATATTATTGATTCAATTATTGTCACAGTATCATCTGTATAATATGTTATATTATTACATCAATAATTGAGACGACAAGTTGTAAATGATTAATAATTGTTGAAAAATTAATTATGTGTTGATTAAAAATAAATTAATTTATGGTAATATTTATTCAATCCTTGAAGTATATAAAGAGTCTGTTATGAGACGTTTGTGGTAAGTTTGGTTATTTTATGGGGGGGGCATATGTCATCATCTAAGAGTCTCATTCGTCAATAGTAATTACTTTCGTCAATAGTAATTACCTTCGTCAATAGTAATTACCTTCGTCAATAGTAATTATTTTCGTCAATAGTAATTACCTTTGTCAATAGTAATTATTTTCGTCAATAGTAATTACCTTCGTCAATAGTAATTACCTTCGTAAATAGTAATTACCTTTACCAGACGTCAAACCACTTGCCGTTTCATATTACAGGCGTCGAACCAATTGTCGTTTCACATTACAGACGTCAAACCACTTTTTTTTTCACATCACCAGTCGTCAAACCACTTGCCTTTTCATATGGCAAGTGTTAAGCTAGAAATCTTCTATAAATAGAGGCCTAGTGCTTCATTATTTTTCACGAATTCATTCAAGCTATAGAGAGAGTATAAGAGAGAAAGAAGAAGAGTATTCGGTTACTACATTACTACAGTATTCAATCTCCTAATAATGTAAGGGGTGTTATTCTTTCTTCTTGAAGAGAACTTATGTTATTCCATTCTTTGTTATTCTGTTGGAATAACCTGTAAAAGTGGCATACCCGATACATGACCTGTATACGCGGTATACCCTATACTTGGTGAAATCCTTATGTTATTCCATTCATTATTATTCTGTTGGAATAACCTGTATACGCGGAATACCCTATACTTGGTGACATCCATTTACTATTCTGTCTTTATATTTATATCAGAATATCCTGTCTGTGCTATAAGCCGGACCTGATTCCATTTACTATTATGTCTTTACATTTCTGTCGGAATATCCTGTCTGTGCTATACGCCGGACCTGGTTCCATCATTTACTATTCCGCATTTATTATTCTGTTGGAACATTCTGTCAGTGTGAATTTCACCTGACCTGGTTCCGTTATTATTATTCTGCTGGAATAACCTGTTTGTGCGGTCTCTATCGCATGCAAGGTGATATATTTTGTTATTGTATTCGGTATTACTCAGTTGATTAAAATTCTGACTTCTATACTCCATGAAATTAGTGGAATATCATTGATATTTGCGCTTCATCTAGTATCCTTTCATGGAAATATTCTTCTGATCATTCTTGAATTTTACTCTACAAAACAGTATCATGTTGACAATTTGGACGTTAATAATTTCTGGATAAAATAATTCTTGAACTTGTTTTATTGAATTCTTATATCATTGTCATCATCCTCATGTTTATATTTTATTGAAAGTCATCTGTGGCCTGTAGTGCATAGATGGACTTGGTATGATTATGACCAGGGATTATTCGGTGTAATCATGACCGTAATATTACAAATGATGTAAAAATTAAAAATCTTCATTGGCCCGTAGTGCATTGATGGACAGTTGTTGGCATGATCATGACCATTAATGAATACACAAATATTCTTGGCCCGTAGTGCATGAATAATTGTGGTCGTGATACTAAAGAATATCCTTGGCCGTAGTGCAGGGGTGATTCGATGATGTGGAATATTTATTAAGCTGAGTCTCAGCTATAAAAGTGATGAAAAACCTTTTAAATCATAAAAGATAGTAGATTTTATTTTCTACTTGACTCTTTTAATGGATTGCTGATTCTGCTGCAGTTAAACTTTATGTTTATTATATTTTATCAGTTTAACACTGTTGAAGGCTAATGATAATTTATTCTGTATTATCTTAGTCATAATATTTCTTACTGGGCTAGTTGAGATCACCCTTTCTTTCACTGTTCTCTTCAGGAAATGAGAATATAGCTGGGACGAGTCGGGGAACGGAGTAATGGTCCAGAGGATAGCATTAGTAGTCCTCACTATTCTGTGAAATAGTGTGATAATAATTGTAATGAGGACTCCTTTTGAGTTTGTATAATCTCTAGTAGACAATATTTGTATTCAAACTCACAGTTTATGTTTTGTTGTATTGTACACGACAGTTGTATTAGTAAGTTGTATTTGAATTCTGTACCATGTATCTGGCGACCCAAGATGGGTGATGTATACCTAATTTTTGGGGCGTCACATTTTTACTGTTGGAGAATATTCGTACGACGGCGCAGCCTTGTGTGAGCCCCATAACGGAAAGTGACTGGATGAAGAAAACAACAAGAATAAATTGGTTATAAATAACGGCGTAGTTATTACCGTTAATACTGTTGGAATACCCAGTGTTTAAAACACAGTAGCACACTGTATTACACCAATTATTGATTATTACGTAAGAAGGCACTACTCAATAATTGTTACAGTAATTACTGTTCAGTATTTTATTTTATTGATTCAATAATTGCTGCGTTGATATTTTATATTACTGTTGTTTTAATAATTGTCATTGCACAGTATTTTCTATTATCGGAGCAATAATTCATATTATCTGAATAATATTATTAGATACAATTATTGGCAATGTCTAAAAATTTCTGTCTAAAGAGAGGTTTGGTCATCTAATTGTGCGCCGGTAAGGAGTGATCCTTATTGGAAAGCCCCCACTTTCCTGGGAACTGTCTGGTTGTCAGTAATGTGATTCTGTAATATTATTTGTGAATAATTAATGATTGATTTATATGATGAGGAAAATATTGATTTTATGTGTCTATAGATTGAGAAAATTTTTTAATGTGACGATTGTTGAAAATTAATATTTTATCTTTTTCTGATAAAATAATTTAATTAAATATATTATTTTAATAATATATTGATGGTGATATTTTTTCAAAGAATGTGGGATATATGTGTATATGAGGAGGAAGAGTATATTTGTGGCATTAAATGATTAACATATATTTTGTGTGTCGGTAGTCCCCAATTCTTGACCGAAATTTGATTATAGCTTGTAAAATCGTCCGTTTATGGATTTTGGTCAATTTCTGTTTGGAATTTGAAAAAACTTACTTCTGAAAAATTGTAGAGAATGAAATTTCCTATGGAAAGGACATGTGGTTTGAATTTTTCTGACAAAAGGGCTATTTATTGTGAATTATTGAAGTTCTAAAGTTCCGAAATAATTGATTTTTGGAAGTTTTATCAAGGAAAACATTTTTTTCCATTTGAGTGGCACATGTTAATGGTTGAATCAGCTGGTGAGGTGTGCTAAGGAAATTAAGAAAAGTATATTATTATTTTATTAAATGTTCTGCTTTAGTGTTCTAAGCAATTTCCTATAAATAGGGTGCTTAGGTTAGAATTGAAAATCACACTAGAAACAAAAATCTTCTCTCTCTTTCTCTCTCGATATATTGAGCGTATTTTTGTGAGTATTTTAATACTTTGACTGTTTCTATACGTTGCAAGTTTAAGTCATAGCCTATATCCAGTGTTTCAACTAGAAGTACTATCTTTTCGAGGTAAGGAATGATATTTTCTTTTTAAATGATATTATTTTCTTCAATATCATTATGCCGAAATATTGGTTTAAACTTTTAATCAAATTTGGAACTTTTTGTGTCGGGGTTACTATTCACGTATACGGCACTATTAACGAATACGACACTATTCATCGAAAAATGAAAATTTTCCTTTTCGTCCAAAATATCTATTATGGATACTAGCTTTGATTATATCCATGTTTTGATCATTCTTGAATTTATTCCACTATTATGAGGTATTTTTAGACATGAAATAGCTGAAATACGAATCCTTGATATTTATTCTTTTGTTTCACTGGATTCGTTTCCTTTAAAATATTTTTTATCATCCTCAGTCCTAAATGATGATATTATTGAATATCTTTGGTCTGCAGTGCAAAGATAAATGATTTTATAATGAATATCTTTGACCCGTAGTGCAAAGATGAATAGGTGTTGAGATGAACATGATCGACTGATGAATATCTTTGGCCTGTAGTGCAAAAATGAAAATTTGATTCAAGATGAATATTGATTGATGTTACAGGGATAAAATATTGACGATCGACTTTTAAATTCATAGATAATAGTAGATTTCATTCTCTACGTAACTCTTCTATGAATTATTATTTCCGCTGCGAATATTGATCTGAAACTTGTTGTCTATTGTATTCTATCAGATTTTTCCCTGTTGAAAACTAACGATAATTTGTTCTATATTATCTTAGTCATATATTCTTTATTGGGCTAGTTGAGCTCACCCTTTTCCTTTTTGTTCCATTTTTTTCTCAGGAGGCGAGAATGTAGCGAGTACTAATCGGGGTACGGAATGAAGGTTCTAGGAAGTTGTTTTAGTAGTACTCACCATTTTTATAAAGTATTGTATCAATAATTATAATGAGGACTTAGTTGGGTATGTATATTGTCTAGATGACAATATTTGTATTTAAACTCACAGTTTATGGGTTGTATTAATAAAGTTGTAATTATTTCTGTACCATGTTATTGACGACTCAAAATGGGTGATGTATACCTATTTTGGGTGCGTCACAGGTTATGTGGACTATAAGTGACTTCCCAGCTTATGGTATGTTAGCTGGATGGAGTACATACGGGAAGTTGGCTTGTCCGTATTGTATGGAGCATACAAAGTCGTTTAATCTATCAAAAGGTCGAAAGCCTTGTTGGTTTGACTGTCATCATCGGTTCTTACCGGTAGATCACCCGTTTCGAAGAAATAGAGAACACTTCAGGAAAGGGAAAGTAAACAATGATATGCCTACACCGCGATTGTCGGGAACGGAGATGCGAGATCATGTGATGAGATTGTTGGTTATCCCATTTGGTAAGGTTGATGCCACAAACATAATTAATGGGTTTGGCGAATCTCATAACTGGGTTCGGAGAAGCATCTTTTGGGAACTGCCTTATTGGTCTACAAATTTGATTCGTCATAATCTAGATGTGATGTATATTGAAAAGAATGTGTTTGACAATGTGTTTAATACTGTGATGAATGTTACTGGGAAGACAAAAGATAACGATAAGGCACGTTTGGACATGAAAGATATTTGTAGGCGTCCTGGATTAGATATTAAGTAATATCATCATTTAAGACTGAGGATGATAAAAAATATTTTAAAGAAAACAAATCTAGTGAGACAGAAGGACAAATATTAGGGATTCGTATAACAGTTTATCCAAAATCAATAATACTTCATAATAACCAATTGTGAAGCACAATTCAAAAATAACGATCAAAAACATGGATACAATCAAAGATAGTAACCATAATAGACATATTAGACAAAAAGAAGAAAATTTTATTTTTCGGTGAATAATGTCGAATTCGTGAATAGTGTCGTATACGTGAATAGTAACCCCGATACAAAAAGGTAGAAATTCCGCAATAAAATCCATACCAATATTTCGGTATAATGATATTAAAAGAATAACATCATTATAAAAGAAAATAACATCCCTTACCTCAAAATAACGGTACTTCTGATAGGAATATCGGATATAAAGTCGAAGAAAACTTGTACCGAATAGAAACTCTCAAAGTATAAAAATACTCACAAAATATACTCGATAATCTAGAGAGAAAAAAAACTTGTTTCTGGTGTGATTTTCAATTCTAACCTAAACGTCTATTTATAGGAAAATGTTAGAACGCCAAAGGAGACTAAAATAATAAAAAATTATTATTTCATTACTCATCATCCACGCACACCTTGTTGACAAATCTAGGCTGCCATTCTTGAAAAATCCCAGCAGCCCACATGTTAAAACAAAAGTGGGTCCCACCCATAATTTAATAAAAATTATTTTATTTTCTGAAAATTCAGTAATTCATAGAAAATAGTCCGTTTATCAGAAAAATACGAATTTTATGTCCATTCCACACGAAATTGAATTCTCAACTTTGTAGCTTTAAGTTTTTCCAAATTCCAAATCGAAAATATCTGAAATCAACAAACGGACGATTTTCAACACCGTTTCAACACCTTTTAAAATTCATAACAAATCATGCGTTAATTTTCAACGGTTCAAAATTTGTGGACATATACTCAACTCATATATGTATAACATATCCAAGAATCACAACGATCCAACAGTCGAATTAAAATTATAACTCACGCAATAAAGCTTTAAGAACACCGATTTGAGTTTTTAATACCTCCAATCCGATAAAATACTGATAAAATACCTCAACATTAATTTCTTCATTTATAACCACGTAAATAAATCCATCATTTATATCCACATCAAATAAATATTTTCTAATAATATAAATCAATAATTAATTATTCATAAATAATATTACAGAATCACAATTATGACAACCAGGCCGTTTCCAGGAAAGAGGGGGCTTTCCGATAAGGATTTCTCCTTACTGGTGCGTAATTAGGTGACCAAATCTCTCCTTGACACAACTTTCTAGACATTGTCAATAATATTATCTAATAATAGTATTCAAATAATATGAATTATTGATCTGATAATGGGAAATATTGTGCAGTGACAATTATTGAAATAACAATAATATAAAATATCAACGCAGCAATTATTGAATCAATAAAATAAAATATTGAACAGTAACTACTATAACAATTATTGAGTTGTGCCTTCTTACGTACGAATTAATAATTCAACAATACTGTGCAATACCATATGTTACTATGCCACCACGCGTATTACTGTATTTTAACCACCAGTAACAACTACGCCGTTATTTATAAAAACTCAATCTTGTCGTTTTCTTCATTCGACAGTTATTCCATTATGGGGCCCATAAATGACTGCGCCGTCGTATGGATATTCTCAACAAAAAGAATATTCCACGACCAAACGAATATTCCCCGACAGAAATGAATATTTTACAACCACTTGCTTATTTTTTAAAATTTACACATTTCACCCATAAGCAAAATATTATATCAAATTAACTCCTTATTATTTCAAGATAATGAATAGAGAAAATTCAATTTTATTTATAAAAAGCTAGGGTCACCCGTGATGGTCTGCATGAGGCTATCCAGATAGCGGTAATAAATTTTAACATCTTGATCTTGTTTATCAATGCTTACAGAATTCATTTATTTTTAATTATTTAATTGTTAACATGATGACAGGACACTTATAAGCGTTTATTGAATGAGCGCTATCCAGAAGGCACTCCACATCCTCCTATTGATCAAGAGTTGTGGGAGAGGGCGTCTGTTGTGAAGAAGAACTACATTAAAGGTCAAGGACAACGATGACGCCCATCCTTCAGTGGCTCAGGCTGCTCTTCTACCCAGTCTACACAGTCATTGAGCCATCCAACTGTTCATACTCCGGCTGACTCTGTGAGAGCTATATGTCGAGATCGCGATCTTATGAAGATACTGGGCGGGTATCTGGGGACTCTGAGTGCTGAGGAGTTAGCTGAAATAGTAGCGACAGCAGCAACATCACAACACAGGGATGACGACGAGGTATAAAATTAATTTATTGTATATATTGTCGTAATATACCAATATTAACATAGTTAGTATATATTTGTAACTTGTTTTATTATTTTGTTAATTACAAGGTGATCAAGGAGGCGATGATGCTTGACGTACCTGCTTTAGATTAGTTTTATAGTTATAGTATAAGCGTGTACTTGTATATTCATTCTTTGGATGTTTGTATGTTACTTAAACAAGTTTTGAAATATTATTATATTTATTCAAATCATATTAGTTTTTAAAGGTTTATATACTAGTTTGGTGTATGTGTTGGTGGACGATGGATTTTTATATTGTTGTGTATGTTGTTGTTGGGTATGTGTGTTGGGATAAAACAGGTACAAAACAGGTACATGTTTTTGAAAATTCTGCAAAACAGCAAAAATCTACTTTTTATTTTTTTTCATATCAGCGACCGCATCCGGTCGCTGATACCTGTCGCTGCCACGCGGACCACGTCAACTTTGGCCCTGGACCATGCTGACTCAGCTTAGCGACCGATTTTGTAATTTCGATCGCTCATATCGGTCGCAGATATGTCTGTCGCTGATGTGCATCCCAGCGACCAGAATTTGTGCGATGATTATCAACGACCGCATGCGGTCGCTGATTGATATCTGCGACCGTCTACGGTCGCTGATAGGCGGTCGCTGATAAACCTTTTTCTTGTATGTTGGAGATATTTTGAGATTTATTAGAAGTTTGTATTTATTATGTTTGTGCGTAACTTCTTTTTCCTTTTCAAAAAGGGTTGCTACAAATAACCAAGGTTTGTGTTATACTTATATATATATATATATATATATATATATATATATATATATATATATATATATATATATATATATAAATGGTGATAATATATATAGGTCCTTTGTAATTGTTAATAATGCAGACAAAAAACTCTAGTGCTAAATAATAATAAGTTGTGTGTACCTTAGAATCAATATAAAACCTTTTATTTATAGTGTTCTCACGACTTGTTTAGAGTTCTTCCCCGTACTGGATTAGGGTTCCTTATTACATATAATTTCATGTATAATTCCTTAGTAGGATTGTATAAAATCTCTTAGAAATAAGAAATTGGTTCAAATCCCAACATCTCATTTTGAATTTAAAAATCAAAAATAATTAAGAATTCTTAATTTCTTAAAATACTCTAACTATCAAAATAGAATCCCACATAGATTCAAATCTTACATGTAGACTGCAACCCATCATATAAACCGGAGCCGATATATCATGACTCAAGAGTAGTATTTTCTAGTTGATTTTATAGGTCTCCTTAGTCAATAATAATAATAATAATAATAATAATAATAATAAATACTACTAGTGTTGCATGCATGTTGTTCCAATTTTAAAGTTGATCACCACCTTGATAATAATTATAAAAAAAAGAAGAAGAGAAGATTTGATGGCCACGTCTACATGCTACTCTTACAAGCCAATTAATTAACATGGTTGATTGTCCAATACTGTATTAATTAAAATGATACGTACGTCAACCTACCTAATTCTTGATGTTATCTGCCAAACTGGCAAGCAAGCAATATATTCTATTTTCAATAATCAATCTTCACTATATTTAATTCTAAAATCTCCCGGCCCCTGAATATAATTCCGTTCAGTTGAAGAATGGGAGTTGGTTCTTGATCCCGCCTTATATGCCCCATATAAACATTCTTGGCGCAACATAGAATATAAATGATCAATGCATGTTATCAACTAAAGATGTTTGATAATTAATAAACATCACAATGTGTGTTTGTGTGTGTGTGTTTGTGTGTGGTGTATATATATATATAATATTTTTATGGACATTTTTAACTCTGTAATACTCACATTGCACAAAATAAGTACCCATAAGTCCATAATAAATTAAATTACGTTTAAGTGGTATATATAAAGTTACTTTAAAAATAAAATTACGTGATTCTTAACATGTACTTACGTTATTACTTATATATTAGGTAGTAAATTGAGTATTTATTATTACGCCACCAGTATAATTAATATTTGTAGTAAATATTAGGGATATTCACTTTTTTTCTATAATTTTGGAAAGAGATGATGAACGTACATTTTTTAGTTTATACGTATTTCTTCGACCCTTTCCTGATAGGCATAGCCAATGGCTGCAAGAGGGGAACACAAAGACTTTGGATTTACTCCATTAGTTGATTCCTTACACTTCCTCACTAATATATGGTATGGATTTTTATATGAGAATATGCTCAAGTCACCCAGTTTTATTAATTTGATAAAGTTTTCTGAAAATTCAATGAAAAACATTATGCATACCCTTTAGGCACTATATATTCGGGTTTCGATCTAAAAATTTTATTTATTTATGAGTCCGATCGTAACTCGATTCCAGATTAGTCTTGTTGGATACTAGGAGGTAAAAATAATAATTAATTAATCTATTATTCAAAAAATCAGAAAAAAATAATCTATTAATCAGAAAAAATTTGCATCCTAAAATTTATTTTAAATCAAAAAATGCAAGTGTAAAATATTAAGGGTATTCTTTTATACTTCTATATTATATATATAGTTAGTTCATATATACTTTATAAGGAATCGAGAGATATGATGCATGCATATTTTCAGGTGAATATTTAGCAATAAAATAATGTAAAATGTATATATTTTTTTGTCCTTAAAAATATATGATGTATTTATTATATAAATTAAAAATTAGAATGCAAATTGATTTTAGGGTTAAAAGTTAATTCATGATGCTACTCAAAATCTAGTCTAACCATAATAAAAGATATCAATTATACTATTATAAATCAACATAACTCATCACATTCACAAGCAATAATATGAAGAATATAAAAATCCAGAGTGATGATTAAGACCACAACACTTTACTTACAATCAATAACTTAATTAAGTACACATTCTACATTTTTATAGTATTATCTATACGTCTTGTTGAATAAGCTTGTTTGTATTAATATGGAAAAAATGGGTTTTATCATGTTAACCTTTTCAGCATTATACCATTAAATTTTAAAAATATGTAATTAACCAATTGAATTAATTAAAAGTATTGTTTTGATTTCTTTCTTCTATTTTTTAAACAATTTTGTTTAGTTTTCCCACATAAGTAATATTTTAATTTTTTATATGTTATACAGACATGTAAAAAAATATTAGACGTCCAATTAATTTCACAAAATTATTTAATTTATAAATTTTAATTAGTTCAATTAACTAATTATTTATTTTTAAAATTAAATGGTGTAATGCTGAAAATGTTAGAAGCAAGTGGATTAAAATTCCTTTATCTTATTAGTATCAACAAAAGGAATAAAACTACACTCTCCAGTCTCCTATATATAATAGTAATACTTTCAATTTTATAAAAAGAGTTTTATTGGTAAAATTAAAAGTTTTGAATTATTTTTAATAGTATTAGTACATGATTATCTCTCCCTAACTATGATTTCATATTTCAACACAATCTCTCTCCTCTCTCAAAAACAAGTTCCTATCTATTTATCTATCTATCTACTCTCTCTTCAATTTCAAAAGTATTAGTACTCCCTCTTCTTGTTCTTTAATATGAAGTGTTAAATATTTTTATTTTTAATATAAATTATTTTAGAATTTCAAATAAATATTAATTATTTAGTTTTTAATATTACTCTAAGTATTAAATGTAACTTTGATTCTCTCACTATTTTTGTCTAATAAATAACAATATCTTATTTCAATATAAAAATAATATAAATAAATAATATTATAATTAATGTTATATAATCATTACCTTGTACTTGTACTTATGTATGACCTTAAAACGACGTATATCAAGTAAGGGAGGAAGTACTAATTTTCTAATTAATTCAATTTTCATTCTCTGTCTTTCCAATCTGGTCGTCCTTTACACTGCGTATAGTTTTGCGTGCAACTACATAAATTATTCCTCTACCTTCCATCTTTCAGCAGGTGTAGACAAACCCTCTGTCTTCTTTTACCGATATCTGCCTCCCCTCCTTCCTACAAGGAAAACCTATTTCAATTTCCAAAACCTAAAGGATTTTGAATAATGCCCTCACTTGAGGAGGAATTCTTCCCATCAACGCCTGGTAAGTTTAAGATCGACCGCTCCTACCATATGAACCGAACGCTTCACAGATGCTTCGCTTCCACGAGTACATTGTTCTTGTGGGCTCTCTTCTTGATAGCTTTGACGGCGTCGTATGTGAGTTTCGAAAGCTTCGTCGATTCCGGTAGCAAGTACTTCTCCGCCTCTTGGGGCGGCATCCAGTGGGAGAAACAAGTCCGGACATCCGCTCAGATCCACCGCTCCAACGGCATGTCCGTACTGGTTACCGGCGCAGCCGGTTTCGTCGGTTCCCACGTGTCCCTCGCACTCAAGAAACGCGGAGACGGCGTTGTTGGGATCGACAATTTCAACAGCTACTACGACCCCTCGTTGAAAAATGCCCGAAAAGCCCTCCTCCGTTCACATAATATATTTATTGTCGAGGGTGATGTTAACGACGCGCGCCTTTTAGCAAAACTATTCGACGTGTTTGCTTTCACGCACGTGATGCACTTGGCCGCGCAGGCCGGCGTACGGTACGCCATGGAGAATCCCAAGTCTTACGTTCACAGCAACATCGCCGGCCTCGTCACGCTTCTCGAGGCCTGCAAATCCACCAATCCGCAGCCTGCTATTGTCTGGGCCAGTTCCAGTTCGGTTTACGGGCTGAACGAAAAGGTTCCCTTTTCCGAATCGGATCGCACTGACCAACCCGCTTCCCTCTACGCCGCCACAAAGAAGGCAGGTGAAGAAATTACCCATACCTACAACCATATTTACGGCCTGTCCATTACTGGGTTGCGTTTTTTCACGGTGTATGGCCCGTGGGGAAGGCCCGACATGGCTTATTTCTCGTTTACCCGGAACATCTTGCAGGGTAAACCCATTACAGTGTACAGGGGCAAGAACCGGGTTGATTTGGCTCGGGATTTTACTTACATTGACGATATTGTAAAGGGATGCGTCGGTTCATTGGACACTGCGGGCAGGAGTACCGGGTCGGGTGGAAAGAAAAAGGGTGTTGCACCGTATCGTATCTTCAATCTCGGTAATACATCGCCGGTGACTGTGCCGACTTTAGTGAGCATTTTGGAGAGGCATTTGAAGATGAAGGCGAAAAAGAAGATTGTGGATATGCCTGGAAATGGTGACGTTCCGTTCACACATGCGAATATCAGCTTGGCCCGACGGGATCTAGGGTATAAACCCACAACCGACTTGCAAACCGGGTTGAGGAAGTTCGTTAGATGGTATCTATCGTATTACGGCTACAATCACGGCAAGCCTGTAAATTGATTCTTTCTCTCTCTCTCTGGTTTAAATATTTTTCTTCTGTTTAGATTATTTGGTATTCTTGAAAAAAAATTCACGTAAAAAGGAGAGAGAGAAATAGCAGAAAGGAAAATCACATTCTTTTCTTGGGGTTGGAAGAATACCCCTTTTTTGTAAAAGATAAAAACGTTTTGAGTTTATTTGGCTGGCACACAGACTCGCTTTTTCCTAGTGTGTTTGTTTGTTGGGTATCATGATGTAGTACGGAGATAGGTATTTGGATTTCATGGAGTTGCTAGCACTCTTGACATTATCAAGTTTATAATTTTTTTTGTTATATTTATTATAGTAAATGTTTTATTTTAACTTCAATTCCTATTTGTGGACAACACAAATACAATATTTAGGGGTATAATTTATCAAGGAGTGTAGCAGTGTCATGGGATTGAAGTTGTTGTTAAGGTAATTCCAAAAGTAAAGGTTCGTCATTTTAACTCTTGATTACTCTTCTGACGTGTAATTGTGTTGTAATTTGATCAATTGTGTGTGATGTGTGATTTATTGAGTCTTTAGCCAATTGTGTGCTAGAAAGATCAAATGTGTAGGTTGATATTAATTTCTGAATTATGAACAGTTGATTTGGGAAGACAAGCCCCCAAAACAGGTATACATCACCCATCTTGAGTAGCTAGATACATGGTACAAAATTTAAATACAACTTAATTATACAACAGTCGTATAAAATACGACAAAACATAAACTGAAATTTTAATAAGAATATTGTCAACTAGACAATATCCACACTCAAAAGAGTTCTCATTACATTTATTATCACACTACTTAACAGAATAGTGAGGACTACTAATGCTATCATCTGGACTGTCACTTCGTTCCCCGACTCGTCCCAGTCATATTCTCATTTCCTGAAGAGAACAGTGAAAAAAAGGGTGAGCTCAACTAGCCCAGTAATAAATATTATGACTAAGATAATGCAGAATAAATTATCATTAGCCTTCAACAATGTTAAACTGATAAAATACAATAGACATCAAGTTTAACTGCAGCGGAATAAGCAATCCATTAGAAGAGTCAAGTAGAGAATAAAATCTACTAACTTCTATGATTTAAAAGATTTTTCATCACTTTTATCGCTAAGACTCAGCTTAATAAATAAACTACATCATCGAATCATTCCTGCACTACGGGTCAAGGGTATTCATTAAATCATCAATGACCATGACTATACCGAATAATTCCTGGTCATAATCATACCAAAAACTGTCCGTCAATACACTACAGGCCACTAAGGACTTTTACCACATCATTTATTCTGTTGGAATAACCTGTCTATGCGAAGTACCGCATGCATGGTGATTTCTGTTGTTATTCCATTCTTTATTATTCTGTTAGAATATCCTGTCGGTATGATTTTCACCTGACCTGGTTCGGTTATTATTTTTCTGTTGGAATATCCTGTCTATGCGAAGTACCGCATGCATGGTGATTTCTTTTGTTATTTCATTCGTTATTATACTCAATTGGTTAAAATTTTGACTTCTATACTCCATGAAATTAGTGCAATATCCTTGATATTTGCGCTTCATCCAGTATCTTTCATGGAAATATTCTTCTGAGCATTCTTGAATTTTACTCTACAAAGCAGTATCATGTTGACAATTTGGACGTTATTAGTTCCTGAATAAATTAATTCGTGAACTTGTTTTATTGAATTTTTATATCATTGTCATCATCCTTATGTTTATATTTTTTTTGAAAGTCATCTTTGGCCTGTAGTGCATAGATGGACTTGGTATGATTATGACCAGGGATTATTCGGTGTAATCATGACCGTAATGTTATAAATGATGTGATAAAAGTCCTCATTGGCCCGTAGTGCATTGATGGACAGTTGTTAGCATGATCATGACCATTGATGAATACACAAATATCCTTGGCCCGTAGTGCATGAAATTTATGGTCGTAACCCTATTGAATATTCTTGGCCGTAGTGCAGGGATGATGTGGATTATTTATTAAGCTGAGTCCCAGCGATAAAAGTGATGAAAAACCTTTTAAATCATAAAAGATAGTAGACTTTATTCTCTACTTGACTCTTTTAATGGATTGCTTGTTCCGCTGCAGTTAAACTTGATGTCTATTGTATTTTATCAGTTTAACATTGTTGAAGACTAATGATAATTTATTCTGCATTATCTTATTCATAATATTTCTTGCTGGGCTAGTTGAACTCACCCTTTCTCTTCAGGAAATGAGAACGTAGCTGGGACGAGTCGGGGAATGGAGTGATGGTCCAGATGATAGTATTAACTAGTAATTCTTACTATTCTGTTAAATAGTGTGACAATAAATGTAATGAGAACTTATTTTGAGAATGGATATTGTCTAGAAGACAATATTTGTATTTAAACTCACAGCATATATTTTGTCGTATTTTACACGACAGCAGTATTATTAGTTTGTATTTGAATTTTGTACCGTGTTTTTGGCGACTCAAGATAGATGATGTATACCTATTTTGGGGGTGTCACAGTGAGATCGCAAAAAATGTGTTTTTCGTGGAGTTGTTAATGGGTGATAATGACCCTCAACAAATATACTAACATATAAGTCTAAAGGTGTCATCACAATAGCAAGTTTTGCTTTACAACCCTCTTTAATTGATCCCTTGCGCCTTGTTGCCTCAATGTTCGCTACTGTTGTAGCCTTCCCCTGTTTCCAACAAACAAACTCTTTCCTTATGATCTCACTACTTCTCCGTCTCTCTTTTTAGACCAATTTCGAACACTAAAGCCACTTTCTTTTGCATATGCATTGTAGAAACTAAAAACTTCATCTATTGTTTGAAATTCTTGACCTATTTTTTGTTTCAGCTCTGGTGCTACTTGAGGATTATACACCATATCTGAAAAATTAGAATCTAACTCAACATATTGTTCCTCCATTAGCCCAATCTCTAATTCAAAGTCTACATTCCCCCTTCTTCTCGCTCTAAATTTTCTCTCATCCTATACTCTGCTTCCACGTTATCCATTTTGATTAAAACCTATAATGATCAAATTGTGAAAACCACAACCAAAATATATTAAATAAATAAAAAATTATTTAATAATGATTATATAATTTTAATTTATTATGAAAGTAAAAGTGATTTGGGCTAAAAACAAATTTTTGATATGTATAAAAATAATTTTTGAAAAGAATGTCTAGGTCCCTTGGTAACTCAAAAAGTGGCTTACCACTTGAGTAGGAAGCACAAGTGGCCATTTATGTTCTACAGAAAATCAATGAACATTATGAAAGTAAAGTTTATTTAACACTATAAGACTTTTCTATAAAAGACTAAGTACCTTAGTCCAGCTGCAACACTTCTTTTGCTGAGTTCCTTGTCGGTTTCTTGTTATTACCAGTTCTGGACCGTTTCTAGTTGATCTCACAGTCCGGCGAATTGAAAGGGGCTTTGAGAGAGAATCCAGTAGCTTTGCTCTGTTTTAGTCGATGTCTGGCGATTTCGCAAATCTAGCTTCAGTTTTACGCTTTGAATGAGAATCGGATATAGTCAAAATGACCTCGCGATTTGATTTACGAGAGTGGATTTGCGAGAGGGGGTTTGAGAGAGATTCACGCGAGTTTGCTATACTAAATGTGAAACGTTCTGGAAGGTGACGTGAATTGTTGAATTTTTGTGACCCGCGTGAAATTTTTCCCTTTTTTGTAATCCGCGTGTTTTTTTTCCCTTTGGTCCGTTGTTGGTCCGTCATTTTAATCTGTGTAAGATCCGGACTCTCCCTCTCTCTCTCTATGTATATATATAAAATTAAGTAGATTGTTGGCTTCCGAGTGGGATAATAATACCTTGAATCAGTGCTACATCTAATGATCCAGCTGTAAAGCCATACACATACATACACACTATCACAACGAGTCATTTGGTCTGTAGTTTCAATGTCGTCGGTCCTGCAGTTACCTTAGTAACACTGTAACAGAAATTGATAACACGGATAAGTTCCAAAAATTGTACTTAGACCTGGCAAACGGGCCGGGCGGGCCGGGCCCGGCCCGGTCGAGAGCGGGCCGGGCCGATGACGGGCCGGGCCAAAACGGCCCGGATTTTGGTGGGCCAAAATTCTTAGGCCCGTGGCCCGGGGTTGGGCGGGCCGGCCCGGCCCGCGGGCTTTTTTTTTTTTTTTTTTTTTTTTTTGCAACAATGATCATCAAAAAGAAACAATAATAATAATAAATATTAAAAATAATTAATAAATCAATAATTAATAATTATAGACTTTTTGAAACAAGACAAATGAAATTAATTAATAGTTAAATTCTATTATGAATTATTAAAAAATGAATTCTATCATTTTATTAACTAGTTTACAAACTTGGTCATTCCTTGCATGGGCACTGTACTGTGCTTGTGTAAAACAAAAAGTAACAAGAAAAAAAATAAAAGCTTGCATTTTCAAAAGAAAAAAAAAAGTATTGGGCTTTGCTAAGAGATTCATTATTAAATAAATAGTATATAGAAAAGAATGCTTGTGTATATCTTTCATGGCATGGGCTATGTTAAACCCCAACTCATTATTATTAATTTATAATATATAAAATAATCTATGGGCCTATAAATATTGTACTGTGCGTGCATGTGTTTCTTTGATAAACAAAACTAGTAATGACTAGTATTACATCACAACATCATTGATGTTTTGAAAACATTGCGACTTTTGTTACTCTTATTACTTTCAAAAGGTTTGAACTCTTATTTATTTAATTACAAGTCTTATGTTCAAGCCTCATAAGCCACAAATATAAATTTTCTGTAAAAAAAAAAAAAAAAAAAGCCCGCATTTTTCTGGGCTGAATAATTGAAGCCCAACGCCCGGCCCGTGGCGGGCGGGCCGGCCCAGCCCGCGGGCTTGGGCCTCTTTTGCCAGGTCTAATTGTACTAGTATGATTTTATCTGTGGTATGCAATTGATTTATTATTATTATTATTATTATTATTATTATTATTATATAAAGTACGATTATAATTATTATAATTGAATTCACAAATTAAGTTAATTTTTAAGTAATAAAATGAATTTCATTTTCATCGAGTAAGTAATTTTTAAGTAGTATTTGCCTTAATTAATTTGACATGAATAATTATATGTCAATTCATATATTAATTACATTGGGTTTATTCTCAATTAATACTGCATTAGTTCACAATAGATTTTTCAATAGACTTTCTATCCTCATATTTGAAGAATATATCAATAAATCAATATCCAACAGTTTCTTTATCCTTATATAATTCTCTATTTTAATCTCTATATATGATTTGACTCCTCGGGGTGAGAAAATCAAAAGAGTGTTCCCTATTTATATAAAATGACATTTCAAACCCTACTTATTGTGATTTTATGTTGGTTAAAGGATCTTTATCTCACTTAATTGCCGATTTGGGTATGCATGCCTATTAAATTCACTCATTTTTATTTTTTAAACAGAGGATTTAGAGAAGAAAAAGAACTATAAAAAAAGTAAAAATTAGTCAAATTTTGATTTTGTTCATTTTTTGTAAAAAATATTACTACTAATTATAAATTTATTATTTTATAATTAAAATAACGTTGTTCATAATTTCGTTGCACATTTTGATTTCTAGCAATATTTATTTTTAATTTAAAATAATTGTAATTTTTAAATTCAAACAACAATTACTTTTAAATAAAAAAATAGTTACAACGTTCAAAACATGATTTGACTGTTGAAACTTTTAAATTTTAAATTTTAATTTCAAAATTTAATATTTAAGGAATCAATATAAGGAACCTGTTGGGTACATGGTGAAAAAATTGAATCCCTATCGTATAGAATGACCCAATAGTACTACAGAGTAGGGATAGAGATAAAAAAACTGTTGCAAATGCTCTTATTTTTAAATAATGTTCAATTAATCTCTTGTATCTCGGAGTTTAAGGTCTATTGCATACAAAAATAATGAACTAACTTATAGTACTAATTCCATTTTAGTGTTCAAAATATTTGCACAAACATAACATTATTAATCACAAATCACAATGTTAGCAAGATCTAATTTCTAATGTTTACAACATATAGAATAAGTTAAACAATGATATAGCTCAAATTTTATTTTTAATTAAAAAATTAGTCTCAAATAAAATTAATTTTCAATTCTAAGTTTTTAATATTTCTCTTTCTCATATAAATAATAGTAATAGAAGTAATTTATTTAGAAGATAAAAAAAATGGATTTTATAAGGTAAAGAATACGATTTTGTAATTGTACCGTACGTGACCCCGTGTAGCATATACCGAAAATCTATCTGGTTAGTGTACCAGAAACTAAGCACCGGATTTGGACGGAAGATAAAAGGGAAAAGAAATGAGCAGCGGCAGTCGGGTGTTGAGTAAATCCATATTAGCTGCACCATCGCTCGCTTCCACTCACTTTCCCAGATTCAAATATTTCGCTTCCACACCCTCCACTCCAGCTAGGGTTTCTAAAATGGCCGCAGAATCATCTCCTTCAGCTGCCATTGATTTTCTCTCTCTTTGCCACAGTCTCAAGGTAATTTTTTTTTAACTTGTACATCATAATTTTGTATGTAATTTAACACATTTGCAGTATGTTCAAGTATTGTTTAATTCGGCTGCATAATAATACCCAATTGCGAAAATTTATTGCAATCTTTGTTTATCGTTGGTTTCCTGATTTGTTCCATCTGGCATTTGCTTGTCTTTTGAAACTGAGATTTTTCTAGACGACCAAGAGAGCAGGATGGGTGAAAAGAGGGATTCAGGATCCAGAATCCATTGGGGATCATATGTATAGAATGGGATTGATGGCTCTCATTTCTTCTGATATTCCTGGCGTTAACCGTGACAAGTTAGGTTTATTCATTTGTTTACTTTTCTCTGATTTAAATCTTCGGCAGATTTTTATTTTTTTGGTTGCGTTCGCTGGGATTATGCATACAGATAGTATGGTATTGTTTAACAAGTTTCTAATTTTAACAGGTGCATAAAAATGGCAATTGTTCATGACATTGCAGAAGGTGATATATGTTTTACTCAGTATTTATTTGTTCAAATTAATAAAAAAAAAATAGGCTCTGCTTGAGAACATTTTTATTTTTACTTCCCGTTTCTTTTCTTTCTATTTTAGATGAAATTCTTTAAACAAAAGAATAGAAGAAAAGTCGAAATTCAGAAAAGCTTCGTCCAATGGTAGCTTAGGTTTTAAATTGTGCTACTTTTATTTCCCGTATAAAGCTCACCCCAATCTAGTAATATACTGAAAGTTTCTTACCAACTTAAATAATGGTTGCTCAACATATTTAAGATACATTTCCAATTTGTTATGATAAGTACTGCTTTTGGCTTTGAAATGGTTGTTTTTATTAACTAATATGTTATTCTCAAAACCTTTTTTCTCTTTTATAAGCACTTATTTAGATGTAAAAATCATGTTTTGAATCTTAAAAACAACCCAATAGCCAATGTGGTCAATTCACTGTTTAACTACTAAACAAACTAAGGAGATGAACCATTTGGTCTAATTGAATGTACCTACTGCAATTTACGTAGGAGGAATTGTTTGAATTGTTTATAAGAAAAGAAAAAGAATATTATGAAAATGTATATCCATGTACTGCACAGGTGTACAGATATAAAGGAATTTGTTCAAGGTTCAGCAAATATTAGTACACCATATGCAATGGATGCCACTTCTCATCATGAATGAACCAATGATGATCAACCTGAGCAACCTTTTCGTGATTACTCATTATTATAAAGGGGTATAATTTATCTTTGTTGACATGCTTCTTTTTCAAGACAAGGAAATATCGGCGACCTATTTTAGGGATGCGAAAGCATTCGTTTAACTGCCAATAACCTGGTTAATATTAGCTATCATAACTAGCTATTATTTGGACTAACCATGGAATTAGAACTTTTGTAAACCATTTTGGACATTTAGGGATTTATTTTCATTATGTTTTTCTTGCATTCATTTGTTTGATTAGGACGTATATCGGTATATATTATGTAAATGGAGTGAGTTAATCCCACAATGGGTACTTCAGTAACAACCCCATTCTAATGTGAGTTATATGATGTTGAAATTCATCGGATTCTGTTTTGAATTGTTCGTGGTGATTAGATTTGTTTTTAAGTTGGATATCCGGTAGAGTTGTCCCCTTTCACTTCATAGAACCAATTGTTGGAAGGCTTGAGATCTTGTTATGTTGTGTGTTCTGCAGCCACAGTACATGTTTGTTCCTAGTCCTAAACTATTCTTTGTTATGCGATTGACCAAGTCACGGCGTTTGTTTTTTCTGCTACTATTACCATTCTCATTGCTCCAAAGTGAAATTCTTTTAATAAAATTCTTTATTTCTTGAATAGCCATTGTTGGAGATATCACTCCTTCCGATGGGATTCCAAAGTTGGAAAAGAGTCGTCGAGAGCAGGAAGCACTAGACCACATGTGTAAACTTCTTGGTGGGGGCCCTAGAGGTATATATACTCTCTCTGCTTTGGTAATTGAGCTTACGTTCATTAGCTGTGTATCATATACAATTTTTATCCATAATTGGCTTCTTAACTAGAGTTGCGCGTTGCAGCCAAAGAGATACATGACTTGTGGATGGAGTATGAACAAAATTCTTCAGTTGAAGCTAAGATCGTCAAGGACTTTGACAAGGTATAGCGCAACTTGTACACATTTTTGTTTTTTGTGTGCTTGGATTGGTGTCTATCAAACTATATATTTGGTGAATTGCATATAGTGGACTAACATGGATTTCAGTATGAGCTCGTCTGTCAATTAGTCACGTATCAAAGCAACACTGAATCGATGCCTGGTGATGTTTGTACGTATTGAATATGGATAATGGATCAACATCAAATGTTAATTGGAACTTTACCCTTTCTTCTTTCTTTTCTTTACTCTCTCCATATGGAGGTGGATTTTGGGTTCAATTGGAGGCGGTGGGTGGGTAATAAAACTTAAATATAGGATATAGTAGTTGTTCTCAAGTTCCGCAGGTTATACGGCGGGAAAAAAATAGTGTTCTAGCCTAGGCGCTATGCCCCCCTGGCGCCTCATCTAGGCCCAAGGTGGCAAAAAAAATTCCTCCAGGAAATTAGGCGGGGCCTAAGTGGAGAGTTTTTTTTTTAATTTTAATAATTACCCAAACTAGATCTTAATATATTTATTTTTCTAATGATTTACCATAATTATAATACAGGTTGTAGTATATCAAATCACAATAAGAAGTGAACAATATCAAGTCAAAATGGATAATTTTATTATAGTTGTAATTTTTTGAACTTGTACCAACTTCAAATTATATAAATGATGATACATTTGTAATATTTAATTTAATTCAATATAATTCTTAATTTATGTTTAGTTTATTAAGTTTTAATATTGAATTAAATTTTTAAATTTTTAAAATTCATTATTTAATAGCAATCTTGTTTATGAATAAAACTAATACGTTAAAAATATGTTTGAACTTTGAACAATTGCATATTTGTTTTTGAACTTTGACATTAGTAATATGGTTGTGTTTGAATTTTAAGCAAAGGCCTTTATTATTGTTATTATAAATTGTTTTGCTTTATATTACTGTTTTGTTTGGATAAATGTAAGATAAAATATTAAAACTGACTTATAAATAAAAAATCCCGCCTAGCGCCTTTTAGAACATTGGAAAAAAGGAATATGTTATTGTTTTTTCTGCTTATAATTTCTTTTTTTGGGTTTTTGGGTTCAGTTGGAGGCAGTGGGTTGGATAATAAAACTTAAACATAGGTTATAGTAGTTTTTCTTAAGTTCCACAGGTTATACAGGAAAAAAGGAATATGTTATTGTTTTTGGTGCTTATAATTTTTTTTTTCATATTCAGTACTTTATTATAGATAACTATATTAATATTTGGAAAGTGACTGGTCGCTTGGTTGCAATTGGTGAACTGATGGTGGTGGTTCTTCTTTGATACTTTTATTCAGGTGGAGATGATACTCCAAGCCTTGGAATATGAAAATGGTATGGCTCCAATTTTTTGTTTGTTTGGTCAGTATTTTTTGTAATTGCAGATGTTAGTTTGATACTATGTTTGGCAGACTGTCTTTAAGATAACTTCCCAGTGCAGTATAAATTTCAACATTTGAGATGGGAAATCATTTTGTTAGAGTTATATTACTATAGTATATTTTAAGTTTTTAGCTAAGAAGCATAGTATTCTTTGACTATGACATGCTATTGATTTATCACAATTTTAGAGCGACTTATTAGTTCAAATCATGTTTGTCATATTACATTTCTATAATTGTAACATTAAGTTATATTATGTATTTGTATTTAGTTATAAATTTTAACATTAAGTTGCATTATGTATTTGTATTTTTAATTTTAGTACTAAAGACCCCCGAATGTTATATGTATACCTGCAAGACCTATTTTGGAAACTGAGGTTATGTCTCCATATGCAGAGCAAGGCAAGGATATGGAGGAGTTTTTCCAGTCCACTGCAGGTACAGAGTTTTAACCCTTTTGGTTTTCTTTCTGTTTAGCTTTTGTACTCAGATTTTACTAGTGGAATATTTTAAGAGTTGGAAATATTACATATGATTGGGACGTGAATTGAATGCAACCTGAATATGAAACAAAGTCAATTTGTGGGTTTTATTTTGTGATATGAGCACATGTAGGACATCACATAACAATTTTTAAATGGCTTGCTCATATTTCACAGCAGTCTTATGCACAAAAACTTCTTATCTAGGATGATGAGCCTGTACTCGCTTTTCTGCAACTGACCTAATAACATTGTGAGCAAAGGGATGTAAGGCTGAGAAAACAAGGAAAAGAATCATGAGATCTGTTTTTTCTAATGTGCAGGGAAGTTCGAGACAGACTTGGGCAAATCGTGGGCCTCGGAGATAGCATCAAGAAGAAGAAAACAAGAATAGATGTTGTTAGCCAGAAGTCTTTGTTAGAGTTGTTGCTCTAGGAAAGCCAAATCAATCATTCAGGGAATGTGGGATAAAATTTGATATTTAATGCATTTCTTCTTATTATATCAATCCTCAAAGTCAAAATATTCAGTTACTTGCAGGGCAGGGCAGGGAAATGCAATATCACCTGTTACAGACAGTCTACCTATTGACCCCCCCCCCCCCCCCCCCAACTTTTTATGATCAAGTAAAAGGAAGGATTTAGGTTTCTCTCTCGGCTATAAACTCTTTTATTGGGGGAAACAGCATTTATACTCCAACAAGAGTTTATTTCTTCACTGGGATTTGGCTTCCTATAACCAAGCACCTTGTTTCTCCAAATGGAATGAAACTAATTATGTTCTTAGTTGGTTGGGTGGGTGAGACGTTGTGGTATAAAGTTAGTCAGGAAGCAAGATACTAGTAAATAAAGATGATTTTTATTTTATTATGTCAACAGTCAGTGATTGCGGGGTATATATTGTTACATTTGTCGTCCATCTGCATAATCAATACAAAATTAATTAATTAATTAATAGCTAATAATTATTTTATCAAAATAATCAACAATTACGGACTAATCCAATTATTTTAAACAAAAGACTTGAAAGAACCTCAACCCAATTAAAACAAACTCTGGATCACCCTTTTTCTCCAACAACCTAACCTAACCTAGTAGTACATTTTACAAACCATATTCCTCCCAATATTTTTTGTTGGACCAATCGGGTGAATTAACAAATTTTCTCTAATAAAAAACTTTAATATGAATAAGACGACGTCGTGCAAAAAAGACAAGGGCACAAGGCCCCCGTGTCCATGTCCTCGAGAGGTTTCTGGTGGGATGCATGGATGGAAGATTTATGAGTTTGATGAAATATCCATCATCCCTCTACATTTGATTTGAGTCTACGAAAGATGGTGGTCATTGAACCCGTAGCAAATCAAGTCAAAGTTGAACCACCACCAACAAGAGTAGAATCAACTAGTTGTTGTAAAGAGAACCAAGCTACAACGGCTGCGGCCGGATACGCCTCTGACGGATTCGAGACCGCCAGTGAAACCGATCATCGGGAAAATGATGACGATGACGACGGTGGAACTGAAACCAATCATACCCACCAACAATCTATGCCATCAACGGATCATTCTTACCAAGATTCCCTAAACGACGATCAACTCAGACAGGTCCCCCTCTCTCTCTCCACTCTATCTATCAAATTTTAAGACTCAAGAGACTCTATGATTTGAAACTCTGTCTCTCTTTCAAAGTGACAGAATTGAACTTGATTACTGCGAAATTACCTCTGACCAAATATAATCAATTTCGTTGTATCTGTAAACCGCTTTGATGGCAGTTGATTATGCCTAAATTTGGATCAATTTTAAGTAAATGGCATATCTAAATTTTTATTATTTTTAAATTTTGATAATTGTGAGAAATTCCCACATATTGGAGAAAAGTTTAACTGCTTGTGTTGTGCTGATCTTTGTTTCATATTGGCGATGGAATTTATTTTTTTCTTTTGCCATAACGATTCTTTCCCCCACCTCTTACTAGGTTGTTTCTTATTTTTTAGTGGATTGCTGCTGGAATCATTATTTGCACTTGACTAGCAGTTTCAATTTCGAAATCCTAAATTTTTCTAATATTATCGCGATGCAGAAATCAGTAGAAGAAGCAAATGATGCAAAACTAGAAGGGAATAAGTTATTTGGAGATGCACAGTATGAAGAGGCGCTGTTGAAGTATGACCATGCTCTACAACTAGCATCAGAAATGCCCTCGGCTACTGAATTGCGCTCAATTTGTCATTCAAACCGTGCCACATGTTTCTTTAAACTGGTATGTTCTTTTCACGACAACATCTAGTCATTCAAACAGTGTAGTGTTTGTTTTTCATGATGACATGTAGGAGGCTACATTACACAAACATTTTGCAGATATCAGATTGTTTAAATAAGTTACAGTTTAACATGCGGGACACTTTCTGCATACGTGATTAGAATGTTATAGCCGACTGGACGTTATGAAAGAATGATAAGAAAACTGATATTTATGGTTAGATATTTAGCATATGTTGTATACTTTATGGCTTATATGTGCCGCTGGTTGTTTTGAATTCAACACCTACCCAAAAGAGCACTGAATATGTTTCAGAGATACCTTTGGACGTGATCGATTTGTTGAGGTGCTGTATGACTCACGGGCATGTCCCTATAGAAATTGCGGAGGTGTCTGATGCATGCTGAAAATAAGGGTGCCACTTTTGCCTTTTATTTTAAACTAAGAATATTTGTGGTACCCTTTGAGAAGCCATATTATGTTAGGTTTCCATATGCTTAGGTCGGAATGTAGGGAATTTCTATTGTTATTTATAAATTTATAATGGATTCCTGTATGCTTAACTAATAAAGCAGAAGTATGAAAACGTGATGGTAGCACTGCCTTTCCTTCATCGCCAACATCCCAAAATATATGTCAGAGGCCTTCGTTTGAAATTTTGTAAAACTCAAATGTGCCAGCTGTTAGATTTATTTTTTCTGTTGCTGGTATCTTTTATATATTTTGAATTTGCTGAAAGGTCTTGTATCTTAAAGAGGCCAAGAGCACTCTACTGACCTTATGGTTTATATTGAAGAAGACAACCAGCTGCATACCGCTGCATCTCCATAATTACATTCCTGTGAGAAATCATACATACTTTTGAGTCTTAGGTTTGCGTTTTCTTGTTCTAATCTACAATTGTTTGGAGGCTTATTTTCAATCCTAAAGGGGGAATGATTCACACTCGACTGAAATTATGAGATTGTTCTATTTCTAAATTGATTATGTTGTTCTCTCTCTTCTTTATTTTATTTTATTTTTATTTAATTCTTAAAGGACGAGAGGAGGGATTCCTTAAAATCTTTACTATCCTTTCTTATACATATTTCCTTCTTTATTAACTTTTTCCCCCCCCGGAAAAAAGGAATTTGCTATTGAACTTCATCTCTGATGCACTTGTAGTTTTTCAGTAACTAGTTTCCTACTTGTCTTTGCTTAATTCATTTCTGGTTTCTTGTACATATCTCAGGGAAAATTTGAGGACTCAATCAAGGAATGCAAAAGGGCATTAGACCTAAATCCTTCATACATGAAAGCTCTGCTTAGAAGAGCTGAGGCTCATGAAAAGCTTGAACACTATGACGAGGCTGTTTCTGGTACAGTGGATTGCTGTTGTAAACATGTGATAATACGATTATCAAAATGCTTTGTTAGATGCTGGTTATACTTCAATAATCATGCAATTGTAGTGTCATTAGAACTCTTTCTTTCTCTTCCTCTCCTGGACACCACTGAAGAGTTTCCTTTTGGTCTTATTTAGGCTGTTTTCTTGCAGATATGACAAAAATTTTGGAAATGGATCCTTCAAACTATCAGGCTAAGAGATCAATTGACCGTTTAGAGCCATTGGCTAGAGAAAAGCGCGAAAAGATGAAGGAAGAAATGATTGGTAAAGCTCAAACAGTAGTTCTGCTAATATTTACTTTTCACCTACCCCTTATTTTTTTATATTGAAATTCTAGTTTTTAGTATGAACCAGAAATGATTTCAATGTCTCACTTTGTAAACCTTATTAAGCTAAACAGTAAAGGGATATAAAGCAGGGGCAGTTAGTCGACACTCCCACCCCCGTCAAAAAAAGAAAAAAAGAAGACCACACACAGACCCCAACATCCCTTCTTCCATCCTTAATTACTTTTTAAGTTAACTTGATTCTTCGCACATTATGGCATCCAAGTGCGCTACATGCAGCTTATATGTTTATTATTTCTTAAAATTACAAAATGATTTTTTTAGCTATGTTATGGTTTTCTTTTCTCTCCCTAATTTCAAGAAAGAAATTCTAAAGTTAACAGATGAAATGAATTATCATGCTTCACTAGGTAGGCAAGAAGTAGAGTAGAGTGTTAGACCTTAACCTTGGTAAGTGCTCACACAGCTTTTGAATTCAAAGCTTGCAGCAAATTTGGTAGGCTAATTTAAGAAACATAATTTTAGTACTGCATGCATGAAAAAACACTATTATGCTTTTGTTGATCCTATTGTAATTCTATCTTTCTAGTGAATGTATCAGGCAGTTTGTTTGTCCAAACTTCCATGTCATGCGATATCACTCTCAAAATCTTCCTTTCCTAAATTCAAGTGGTTGTATTCTTTAATTTCTTAGTTGTGGTGTTATTTGTTTGTTAAACACATGTAGTGAGATAGTGGAAATCTAAGTGCGTTGGATATGATTGAAAATAGAGCAAAAACCTGTATTCAATATGATATTAATGATCTTCTGTGAAGCTTTACTGTATATATTTGTGGAATGCTGCTGGAATTATGTTATTAACATCCTAAATGTGACCTCACCTTGGATTCCATGTGTGAGCAGGGAAGTTAAAGGAAATGGGGAACTCCATTTTGGGTAAGTTTGGGATGAGCGTCGACAACTTTAAAGCTGTCCAAGATCCAAACACTGGCTCATATTCTATTTCATTCCAACGCTAATGGTTTCCTGTGTTTCTTTGGCATGCGCTTTTCATCAGAATAAACCATGTAAAAATGAGGGAGCAACTGATGCAATTTTACAGATGAGGCCATTTGTTTTGGCTGATTATGATTTCAAATGAAGCTTAATTTAGATTTTAGATCTTAAAGTTTAGTGTATACATGAATTGACGAAATATCAGACTCACGCTTTCATTTGAAATATGTACCGTTGTTATTCATTTTTCTGACATTAATTGTGAAGGTTTTCTCATTCTAATTTATTTATTTGCGCGGGCACCAGTTCAGAGTTCTTGCAATTGGGTGTGAGAGTGTAGTTGGATTCCAGGGTTATGGCAATAGTCAGTCTTGTGGACTAATGCCACATCAGTCTCTTACTATTGAGAAAGGCCTTGAGAATCGGACTATAGTTCTCATGCCCAAAGAGAAATTGGGATTCTAGATTCTGTCCAAAGAGGGAAAGAGTGCTTTCAGCTCAATTTTCCCCCTTATTTTTTTTTTTTTGGGGGGGGGGGGGGGGGAATGTAAAGCAGTTAATTTGGTTACTAGCGCCATCCATCGTGTGCTCAGTTACTAAGGAAGGTATAAAGGATTGAAGGAAGTATTATCCCATTGCAAGATAATCCTCCGTGAATTTGCCAGATTGTCAACAAGAGAGGAAAGATATGGCAAAAGTTCAAAACCAGTCTCACTTTTACTGCATATCCTCCTTTTGTCTCTAAGAAAACTATTTTTGGAAAACATTCACAAATCAGCTTTAAAATGTATTTGAATCGACTTTCAAGACATTCTAAGCAAGTTCATAAAATTTGATTGCTTTGGTTTGTTCCTTTTTATTTGACTACATCCAACTTCAAATGTTGAGATGGCTGATGATGGACATAATTGTACGATCTACAGTTACAAGTAGAATTTGCACCCTCTGCACATTAAAGGGAAGATCTCCAATCATGAGTAAGTGTGTGCGCAACCTCATACTCCCACAATACAGAGAATTCATCAAACAGTGCTTTCTAGTAGTCTATTGGTTTTGATAACAAAGGACAGCTTTATAATAAAAATAACTTGATTCTTATTAGAGAACTGTAATAACAATTGTTTATTAGGTAAAAATTTTACACAATAATAATTACATGTTATTTGATTAAAGTACTATCAAATCTATTATATCAATACCTGGTCTGGTGCCAAAGCAACCGCGGACAAAACTAATATCCTGTAATATGTGATCAGCAATAGAATAGACAATGATTTAATCAAGTTAGGGCAATCTCAAAACTTCTCAGTTCTCACTCATGCTTGTAGGGTCGTCTTGTTGACACCTTGTGAGAGCCTCTATTCTCTGATAACAGTTGAGCATGCTGCTCCAAATACTCTCTGCTATTCATCTCTGTTAACCTGCATTGCAAAGTAATTTTATCTTCAAACTCTTTGATAACAAAGAGCGAGCTAGGGCAAAACACCATACCTACTGATGGTGCGATCTTTTGCAAATCCCAATTCATTATCCACACAGAGGTCAATATCATCATTTTTCCTCGATCTCGAAGAAGTTCTAGGTGACAGATGTTTTGCATCAGAAATTGTCACGATCCTCTCAAAAAGTTGAAGGGGAGTCCCCTCAGCTGTACACATTAATCGGGCTTTATTCTCATACATCACCTGTTGATGCAATAGAGAGAGAATATTAGTTTAAAGTTATATTCCTTTCTTTTTTATTTTTATCATTCAAAAAACAATTAAAAACTAATGGGCACCAAAAAGACTTTGGAAAAAGATCTGTACTCCCTTCATTGCGGCTTTCAAAATTAATGTGCTAACTCTTATATATGTACACTACCGGTGAGTTGTTATCAGGGCCAATCAATATGTTACAGCCAAACATTTCGTACAAACCCAGGAGTTTAAAAGTGTACTCTCTTTTTGGGATTGGGAGTTCAAGTAACATTCGTACATTACTTATTTTAGTTTCCAATCTCTTACGTGTTCCTTTCCAAGGAACTCTTTTGGCACATAGGGAGCCCAAAGTATATAATTAATTCTTGATATTGTTAGACTAATAAAATGTCAGTGTCAAACCAATTAAAAAGAAAATAGACTAACATCAACAAGAGTGACAAATCGATAGGCTGCTGTCCTGTTGTGGAGCCCAAAGATTGGCACCCCATCCAAAGCCAGGGTACGGAAGCTCTCTACAGGAAAAAAATAAAAAATTATTTAGGAACTTGTTGTAATGGAAAAGATACGTAAACATGACAACTGCACATAAAATTTCTGAAGTGATTCCTGAATGATCAGTTGATCACAATGAACCAAATAGCTAATTGGAATCATCCAATATAAACTAACGCCAATAGCCAATAGCCAATAGCCTATACAAGTCGAAAGGGGGGGAAATTCCAAATCTAAACAGTTCAACTAGCAAAAAAAAAAAATCTATACAGTTCACCGTAATGTACTGTTTTTAGAGAAGGGTCTTGCTCACATTTAGGTAAAAACAAGTTAAAGGTTTCAATCCCTGAAATTGATTTTTAAAAAAATAAAAACTCAACTATATTAAGCATCATGCAACTACTTGGTATCAGCTAATACAGCTTTCATGCTTAATGGGGAACCCACACAATCTTAATATGACTTACTAAATAATCCAAAATAGTCAGCAGCTCCAAGAGGTTTGTCACAGAGCTCCTCAAAAGGAAAGTATGCACATCCATTAGAACCTAGAGGAACCTGATCAGGAAAAATATTTGAGAGAAAAGTGGTAAGCAAAGGAAATGGCTTTAAACATGCCTCATTAAAGCATAGCTGCAAAGGTGAATCTGAAAGGAAATTTTTAGCATATAAACCTGCAATCTCCTTCCCATAATAACTTCTACCTCTTGCGGACCAACTATATGATTACCAATCAACTGTTCAAACTTCTGCTTAAGAAGGCCCGATGCATATTTCTCAACAAAATAAAAACCTTGTTCAGCCTGTAGTTCAAGTGATAGCATGAAAAGGCACTGTCAAGCAAAAAGCCAAAATTGCCAGCTAAACAAGTAAAAAACATGCATCCTTGAAAACAGAAAAATGTAGAGTTGATGTTGCACCGAAGTCATTTTTCGATAGTCTGTTGATGAACCAATTTCATGAACTACACATCTTTCCTACATTCAGACAAGCACCAAGTTACTAACCTAATAAGATGACAAACAATAAATCAATAGATTTGATGCATTTATTTTCAAATATAGCAATAAATGAAGACTAAGCTCTAGTGTTACAATGGTTGCAGGGTCACATAGCAGCTGTTGTGATCAGATGAGCTCAAACCAATCAAATGTTTCCCCAATGTCAAAAGTGGTTGATGTGGATTCAGATCCAAATTTGTGTCTTTCCATCACCATTGAACTTGACACGAGTAAAAGCTCACTGGCTTGAGCCTGTCTGATCACCACACTCCTTAAGGAACATCATATGCATACCTTCAAGGCGGAAATGAATGGTAGAAAAAGATCTCTTTGCAATCCATGCTCATAAAGGTTGTCTGGAGCACGGTTGGAAGTAGCAACAAGAATCTATACTTGCCGCGTATCATAAATCGAAACAAAAAAGTTCTTCGTTATTTTCCAGCAGAAAACCATAAGTTAAAGTGAAGAGGATATACAGACAAACTTACAGTGCCATTGCTGAATAGATGCCCAAATAATCGATTTAGTATTAATGCATCAGCTACATCGTTTACCTTTTAAAAGACCAAAAAAGATTAGGGAGAATCAGCAACCAGCTATCAAGCACATTGTCCAAATGGTGTCTCTACTTGAAAAAGTAACGAAGTTAGCCTATGAAGTACCATAAATTCATCAAGACATAACAAAATTGATTCATCAGATATCTCCCCTGCGACAACTTCAAGGGGATCAGCCAATCCCTTGTGCCTCTGCAGTTACACAATGTTATATATCAGTTTTCTCATTTTCTACCAGAACAGAACATTTTTCAATATAGAGAGCAATAACAACATGATATAGTCTAAAATTGAGTTGATGTCCATTGTCATCTTCATATTGGAATAATAGATCATCAATTATGAGATTTAGCTACCTCAAGCACTTCCCCTACGGAAAATGAGATATAACAAAAACATATACATCTCAAAATAAATTCAGGAAAACATTCTGTCATGGAAACTCTACATTTTATCATCATTCCCTAAGTTCATCCTTGGTGTTGCAATTGTCATGTTGAGCTTCTATCTAGTTGTTTGCTCACTGGTTATATTTTATGTTGTGTTCGCGCGCGTTTGTGTGTGTTTTTTTGATATTATTATTATTATTTCTTTCTTTCTTTTTTTTCTTTTTTTCTTTTTTTTTTTTTGGGGGGGGGAGGTGTGGTTAACTAAACTTAGTGTGATTTTTGTTGTTGTGGAAAACTGGAAATAACCATCCATGTATACATAGGGGCATAGTACAAACAAAATTGGCATAAAACTAGTCACTAGCAGCAATTAGATTTAGAACATATTATTTTGATCTTACCTGCAAGCGGCTGTGGACATCCAACATTAAGTCATGAAAATGGATTCTATTCTTCCTCCAATTGAATGGCCTGAGTGAACAAAAATGAGAACCAAGAGACATAACGAAGCAAATCTTTATTCTTAACTGCTTTATACCTTCTGCACGTTATGCCTATAATTTACATTCATGTAAACTGGAAGGTCTCTCATTTGATATCAACATTTAGGTAACTGAAAGGAGAAATCAATTGAAACTAATGCTTACAATTGTTCGAAAAACAAATCCATCAACATAGTTTTTCCTGTGCCAACTCCTCCGTAAAGATAGAGTCCTTTCACAGGTGAATATGAAGACTGCGGCATGAAACGGGACCACAACCACCTACTCCTGAAAGTGGACTAAAGTGAATAACGATGACATGGCATCTTAAGGGGTGGAGAGGGGGGAAGAAGAAACAAAAAAGATATATTCTAGCATATTGAACATAACTAAATCTATATATAGACTTTACCTCCCTGCTTTCTCGGAAGCAGAATAACGATCCAAACAACAGGCATCAGCTGACTCAACAAGCTCATCATAAAGTCTCTGAAGTTCTCTTAAGGTGCCTACCTGCAAAGTTACTGTCAGGATATACTCTAATAATGGAAACCCAAACAGATAAGAGCATAGCTTAGCAGAAGGCCATTTAGAATAACACATAACTTGCTTACAAGTTACAACTTATTATTGCTCTTCCTATCAAGAACTGAACTATTTAAAATTTTGGGTTTAGAAATCAACACAAAAACTTGCATAAAGCTTTCATCAATATAGTACCTTAATGATAAGTAGTGCATTATTCAATAGCAACAAGGACACTCAACTAGTACAATAATAACACAAACCACATAATGGGTTCCAAATTTTTTTTACTGTATATGCAAGCTAAAAAATGCAAATTTCAATAAATTAAATAACTAAACTAATTATTCAATTCTAGTTCCACTCCATGACTGCAGAAAAAATCAATTGTCATACCTGGCAAGCATCACCATCCACAAGTTCCCCTGCAGCGATTCTACGCTCATACTCCACAAGAGGGCCTGCCCTGTTCGGTTCTGTATAATCAATAAAATCCAAAACAAACAAAAATGAGATCTTTACGTCCAAAACCAATTTCAAACTTCCGAAAAAAATCATAGGAATCATTGTAGCTGCATACCTCCACTAGTAACTTGAGCAACATCAGCAAATGGAGCTCTAGAGATCATAGAAGAGGGGTGACCACATAAGCATATATCCACATTATAGGAATGCTTATACAAAGACTTGAGATTTGTATCAACCAACAGATTAGGTCTTTTCACCAGCCCACTATAGATGTTAGCCCCTCGATGCTGAAAAACTGATCTAAAATGTCGTACAGAACCAACAAATTTTTTCATCTTCAATCCACTGTAGATTTCAAAAACTTAAACCACTCCGTCGAAGAACACCTTCAGAAGGTCTTCGCAATCAAAACCTTTGTATTGCCATACTTATTCGTTAATAAAGAAAAGAAAAAATTCGATCTTTAACTAGCATAAGATGAAAAATGGTAACGGTGAAGATAAAACATACTAATGATAATAGTTAAAAAGCAAACAATGCATGAATGAATTTTAACTTTTCTTAACAAAATCATTTTTACCGCAATAACCAATAAATATACAATATAATGTAATATTGAAAGAACACAATTCACATACATGAAATTAATGACGTAAAAAACATCTTTCTGAATCTCCAGATAATTTAACATCAAAGTTATACCTTTTCAAGACAACAAACAAACCTGGATGGTATGATTGACTAGATGAATACTCCGGGCTCGCAATGCCCAGAATTCTGCTAGCTTCTGAAGAAGGGTCCCAAAATTTAAGAACTATGTTTATGTATATGGGTATGTGTGTATCTATATGTATATAAATGTCTAGAAAGATGGATGAAAAACGTATATTAATATAGCAAAAAGAGCTTAATTTTAAATCTAAATTTTATATTTGCAGTTTGACGGACCAAAACAAAAAACCCTATATCTCTGGGTACTCCTCGCACACAGGAGGAGAGAGACGCATTAAGGGAGGATGGTAATGAGACTCGGGTTTCCGATATTTTTTTATCCCCTTTCTTACACACGCTTAAAAGCTTTAAGAAAATCGAAGAACTTTCAATTTAAGAAAATTGAAAATAGATTTTATGAAAGAATTATAGAGCCGAAAAAAATATTCTTAAAATATGTGCCATTAGTAAATAATTTTAATATCCTGTGATTCCAATATCCCATTTTAATATTTAAAAATGTCTCACATTCCTCCAAACTCATAAATACAACATAAACATTACACCTAAAGATATCATCAATAAATTGACAGGGGTTAGTATCAAGTATGCGTGTTAGCCGAATAAAACTCGAGTCGGTTTAAAAATATGATTCAAAGTTCGAATTCGAAGTTGATTTCAGTCGAATATGATTCATACTCATTTTCTGTTTAATGATACACAAGTCGAATTCGAGTATACCAGTATTCGCTCAAATTAAAGTTCGAGTATTTCATTTTTTACTCGAACCATACTCAATACCTACTCGATGGATTATATTCGAATACTGGTCTGATCCATACAAATAAGCTAAATATGTGATATTTGTATCAATCTTTATAATTTATAAAGTATAGTATTAAATTATGTAAGTTTGTACTTGAATAAATCAATGCAGGCTTTGTAATTTCTTTACATAAATAAAAGTAAAAGACTTTTATATATAAATATTAGTTCAATAATCAATTTAGTATGTAGTGGTTCAGTATTAAGCGAAATGGTTCATATTCGAAACTCGGTTTGAAGGCTCGTGAGTAACTCTTTTTGTAAACGAGCTGAGTAAGTCCGAAGAATGATCCGAGTCAAATCTGACACAAAATTAGAAATTCCTTATCGAATTAGAGTCGAGCCGAATATGAGCATTAGAGTGTTCACTGAGATTCGACTCGTTTTCACCCCTAGTATTAAGTTAATTTTAGTCAATTGATCAATACAGTGCCGACACGCAGATCAGGAGATGGTCTCTCTATTTACGTGCCAATACTGTATTAATTTACTATCAAATTAATTTCATCCCAATATTCATCTAAGTCAAAATTACACCTAAAAGTAATATCAATAACAAAATAAAAAACCAACTTAAGATAAATAGTATATAATATATTTTATTTAAAAGATTTTGCTTTAAATATGGACTATCAGATTAAAGTAAATCAATCTGGACCGTTCATGAATTAATTACTATGCAATACATTCTTCTATAAATAGAAGCTCATTCCTTCATTATTTTCTTACAAATTCACTGAAACACCAAAGAGAGAAATTATACAGAAACTATAGAAAAGTATTATGCTACTTCCCTAATCTTATATCCAGTTCTTTTACGGTAAGGAATATTATTCTTTTGTATTCATGAAGAGAACTGTTGTTATTTCATTTCTTATTGTTCTGTTGGAATAACCTGTATACGCGGGCTACCCTATACTTGGTGACATTCTTCTATCATTCTGTCTTTATTATTCCGTTGGAACATCTTGTCTGTGCTTTACGCCGAACCTGATTCCTTCTTTATTATTCTGTCTTTATTATTCTATTGGAATATCATGTTTGTGTGTTTTACACCGGACCTGGTTCCGTCTTTATTATTCTGTTGGAATAACCTGTCTATGCGAAGTACCGCATGCATGGTGATTTCTGTTGTTATTCTATTCTTTATTATTCTGTTGGAACATCCTGTCGGTGTGATTTTCACCTGACCTGGTTCTGTTATTATTATTCTGTTGGAATATCCTGTCTATGCGAAGTACCGCATGCATGGTGATTTCTTTTGTTATTCCATTCGTTATTATACTCAGTTGGTTAAAATTTTGACTTCTATACTCCATGAAACTAGTGGAATATCCTTGATATTTGCGCTTCATCCAGTATCTTTCATAGAAATATTCTTCTGAGCATTCTTGAATTTTACTCTACAAAGCAGTATCATGTTGACAATTTGGACGTTATTAGTTCCTGAATAAATTAATTCGTGAACTTGTTTTATTGAATTTTTATATCATTGTCATCATCCTCATGTTTATATTTTTTTTGAAAGTCATCTTTGGCCTGTAGTGCATAGATGGACTTGGTATGATTATGACCAGGGATTATTCGGTGTAATCATGATCATAATGTTATAAATGATGTGATAAAAGTCCTCATTGGCCCGTAGTGCATTGATGGACAGTTGTTGGCATGATCATGACCATTGATGAATACACAAATATCTTTGGCCCGTAGTGTATAGAATTTGTGGTCGTGACCCTATTGAATATCCTTGGCCGTAGTGCAGGGATGATGTGGATTATTTATTAAGCTGAGTCCCAGCGATAAAAGTGATGAAAAACCTTTTAAATCATAAAAGATAGTAGACTTTATTCTCTACTTGACTCTTTTAATGGATTGTTTGTTCCGCTGCAGTTAAACTTGATGTCTATTATATTTTATCAGTTTAACATTGTTGAAGACTAATGATAATTTATTCTGCATTATCTTAGTCATAATATTTCTTGCTGGTCTAGTTGAACTCACCCTTTCTTTCACTGTTCTCTTCAGGAAATGAGAACGTGGCTGGGACGAATCGGGGAATGTAGTGATGGTCCGGATGATAGTATTAGCTAGTAGTCCTTACTATTCTGTTAAATAGTGTGACAATAAATGTAATGAGGACTTATTCTGAGAATGGATATTGTTTAGAAGATAATATTTGTATTTAAACTCACAGCATATATTTTGTCGTATTTTACACGACTGTTGTATTATTAGTTTGTATTTGAATTTTGTACCATATTTTTGGCGACTCAAGATGGGTAATGTATACCTATTTTGGAGGCGTCACATAGTATCTCACGTTAATTGATTCAATTATTGTTGATATTTTATAATTTAGATGACGAAGTTATTAATATTATTATTTGTAATATTAACGATGTCTAGAAGTTCTGCCAAGGAGAGGTTTGGTCACCTAATTGCGCGCCAATAGGGAGAAATCCTTATTGGAAAGTCCTCTTTTTCCTGGGAACGATCTGGTCGATTAATAGTATGAATAATAATAACGATGATGAAGTTTTATTTTATTAGTATTATTAATGTAATAAAACAGAAAATCTTTTTATATAAAACAGAATACTTTTATAAAGTTATTCGTTTTATTAGGCTAATAGTAAAATCTTTTTGTATAAAACAGAATACTTTTATAAAGTTATTCATTTTATTAGACAATAATTAGAATATATTATATTTTATTATGCATAGTGTTTGCATAGTAATTTTTTTAAAAAGTTATTCGTTTTATTAGATTATAAATAGAATATATTATATTTTATTGTAAACCAATCTGGATCGTCCGTTTAAAGTAAATGGATCTGGACCGTTCATGGATTGGTTACTATTCAGTCCATTCTTCTATAAATAGAACCTTATTCCTTCATTATTTTTTACGAATTCACTGAAACTCTAGAGAGAGAAACTGTAGAGAGAATTATTCTTCTATCTTGAGCGTATTTCTTTAGCATTTAAGAAAACTTTGATCATAGTGCAAGTTTCTTCAAGTATATCCCTACCCTACCGTCGGAGTACTCTTCTTTATAAGGTAAGGGGTATTTTTTTTCATATTCATGAAGAGAACTTCTGTTATTCCATTCTTTATTATTCTGTTGGAATAACCTGTATACGCGGTTTATGCTATACTTGGTGATTTCTGTTGTTATTCCATTTTTTATTATTTTGTTGGAACATCATGTCTGTGCGTTTTACGCCGGACCTGATTCCGTCTTTATTATTCTATTGAAATATCCTGTTTGTGCATTTTACGCTGGACCTGGTTCCGTCTTTATTATTCTGTTGGAATATCATGTCTGTGCGTTTTACGCTGGACCTGATTCCGTTATTTATTATTCTGTTGGAATAACCTGTCTATGTGAAGTACCGCATGCATGGTGATTTCTGTTGTTATTCCATTCTTTATTATTCTGTTGGAATATCCTGTCGGTGCGTGTTATGCCTGACCTGGTTCCTTTATTTATTATTCTGTTAGAATAATCTGTCTATGCGAAGTATCGCATGCATGGTAATTTCTTTTGTTATTCCATTCTTTATTATACTCAGTTGGTTAAAGTTTTGACTTCTATACTCCATAAAATTTGTGGAATATCCTTGATATTTGCGCTTCATCCAGTATCTTTTCGTGAAAATATTCTTCTGAGCATTCTTGAATTTTACTCTACAAAAAGTATCATGTTGACAATTTGGATGTTATTAGTTCCTGAATAAATTAATTCTTGAACTTATTTTATTGAATTCTTATATCATTGTCATCATCCTCATATTTATATTTTGTTGAAAGTCATTTGTGGCCTGTAGTGCATAGATGGACTTGGTATAATTATGACCAGGGATTATTCGGTGTATTCATGACCATAATGTTACAAATGATGTGGTAAAAGTCCTCATTGGCCCGTAGTGCATTGATGGACAGTTGTTGGCATGATCATGACCATTGATGAATACACAAATATCTTTGGCCCGTAGTGCATGGATAAATTGTGATCGTGACCCTAATGAATATCATTGGCCGTAGTACAGGGATGATGTGGATTATTTATTAAGTTGATTCCCAGCGATAAAAGTGATGAAAACCTTTTAAATCATCAAAGATAGTAGATTTTATTCTTTACTGGACTCTTTTAATGGATTGCATGTTCCGCTGCTGTTCAACTTGATGTCTATTGTATTTTATCGGTTTAACATTGTTGAAGACTAATGATAAATTATTTTGCATTATCTTAGTCGTAATATTTTTTACAGTGCTAGTTGAGCTCACCCTTTATTTCATTGTTCTCTTCAGGAAATGAGAACGTAGCCGGGACTAGTCGGGGAATGGAGTGACGATCCAGATGATAGTATTAGTAGTCCTCACTATTCTAGTTAAATAGTGTGACAATAAATGTAATGATGACTTATTCTGAGAGTGGATATTGTCTAGAAGATAATATTTGTATTAAAACTCACAGCTTTCTTGTTATATATTAAAGATTGTATTTGTATTATGTACCATGTATTTGGCGACTCAGAATATGTGATGTATACCTATTTTGGGGGCGTCACAATACCGGTGTTGAGTCTTAGTTGTGAGATTGAACTGACTTACACGGCTGCTATTGTAGACTGAAACTTTGTTGTAAGCTGCAGATTCCCCTCATCTGTTAAAGCATCTAATTCAGGTAGATATAAAGCAACTCCAGCCAAAGGTTCACTAACATCTGGAAAGGAAAGTTACTCACTAACATCTGGAAAGGAAAGCTATTACGGATGGTATTATCACCGAAATCATATCTGGATTGGCAAATCGGCAAGAGATTGTGAGTACAGAATCTTCATTTGGCATTATTCTTTTCAATTTGTGTTGTACATGTTTTGTTTGAGCAAATACTGGTAGTTGAAACTATTGTTTTTCCTGCTATAATGTCATGGATTTGCATAATCAATTCACCATTTGTTTTGTTCAGGTACCTATTGATGTTTTTCAAAGAATTACAGATGATGACGTGCCAAGGTTGTAGATGCGTTAAATAATGTCATATATTTGTGCTGGTCGGGTTTCTGAAGAGGATTTGCATCGAGTTGCAGCTGCAACTGGTGGAATTGTACAAACATCTGTCAACAATGTTATCGATGAGGTTTCTTTTTTAATTTTGGCACACAATGTTATTATAAAGTGAATATACTTACCTTTTGGATGCATATGTTAGGATAGATGTGCATCAGTCTGATAGATGTGCACCTTTTGTAGTCATACGTTTGGATGTAATATTTTGTGGATGTAGTAATTTGAAACTGTAAACAAATGATATTATTGGGATGTATTTTTGAATGGTTGATACATTTTGGCTATATATCACGGCATTAGCATATTGCAGGTGCATTGGTAATATAGGTGAATCACATCTTTTTTTTTCTTTTTTTTATCTACAACATTTAAAAAACGTTGTATAGTATACTAAACAACAACATTTTTTTTATTCTACAACATTTAAAAAAAGTTGTCTTATATACTAAACAACAACATTTTTAACCAAGAAACGTTATGGAATCATACATTCTACAACGTTTTTAAGCATCTGCTAATTTTTTTAAAACAAATATACAACATTTTTTCCTAAAAAACGTTGTGTATTGTGCTTAACTACAACGTTTTATAAACGTTGTGTAAGGGTGTCAAATAGACAACACATTTAACCACTACGTTTTTCTGACAGAAACCACAACGTTTTTTTTCGCGTTGTCCTATTTACTGTTTTGTAGTAGTGAAGTATCCATAATCTATACTGGAACATAATATTATTATTAGGCATTCATATATAAAGTAAATAGTGATATCAGGCATATACATGTATCTCTTGTTAAGTATTAAAGAATAAATCAAGTACTCAAACAATTGGTGTAAAAATACTCTGTTTATTTATCACAACAGCTCTTGGCTTTATAAGCCTTACATCTAACAAGAATGAGAAAATGCAGCAACCCACATAGCACATACTCCGCTTAGTGGTTCAGATAATATGAATAATTCAAAATAGCTAAAACAACAACCCTGAAGAATAGGTCTTTATTCCAACTAGACAAAACTCAAGCAACTTCTTCCAACAATCCCTCCCTTGAATTTATTTCCTTTGACAAGTAATTAGTTCAAATCTGGAACAACACACACACACACCCAGTTTCTCATGAAGTCTCTGAAAAACTTCCAACTTGAGAGGCTTAGTCATCAGGTCAGCAAGCTGGTCTCGAGTGCCACAAAAAGAAAACTCAACAACTCCATCTTTAGTAAGATCCCTAAGAAAATGAAATCTTACCCTTATATACTTGGAACGACCATGTAAAACTGGATTTTTGGACAACTTTATAGTTGAAGTGTTATCACACATTAACACAGTGCCTTCTACCTGCGAATGACCGATCTCTTTCAGTACCCTTCTCATCCAAATAGCTTGGCAGGCACATGCAGCAGCTGCGATAAATTCAGCCTCCGTGGTTGACAAATTAACTATATGTTATTTTTTTGATGACCAAGCTACTGCTCCTCCACACATCATGAACACATAACCTGAAGTGCTCTTACTGTCTTCCACATCCCCAGCATAATCACTATCAGTAAAGGCCACCAAATTACTAGCTCCTCCCTTTTTTGTAAAACACGTCATAGTTCTCAGTCCCTTTTAAATACCTCAATACTCTTTTTGCTGCAGCAAAATGTAGTTGTGTAGGACATGCCATGAAGCGACTAATGAGACTTACAATGAACATGAGGTCAGGTCGGGTGGCTGTGAGGTACATCAGACTCCCCACCATTTGCTTAAACTGAGTTGCATTTACCTTGATGCCATCTTTATCTCCACTAATCTTTTGCCTTGGAACAATAGGATTACAAACAGAATTGCAATCCTCCATCCCAAATCGATTCAAGACCTCAGCTGTATACTTCCTTTGGCATATAAATATACCATCAGACCTTTGCTGCACCTCAATTCCAAGAAAGAATCTCATCTTACCTAAGTCTGTCATGTCAAACTCCCTTTTCATAGAACATTTGAACTCACACAACATCTCTTCATCATCACCGGTGAACAAAAGATCATCAACATAAATGCTCACAATGAGAATTTTACCTCCCTTTGGACTGCTTTAGAAACCCTCCTTGATGAAATAGGACTCTATGAAACTAAACCAAGCCCTAGGTGCTTGTTTTAGTCCGTAAAGAGCCTTTTGTAGTTTGTACACCATCTACTCACTTCTTTTCTTCTCATAACCCTCTAGCTGTTCTACAAAAACACCTTCATTCAACTCCACGTGTAAGAACGCAGATTTGACATCTAATTGATAGAGTTTCCAGCCTCTTTGAGCCGAAAAGGATATGATCATCCTTACTGTATCCATTCTAGCCACAAGGTGCATATACTTCTGTATAATCAATTCTATACTGTTGAGAATAGCCCTTCACCACCAGTCTTGATTTGTATTTTTCGACTTCACCAAGCTCATTTAGCTTGGTTTTGTAAATCCATTTCACTCCTATTTTCTTAGCTCCAATAGGCAGTTCCACTAAGTGTCAGGTCTGATTTCTTTCGATGGACTTGATTTCTTTATCCATATCTAGCCTCCATTTCGAGCTCCTGACAGCTTCCTCAAAGCTTGTTGGATCTGATGACATCATAAGTGCCATGTTTGCTTCATCTTCTTCTGATAAACCTTCACCGAAAATGTAGTCTATCGTCCACATAGGAGGGCGACGATTTCTGCCCTCCCTTGCCAACAAATCCTCTTCAACAACTGGTGAATTATTCTCGGCTTCATCCACGAATTCCACTGCTTCTTTTTCTTCATCTGCAATCCTTTCAATGTTGTCTCCCCATTCTAGTTCCATAAACTGCTCTTTTTCATAGCTAGTATCCCAATCCCACACACGATCTTCTTCTAAAACTACATCACGGCTTACAATAATCTTTTTGGCAACTGGATCAAACATTCTGTACCCTTTGGATTCATCACTAACCCCAAGTAATATACACCTCACACTTTTATCTTCAAGCTTGGTTCTCCTAGCATTTGGAATGTGGACATGTCCCACACATCCAAACACTCGAAAATACTCCACTGATGGTTTTTGTCCGCTCCATGCCTCCTCTGGGGTCATGTCCTTCACCGCTAAGGTAGGTGATCGATTCAAGATATGAATTGACCACCGAACTGCCTCTGGCCAGAAAGGCTTAGGTACTTTCTTTTCTGATAACATAGCTCTCACCAAGTTCATCACAGTACGATTTTTGCGCTCGGCCACTCCATTTTGTTATGGAGTGTACGCTTTGGTCAATTGTCTTTTCACCCCATATTGCATACAGAAATCTTTGAACTTTGCAGAGTTAAACTCTCATCCTCTATCTGTCCTCAAGCATTTAATAGGCATTCCAATTCCTTTTTCCACAAGTATCTTGAAACTCTTAAAGTGGTATAATGTTTTTGACTTCTCTAATAGAAAGTAAATCCATGCCTTTATAGAAAAATCATCTATGAAACACAATAAGTAACTTTTCTGGCTATTTGAAGCTGGTGTGATAGGACCGCAAAGATCTGCATGAACAAGTTGCAGTCTCTCAGTTGCTCTCCATTGACTTTTTTTGGGAATTAGAGTGCGATTCTGCTTGCCCTTCATACATGCCTCACAAGTGACACTTGAAACTGCAATTTGTAGCAATCCAACCACCATTTTCTTGTATTGTAAGGTACGCAGACTTTGTAGCTGAGATGGCCATAATGATGGTGCCAGAGCTTTGACTGGTCTGTAGTACTAATTTGGAGACACCTTTTTTCATTTGCCGTGACAGATGGTTCAGCTAGCAAAACAAACATTCTGTTTACACTCATGATAGACTCCACCATTTTTCCTCTATGTGGATGATAAATACAGCACACTCCATCCTTAAACAACACTGCCAATCCCTTTTCCTGAAGTTGCCCCACACTCAAGAGGTTGTTCTTGAGCTCAGGTACAAAATACACATCACAAATGACATAGTTAATTCCTTTCAGAACCAACTTCACAATTCCTTTTCCAATAACCTTCATTCTAGTATTGTTTCCAAGCTTGACGATATGTGAAAATGTTGTATCCAAACTTGTAAACATACCTTGATTCCCACACATGTGGTTTGAGCATCCGGAGTCTATAAACCACGCATCACTTCTCTTTGCTTCATGTAGCTCCATATATGCCATCATCAGCAGCTCATCTTCCTCTTCTAACTCTGCATCTGCATAATTTGCCTCCTTGTTCCATTTTGGACATTCATATTGAAAATGTCCTAAGCTGTGACACTTATAACATTCAACAGTTGCTTTGTTGAAAGTTTTTCTTCCTCTTCCTCGTCCCCTGCCTTTGGGAGGTGTTCTTCCTCTGCCTCTCGTTCCAATCCGGTCCTCTATCTTTAGAACTTGATCCTCATTATCATTACTCACCCTTCGAAACTTCTGTTCATGCACCACCAATGAACTCTGCAATTCATCGATGGACATGTTGTTAGTATCCTTTGATTCTTCGATGGACACAACAACATATGTGAACCTCTCTATTAGGGTTCGTATGATCTTCTCAACAACCTTTGAATCAGGCATATCTTCTCTATTGCTCCTCATCTTATTGGAGACTGTCACCACTCTTGCAAAAACTCAGTGATAGTTTCATTCTTCTTCATCGCTATAACCTCAAACTCCCTTCTTAGTGAGTTAAGAAAAGATCTCTTCACCTTGATATTTCCTCCAAACTTTCGCTTCATCGAATCCCAAATAATCTTGGTTGTGCGACGGTCTAAGATTTGTTCGAAGACAGTTCGATCAAGTGCCTGGAAGAGATAATGCTTGACTTGGTGATCCTTGGTTCTAGCATCTTCAAGTTGTGTCTGCTACGCCTCAGTCAGCACCGTCCCTGCTTTTGGCACTTCAAAGCCATTCTCCACCAAGCTCCAAAGACCCTTTGCCTTAAGCAAATTCTCCATCAGTTCACTCCAGTGATCATAATGACCATCGAAGTGAGGAATCTTCGTCAGAGTCTTGTCTTCACTCATTCTCGCAGTGTTTGATCACTCGAAGACTGCTGTTGTCTTTTCTAAAAGCCCAGTGGGTGCTCTGATACCAAAATTGTTAAGTATTAAAGAATAAATCAAGTACTCAAATAATTGGTGTAAAAATACTATGTTTATTTATCTTAACAGCTCTTGGCTTTATAAGCCTTACATCTAAAAAGAATGAGAAAATGCAGCAGCCCACATAGCACATACTCCGCTTAGTGGTTCAGATAATATGAATAATTCAAAATAGCTAAAACTAACAACCCTGAAGAATAGGTCTTTATTCCAACAGACAAAACTCAAGCAACTTCTTCCAACATCTCTATTACATTGCACTTGGAATTTAAACAAATTGAGTAAGAATTAATAATATTTATGTTACTATTAATAATACGTACAACTAATTAATTAGAGAGACAGTTAATAAGGAAATACATGGTGTATACTGTAACTAGACATCGAATAAACGTAATAAAATTCTGGTGTATGCCATGCCATACCATGTATGGTGGTGTTGGTCAAATGACGGATGTAAGTGGATTTGAGGTGAGCGTTGTCGGTGGATCGAAGAAATCCTCCATACCACTCCATGGATAGCAATTTGGTGGTCGGTGTAGAGGTTCCAATCCGGAATCTCGACGCCATTCACGGAAGTGAAGCCGTCGCGGGCGGCACCGGGTAGCCAGGTAGGGCAGTTAGAGCAAAAGGATGGCCGGGGATAAAAGGAGAAGAGTAGTATTTGTTCTCGCGGATTTTAAGAAGAGCGATCAGCGATGTGGTTGGTACTTAAAGAAGGTGATGGGATCATATTTCCTATTGGCCATATTTAAGAGTAAAGAAGGTTTTAATTTATCCTGGGGAACTAACAAATATGGTAAGGTATCGATGAGATGATGATGATGATGATATATATATATATATATATATATATATATATATATATATATATATATATATATATATATATATATATATATATATATATATCGGTCCGGATCAAGTGCATACCGCTTATCTTACTCACCCGTGCTCACCCATTTTTTAGCGATGGATCGGTCATACAACCATTGTCTATACTTTTAGCGACGCTATATGTTGTTCGTCGCTAAAAGTATAGACGACAGTTGTATGACCGAAACTGTCGTCGGGTCCGTCGCTAAAGGGGGTGAGCACGGGTTAGTAAAATAAGGGGTATGCACTTATATATATATATATATAGTCCGGATCCAGTTCGGGATCCCGGACTCTATTAAAATACGAACCCTTTTTTTTTGCTTTTTTTTAAACAACTAAATTTTTTTTATTGAATTGGAATTTTTACATAATACAGTGTTTTGGGCGTGATTTGGATGCCTATACCAAAACATTTATGTACAGTCTGGGCAGACTGTACATACATTGGTTGGTATAGGTATTAAAAACACACCCAAAACACTGTATTATGAAAAAATTTCAGTTCCATAATTTTTTTTTTAGTTATTCTACAAAAAAAAAAAATTGGGATCCGTTTTTGATCAGGTCCGGAAGTCCAGACCTGATCCGTGGTATATATATATAGAGAGGTTCAAAAGCATAAGTTTTAAATAACATAATTTTCTTAAGTAATATAACTATTTAAAGTCTTTCCTCAGCCTTCCTTACTTGCGCATCTTTTTAAAAAAAAAACCAAATCTGAGTCGCGCTTCTCCAGTTCTACGGCAAAAACTCAACCCCCGCCCAATTACTCATCGAACTACCCATTCAGCAAACTAAATCTTCTCTTTCTCAAGGAATGGAGGGAGAATCTAGCTCAACTACCACCGCCACCAGCGGTTTCGAAACCCCAGACCCAGCCATCGAACGCAAGCACGCAACAATGCTGGACCGTCTCTCTCGCCTCCACGAATCTCGCAACTCTGGTTCCAAATCCAACAACACCGACGCCACGTTCGAATCAACGCAATCCTTTCTCTCCAAGTTCTCCAGTTCTAAGCTCTCCATCGAATCATTCCTCTCTCTCATCCCCCACTCCGCCGACCCCAAATCCGACCTCGAAAAAATTTCACTCTCAATCTCCGACCTCGAAAACCTCGTCGCCCAAAACTCATACTTTTTACCATCATACGAACTCCGGGCTTCGCTCAAATCCATTTCCGACCTCAGACAAACCTTGGAAATTATCACTTCCCAAGTCATCTCGAAAAAGAAATTCTCTTTCAGAACCAAAAAATCAACTACCAAAACATTTCCCAGTAATGCCACCCAGATTGATGATAAAATTCAGAATCTTGATTCTATTGGACAAGTTAGTTTTTATGGGGTTCATGATTCGCCCGGATTTAAGGGCATGGAAAATGAGGTTTTAGTCAAGGAATTTAGGAGTAACAAGGAGAAAATTGGGGAATTTACACTTTCGGATTTGACAAATTGTGAGGTGAGGTTAATGGGTTCTTTGCTGGCATTGTTTGTTCACAAGCTAACGAATTGTAGAGTATACGTCGGGCCAGTGTTTGGATCTGTTTTGATTGAGGAAGTGGAGGGGTGTGTTTTTGTAATGGCGTCTCATCAAATTAGGATACACCATGCTAAAGGGACTGATTTTTATCTTAGAGCGAGGAGTAGGCCTATAATTGAGGATTGTAGTGGGGTGAGGTTTGCTCCATATTGTTTGTGTTATGATGGGATTGAGGATGATCTTAAGAAGTCTAATCTTAATGAGGAGTCGGGGAACTGGGCAAATGTGGATGATTTCCGCTGGTTGAGAGCTGTTCAATCTCCAAATTGGTCGGTTTTGCCAGAAAGTGATTCGGAGACTTAGATTAAGTTTGTTTTATTCATATGAAATAAAGGATTAGTGGCATGTATGATGTCTATCTGGTTTCCCTATTCGACCTCATGTTTAGAACTACCCTTCAGCATGTTGCTATCTATGGGTTTCTTTACCCTCATGTCATAATTTTGATGTATGACAAAAGACATGGAGCATTATGTGAACATTTTACTGTAAATGCAATATAAAATTTCCAGAAGGGTGACCCATGTACACGGTGTATACAAATCAGATAATGTGACAAAACATGAAATTATGAGTCAACATTATAACACTTGGTTTGGCAGACTAACTTTAAGCTTCCTGATCACACATTTAATAAGAAATAGTAAAAGACTAATTACAGGCACAAGTTAAAACCAATCTTCCATCACAACAACACATATCCAAAAATTACATTCTTTTGGAGTCCATGAACAAAAATTCTTTCATTAATCTTTGAAATCGACGATAGCTTTGTCAAATGGTGGGGTTTTAACATCAATGTCAAGGAAGATGTCTGCAGCTGCATTCCGACCACTTTGAGTTTGCGCAGCAACACTGGGAAGTGGAGCATATACAGATGGTTGTTCAGCACACTCATTAACTGTTTAATTCAATAACAGTTAGCTAACAACATATATAACAACAAAATAAGGACAACAATATCTGAAAAACTAAACTACATCTGGCAACAGCAGCCTCATAATCTCATAATGAAATGTTAAAAAAATACTTTATTACATTATAATCTCAATTGCACCTGGGGGTGAATCACTATCATCGTCATCTACACTTGGATCCTGAATAGCATCATCATTTGATGCTCCAATTCTACATTTAAACAAATTACAAAATCAAAGTCAAATTTAAACAAATAGCAAAGTCAAATTTAAACATGCCGATTAGTAAGAAACTTTAACTCATGGGTTGCTTCATCTAAACACTGCCTCCTCTCTCTACAATTACTTTTCAACAAAGTACAGACCATAAAGTGTTTTAGGATTTTATCCATTTCTTCTCTCCCAAACATGTTATCAAACAACATTGATCAATATCGGTTTTGCTTATTCAAAAACCCCGAATAGCAAAATCCTAGATTTTTCAGTTTGTTACTCATACATATCTCAACAAGCCAAAAATTATAGAGATACGAAATTAAAAGATTAAATTAAAAATCTTATGAAATGAAAACAAAATACCAATATACATTTGGACCAAAACAAATTTCAAGTACCTAATAACAAACAAATAAGTAGATCAAACTATATACTCCATCATGGTCCACGCATAATGAACCCAACCCACAATCAAATGTTACTAAAACTAGAACACATTAGGTTGAACTATTTACATTGTACAAACCCATACCAAATTAAACTGACCAATCCCCTTACCCTGCTCCTATGAACAATAAATTAAAGCAATTTTAGGAGACACCCATCAGGGAAAAAACATAGATCAACCTTATCATTCAATTGTCCAACACAATAAACAAAGAGAATCAAATTAACAAGCACATATAACAATAGTAAGGATCATTTTTCAAAATAATGAAGATAAGAAAGCCCAGTTGATCCATTAATATAAAGCCAACATGTATGCATATACATGTATACAGAGCAAGAGAAAACTAACCCCTAAAACACTGATAAGCATAATCACAATCTCTGGATTTATCTTCAATTTAAGACCCTTCAAGACAGAAAAGACTAATCTTTAACTACATAAGAAAAAAAAAGAGAAAAAAGAAAGATTAATAAATGTTCCACAACCATAAAACCTAACACGAAATGTGACCAAACAGCTAGGTAACCCCAAAAACCACCACCAGAAAACGCATAGTTCACCACCAAACTGACATAAAAAAGTAAAAAGAAGCAGAAATGAGTAGTAAATGTGAAAGACAGAGCTGGGGCATTCTCTGGCAAAGTGCCCTTCTTCCCCGTTTGCTTAAATCGCGATTCTCAGTTTGCAGAACCTAGGGCTTATTATTTGGAGAGATGAGAGAAGCACTACTCAGATTTGGGTTATTTCAATAAATCATCTGGACAGTCCAAAGTTTGAGATAAATTTCACCGTTCATACATCTATCTAATAAAATACATCTATCTATCTAATAATCTAATAATAATTTAATAAAATACAAATGACTTTAAATTTCCCGCTCACTCAATAAATTATTTTGGTCGTTCAAAGTTTGAGATAAATCATTTTGTCCATACAGTGCCGGAGGCACGGGACCCAGCTAGTATATATATATAGACGACGGTTATATGATCGAAACCGGCACCTAAAGGGGGTGAGTAAGATAAGGGGTATGCACTTGATCCAGACCAATCAAGATAAGGGGTGAGTAAGTCCGTCGCTAAAAGTATAGACGACGGTTGTATGACCGAAACCGTCGCCTAAAGAGTGATATGCACGGATGAGTAAAATAAGGGATATGCACTTGATCCTTGCTAATATATATATATATATATATATATATATATATATATATATATGGGAGCCCTTCCATAGCAACCGGTTGCTGTGAGTACTGTGCAACACCCCCTTTTTGTACCGTTGATAAACTTATTGGAAGGCTGAGATGAAACATAAATATACCAAGCCGACACAACTTGTACCGACTTTTATTTTAATATGAGGACCCCACCATAGTCAACATGTTGTCAGTTTATTGAAATAAAATGAATTTTTAATATTAAATAATGCCCGACCGGCACAGCTTGTACCGACTGTGCCTTTTTTATAAAATACTCTCAGTCGCTACAAGCTCTTACGGCTGTAAAAAAAAAAAAAAAACCAACCGGGACAAGTTCTAACGGCTGTAAAAAAAAAAATTCAAAACCGGGACAAGCTCTTCCGGCTTGTCCTTGAATCACGATGCAAGGTTAGAATACTAGATTTGAAATGATATTTAGTATCAACTCCTATGTTGAGATAATTAGATAGTGATTTTTTCCATTTTCCAATAAAATGCAAGGTTCTTCAAGATATTATAGTAGGTTTACAATATAGCTGGTTCTTTATGTTTACTCTCTCACCTTTTCTGCTAAATATTCAATATAGTCTAATCTAAGTTTCAATTTGTAGAGTGTGGCAGATGGGCCGAAAGAGCTTGTCCCGGTTTTGATTTTTTTTTTACAGCCGTAAGAGCTTGTAGCGGCTGGGAGTATTTTATAAAAAAGGCACAGCCGGTACAAGCTGTGCCGGTCGGGCATTATTTAATATTAAAAATTTATTTTATTTCAATAAACAGACAACATGTTGACTATGGTGGGGTCCTCATATTAAAATAAAAGTCAGTACAAGTTGTGTCGGCTTGGTATATTTATGTTTCATCTCAGCCTTCCAATAAGTTTATCAACGATACAAAAAGGGGGTGTTGCACAATACTCACAGCAACCGGTTGCTATGGAAGGGCTCCCTATATATATATACTAGCTGGGTCCCGTGCCTCCGGCACTGTATGGACAATATGATTTATCTCAAACTTTGAACTACCAAAATAATTTATTGAGTGAGCGAAAAATTTAAAGTCATTTATATTTTATTAAATTATTATTAGATTATTAGATAGATAGATGTATTTTATTAGATAGATATATGAACGGTGAGATTTATCTCAAACTTTGGACGGCCCAGATGATTTATTGAGTGAGCGGGAAATTCAAAATCATTTGTATTTTATTAGATAGATATATATATAGAGTCCGGATCAGGTCCGGACTCCTGGATTTTGTTAAAATTCGGACTTTTTTTTTTTGCTTTTTTTTTGAAACAACTAAAAAAAAATAATAATAATTTATGGAATTGGAATTTTTACATTATACAGTATTTTGGGTGTGATTTGGATGCCTATAACAAAACATGTCTGTACAGTCTGGGCAGACTGTACATACATTGGTTGGTGTAGGTATTAAAAACACACCCAAAACACTGTATTATTGAAAAATTTCAGTTCCATAAATTTTTTTTTTTTTTTAGTTGTTCTACAAAAAAAAAAAAAAAAATTGGGTCCGGATTTTCTCCCGTCCGGGAGGTCCGGACCTGATCCTGATTTTATATATATATATATATATATATATATATATATATATGAGTCCGGATCCAGTCCGGGATCCCGGACTCTACTAAAATACGGACCTTTTTTTTTTTTTTTTTTTTTTGCTTTTTTTTTTTTGAAACAACAAAAAAAAAAAAAAAAAAAATTTATGGAATTGAAATTTTTCCATAATACAGTGTTTTGGGCGTGATTTGGATGCTTATAACGAAATATGTCTGTACAGTCTGGGCAGACTGTACATACATTGGTTGGGGTAGGTGTTAAAAACACACCCAAAACACTTTATTTTGGAAAAATTTCAGTTCCATAAATTTTTTTTTTTTTTTTTTAGTTGTTCTACAAAAAAAAAAAAAAAAAAAAAAATTTTTTCGGGTCCGGATTTGATCAGGTCCGGGAGTCCGGACCTGATCAATTCTGATATATATATATATATATATATATATATATATATAATGGTATGATGTATTTCAAGAGGGTGTCTTCAAGTATATACGAGAGAAAACATGCATAGCTCCATATATAACCTTTGTTAGACGTACGGTGCGTTTGATCGATATTACTTTATGCGTCGACGACGACGTCGTCATATCTTCTACTTGTCGGTGGTGGGAATGGGGTGAAACTTGGATCGCAGAAGAAATGACAATTAGAAGATGAGCCATAATTAATTAATGCACCGATCCATCATTTTCGTACCCTCAAGACCTGGGTTAATTATTGTTTCATCATTATATTTTAAAGTCAACTTAATATATTTTTCAATTTAAAATTAACACAATTTTTTTTTATTTGTGATCAATATAATGATGAATATTACAAATTATATATTAAATCCAAATTATTATAAGATTTATTGTTTCATAATTTTTTTCTTAATTATCCTAATTTTGAATATAAAATATATGTAACTGATTTTAAAAAATTAATAATGATCGTATAATTTGAAATTGAGGAAGTATATTTAAAGCATCACATATATTTAAGAAAAAAATTATTTCTTTCAGACATATTTCTCATATTTAAGAATTAAAAAGTCTTTTTTTTCTACTGCCCAAAATAATGCAATTTCAGTATTTCATTTATATTGTGCTAATAATTTGTTCTTCCTACTTAATATGAGGCTTCATCTCTTCCATAGTGAGGCCAGTGACTCTTACATTGTTCACTCTTGATATGAATTATGAAATTAATCGTATTTAAAATGGCAACCCTCTGGAGTTGGCTTTCAAAAAAATATCACATTATATTTATGAAAATTGTTAAATCCACAACAAAAATTAAATTGTTATTCCCATAACAAAAGTGTCGCTATAGATTTTATAGCAACGATTTTCAACCGTCGCTATACATATACAACGACACTTTTGTTGTGGATTTAACAATTCTCTATATTTATAAAAAGATTTAGTAGAGAATTTGGTCAACATATATTTGTTATTGGCACTCCTCTCATACAAATGGAGTGTTTCACTAGGGCTAGTGATTGAGCTCAAGTGGCAAGTATCATGAGCAATTTTTTCTTATTTAGTGGACAGGCAGGAGTAGTCAGGAGAGGTCGGTTATTGGAAATTTGTGGTGGGGGGGGGGGGTAAAAAAAGAAAGTAGCAGCTGCAGTAGTAGGAAAAACGAAGGAGAAATGAAAAGTGGTGAGCTGTGCAGAGCAGGAAGCGCATGATTCTGCAAAAGCATCAAACTGAAAATGACTCCAACCATGCATTATTCAGATTAAGACCCCCCCCCTCCCCCAACATCAAACTGACATTTTCTCTACTTTTGGTCAAAACTCTCTTTTTTGCTTTCTCTTTCACTGTCTCACACTAGTGTGACCAGATCAGATGCTCTGACGACGTTCATGCCCACCCACCCACCCACCCACTCACCCACCCACCCACCCACCCAAACTCCATCTATCCAACTCCATAAATCAAATGAGTCTTTCCCCAATAGTAAATAGAAAAAATAATTGAACTTACATACATCACCACCAACCCCATAAATAATAAATAAAATGGTCATAGTAATTGAAACGGATCTAAAGTTATCAACCATATTTATTAAATAGTAATTGCATTGTAGACATGGCAAAATAGAAATTCGAAGGAATAGATATTTACATTCAACCATATAATACTAAGAAATACTAACTCAAAAAAAGGGATACTCTAATTTTTTTCCAAGTAAAGAATTAAAAATTTACTTCTCCACACTTTTTTGCTATGTTTCTTTTGGCTTCTTGATATGGAATAGTTGCAAGTATTATCTTGGACCAGAGAGCTCCATGGCATGAGCATCATGATCATCATCCATCATCATAATGCCAAAGCTGCTGGAAATGTCATGATCATGGTCCGCATGTCTAGGGAATGTGCCAAGGCGTGACTGAATTCTGTTGGAAAGAGAGAAAGCTGGGTTGGAATTGATATGGTTATGGGAGGCTGCCCATTTTTCAGCAAGCCCATCGCCCTCTAGCATCCGGACCACTTCCGACATCTTGGGCCGGTGGGCTGGAAGGTATTGAGTACAGAGTAGAGCTACTTGCACCATTTCTCCCACCTCTATTCTGTCATAGTTGCTCCCTAGCTCCCTGTCTACCAACACTTCAACTTTCTTCTCTTGATGTGTCTTGTTCACCTGGAAAAACAACATGCTTTATGATCCAAGCTGCATCACAAACTTCATTTTTCACAGACCAACTTGCATCTTGTAATAATTCAAACGACCATTATATCTAGCTACTACCTATGTTCCTACATGAACCTCTTCCAATTTTAATGTTTTGATTAAGAGTATTTCAACAGCCAACCTGATGGGGGACGATTTGATTTCATCTCAGGATTTAAGAAAGAGTTATCATTATGTTATTGTAAACTTTCAAGTTTCTTACTTGCATCAATTTATTAGCTTAATCGACTTGCTAAATAGGAGTTGACATTATGGCTTATATATGTTTTCACACACATTTTCTACCTATTCAATAAAATTATCGAGGAATTCAGATTCTGAGTCAATTTTCTTTAAAAGATGCCAATATTGATAAGGTCAGCTGGACTGTCCATATTTCTTGCCATCCATTTATAGGTTGAAGCTTAACTTATTAAAAAAAATAAAACTTTTGTTCAACTAAAAGAGTATTTGTAGGAGAAAACTTACCCATTCAAGCATAACTCCTTTCTGATTAACTGTTTTCCCAAGTTCAAGAGCTTGCATCCCAGTTATGAGCTCTAACAAGAGGATACCAAAACCAAACACGTCAGTTTTCTCAGATGATTGACCAGTGGAGAGGTACTCGGGAGCAATGTGTCCAACTGTGCCACGGACAGCAGTTGTAACGTGGGAGTCAGCATGGTCAAGGAGCTTTGCAAGGCCAAAGTCTCCAACTACAGCTTCACACAAGTCATCAAGGAGAACATTGGCTGCCTTCACATCTCTGTGGATAATTTTTGGATCACATTGCTCATGTAAATATAGGAGACCCCTTGCAGCTCCAATTGCTATTCTCTTTCTAGCATTCCAATCTAGTGCTGGTTTTGCTGTAATCACCACATCAGATATTATTAAAGTCCATGGATAATTGAGGTGTAATAGTTAATAAGAAGATGATCCTACCTTCTTTTATATCTTTCTTGTCATGAACAACGGACCTTTTCACAGAAAAGACTGAATGCATCAACTTTTTCTTGCAACATATACACAAATGAAATCTCTTTTACTGGTAATGGATGTGGTTAATCTGGTTTAAGATTTCCCAGACTTTAGTGCACCACCAGATGCCACAACGGAAAGAGCTTTTTCTTTATTTGGACTGGTCAAAACCAGAAATAGCAACAGTAATGCCTCTAGTTTCATTCTTATGGTACTCCTATATAATAACAGCTGGGCATATGTAAAATGAGAACAAAATTATAAGATGCATCAAAGCATATTTCCTGGTTTCCCAACAATTTGGATGTCTTACTGTTTATCATTTTTAATTTATGCCTTGGGAATTGAAGTTGGTTTCAAATGAGAATTTTAAGTTGACTATAAAGATCACAATTTAAATTTTTTGAAATTTGGGGAATTGATTGTCCACAAATTCAAATGTAAGTGGTTTAAATAGTGAAACAGTTTGTGCTCATTTCTTAGAAATAGAAATTTGGATTGCACAAAAAACACATACATGGAACTTTTTAGCAAGTACAGATGTAAAAAACTTAAGAATCACAAAATAACATCTTAAGCAGCCAAGCATGGTCCCATTGCCCAACCTCCAGAGGTGGGAAGTTAGAATTGAAATTCATGGGCCCCCTAATATATAGTGGTCCAAAGCAAGTTCAAACATTGACAAGTACTATAATTCATCGACAGAATAGGAATCATATTTTAACCCATGCTTGAAATTTTCAGTAGTGACTAAAGGAAAGATGGTAGTTGCAGGTGGGTAAGATAGATACCAACCTCTAAGCCTTGAGGCCACACTGCCATTAGACATGTAGGGATACACCAGAAGCCTCTCATTTGGAGTAGCACAGTAGCCTATTAAATGTAGCAAATTCCGGTGAACAGCCAAGCTTATCAGCTCCAACTCAGTCCGAAACTGTGATTCCCCAGCAGTCCCGTTCACGTCTTTTAATCTCTTTACGGCCACCATTGTGCCATCTTCAAGCTTTCCTTTGTAGACACTGCCAAAGCCCCCAGCACCAAGAATGTTCTTAGAGCTGAAACTGTCTGTCGCAAAGTGGAGCTCTTTAAACGTAAAACTTCTGAGGTTCCCTAGGCTTATCATAACCTCTTCTTGCATGTCTACAATATTTAGAGCATAAAACAAAATTTAACTCCAGAAATTGATAAGTACCCATATATTCATTCCAATGTAAAGAAAGAAAAAGGAAATGAGATAATAGTTGATGAGACTGACCATTGATTAGGAAGCCTTGCTTTCTCTTATTGCTTCTCCGCCACAAGAGAATTCCAACTGCTGAGAGGATAAGAGAAACAAAGCTGGCACTGACACCAAGTGCAACGGCTAGTCTCTTGGAGTTTGGTTTTCCTGAAAAAGATTGTGTAAGAAGCATTTTTGGAGAAATTAAGTGGAAAAGAAAAGAGGGACATGTAAAGATAGATGGGCATAGAGACTTATTACCAGGGGATGAATCTAGGGAGAATGAAAGAGGAACAGGAGTGGCTGATCCAGAGCAACCTCCAGGAGAATGGCTTCCACAAATCAATGGGTTACCCACAAAACTATATGAACAAAAAGAAATATAAGATAAGCACCACGATAGAAAAAGATTAGATAACACATTGCATACACAATTATGTACATACTTCTCATACATTCTTTTGTAATCTAATATACTCCATATATTCAGTTAGTTCTATTATGTTTACAAGAGAAATAGAGTGTTTGGCAGGAGAAGCATACTTGAATGTTCTTGTAGGAAACTTGGGCACATGTCCGCTGAGATTGTTGAATGACATGTCCCTACATGATCAAAAGAGATCCCAGAAAACAGAACCCGATTATTCACAATTTGCAAAAAAAATAAAAATAAATTCCTGCCTAAGAAAAATCGCAAGCTGTTTACAGTTCTCAAGACACCATGATACCACAAACAAAATCGAGAAATAGAAATTTTGAAAGAAAGAGATGTACTCACAAGAAAGTAAGATGAGGGACTCTGGCTAGAGTCAGAGGAATAGGTCCAGACAAGCTATTGTTGTTTAGCCTCCTGCTTATTACAAGACAAAAATTAAACAACAGAGTCAAAACAATATAACAATAAGAAGTGAAAACTACATAAAATTTAAAAACAAACTTGTTATTCAAGAAAAAATAAATGCTTACAGATATTGAAGACCATTCAACTGACCCAAAGACTTCAGGCACGTGACCAAAGAAATTGTTACTCGACAGATCCAATGTCTGAAGGTTTGGAAGACTGCCTAGTCCCGGTGGAATTTGGCTAGAAATATTGTTGTTCTGCAACAATCTGCATGACAATTCAGAGAGAGAAATAAATTGGGTTGTGAAAATTTTCAAACAAAGCTAAATTTGTGCATAAACATAAATTAACTGAATAAATGTAAAACTAGTAAATGTTTTGGTTAATTTCTTACACTTGTCTAAGGTTTGTGAGATTTGCTATCCTCCCAGACAAATTTCCCGACAAACCTTGGCTCGGAGCTCCCCTACAATACCAAAAATTTAAATTTCTTAACATTAAAATAGTCAAACAAAACAAGCATATACATGTATATGTGCAGATAGATTTAATTAGAGAGAAAAATTAATAAGGTTAAGAAAATACTGACAAGGCAGTGACAAGATTATCAGGGGAACAAGTAATCATAGACCAACTACACGGGTCTACGGAGTCTTCATCCCAGTTGTTTAGAGCTCCATGTGGGTCGTTCAGTGCACTTCTTATAGTAATCAAAGCTTCAACTGCCACATTACCAAGCAAAAAAAGTTGGTAAACTAATTAACATGTATATTTTTTTTTACGGAAGAAGAACGGTAGTTTGTTACCTTCAGGATTGCGAGCTTCATATGCAAAAGAAGAAATTGCAGAGAAAAGAGAAAGTGAAAAAAAGAAGCTGGGATTGTGAAACATGGTCATTGAATTTGAAGGTGGATTTTTTCCCTTTGCGATCCTCTTAATTTTGTCCCTCCGTGTACTATCTATATCTATTTAGTAGTAGCCATTTGTCTCTCTCCAATTTTTTCTGGGGGAATCAGTGTATTTTTCTTTGAGCCACCATTTTTGGCATGCGAGAGAAGAGAAAAGAAGAAGAGGAAGAAGGGATGAGGTGTAAGATAGGAGCGAGATGTCAGAGAGAAGAGTAAGGGAGTGCGCAGAATTTGAGAGGGACAGAAGAAGAAGTATGGTTAGGATACTATGCGCACTTTCTCTCTCCCCAGGACTAACATGCGCCCCTCTCTCACTCTCTCTCCTCCCTCTGTAAAGCACTAAAGCTTACCTAAAGGTTGCTTAGGCTGAAGTATAAGAAAATGGAGGTGGGGATTTTGATGTGAGAGGGGGAAATAGAGTGAGATTTGGGCGCTGTCATTTTGTTCCTTTTGATATTCTTCTGTTCTGTCTATCTCTATATTAATACTCCAACTCGCCTTTAGATAAGACTAAGGTTCCATCCACAGCAATCGATTGTTGAGAGTAATCTATTTTTGGTCAGCCGTAACAATTTGTACCGGTTTATAAAAAAAAAATTGCATAAGGGGCCGGTACAAGCAGTTACGGCTGGCTAAAAATGAGTTGCTCCCAACAACCGGTTGCTATGGATGAAAACTATTATATATATATATATATATATATATATATATATATATATATATATATATATATAATATGGGCATTCGCGGAACTAGGGGCAAGGTCATATCACCCCAATTCTGAAATTTTGAAACATATTAATATTAATATTAATTTAATTTTTATTATTAGATAATATTAATTTATTTACTTTTTCATATTCTTCCGTCTATAATAAATTAATAATATTATAATAAGATAAAATAATATTAAATAAGTTTAATAATTAATTAATTAATATTAAATTTATTTGTCTTACTGATTTAATTATACATTGGTATTAATTTTTTGTAAATAAAAATAACTTAATTCATTTTTTGCTTTGAGTGGATACTGTTAGTTCTCCAAGGAAGATGACCAGAATCACAATATAAGGTTTTGAATATATAATATTATAATTTATAATTTATCCATAAAAGTAGTTAATCAGTTGACTAAAAACTTCAAAATTTTATTATTAGTTCCATAGTTCGGAGGAAATTAATATATATAAAGCTATTAGACTCTCAACTTAAAGTTTGACAAGGGTTGAAATAGGATGTTGTGAAATACTATAATTGAGTAAAATGAATTTGAAAGAAACATGCACTCCAAACATCAATAAATAAATTTTTTTTATTGATGCATTTTGATCTTCTTCTAAAAATATTATGATTCCGTCACTGTATATGGGGAAAATGTATGTACTCAACTGTGTAGTATACAGTCGGTTATAATGACGATTTTTTGAGCTATACCGTCGCTATAGCTATTTTGGATTACGGCCTCAAAAAAATTTGTCGTTATAGCCCGACTATATAACAAATAGTTGTGCATATACCTATAACTTTATATATATATTAGGATTTTGGCACAACCGAAACCAAGCAGTTTTTGCCTTTTCACTTTCAATTAAGATTATTTTTTTATAGTTTAAATTTAAAATATATTAAAATGTGATTTTATGATGATAGAAAAGAGACGATGATAAAAAAATATATAGAAAGAATGGAGAGGGATCTTAACGCAGAATGTGTGAAGTGACATCCTCTATGGTGCTCCTAACCTGATGTGTTATGAGTAGAATTATTTAATTATAAATCTGGAAATTAATATTTACAAAAGTTACTTTTAAGAATGAGAAGAAAAAGGAACTCTCGGGAGGGGAGTTGATTAGTAGTAATCAATACATACAATGTAGTAGCAGTATATATATATATATGGAATTTTATTCATAGCAATCGGTTGTTGGGAGTAACCTATTTTTAGTCAGTCGTAACAGCTTGTACCGGCCCTTATGCAATTTTTTTTATAAGCCGGTACAAACTGTTACGGTTGGCCAAAAATGGGTTGCTCCCAACAACCGGTTGTTGTGGATGGAACCCCATATATATATATATATATATATATATATATATATATCTATAATATAAAACAGAGCGGAGAGAGAAAATAGACAAATGTCACATCAAGTTTACGTCAGCTGCTCTCTCTCATTTCAGTTTATTCAAATTTCAAACCCTCTATCTATTCTACCACACACACAGAGCTCTCTCTCTCATTCCCCCTACATACAAATATGTGTTCTCATTATGTTTCAGATTTATAATTGTTTAATTTTGACTCACATATTTCGATAATTTTTAAATTTCAAATATTTTCAGGTATATATTGAAGGATACATGGTGTAAGCTGTAAAGTAAAGGGTCTTATACTCAATATGTTGTTTCTCTATTTTCTGCATGTATGTATTCATTGTGTTTCGTCTTTTGTAAAGTTAGCTAATTATACATGGTTATGATGATTTTGGGTATGGAATGATGGTTTTTATGGTGGTTTGGATATGTATGGATGATTGTAGTTTTGTAAACATGTTTAGATTTTTTTGGATATCTATTTTTAAAGGAAACTCTGACGAAATTTCTTGAAATTAGTAGCGACTAGCTTGATATTTTGGTGGTTGGATGTGTTGATGAATGAGTATGTATTAATTTCTTCATATATGTATTTTTTTGTGTTCCGTATTTTATAAATTTAACTAATTATGCATGGTTATGATTATTTTGGGTATGAAATGATGATTTTTTTGGTGGTTTGGATATGTGTGGATGATTGTAAGTTTTATAGACATGTTTATATTTGTCTGGATATCTATTTTTAAAAGAAATTCTGTCGAATTTTTTGAAATTAGTAGCGACTAGCTTGATGTTTTGGTGGTTAGATATGTGTTGATGATTGTGTGTTCCGTATTTTATAAAATTAACTAATTATACATGGTTATGATGATTTTGGGTATGAAATAATAATTTTTTTTGTGGTTTGGATATGTAATGATGATTGTAAGTTTTGTAGACAGGTTTAGAATTTTCTGGATATTTATTTTTAAAAGAAATTTTGCCAAAATTTCTTGAAATTAGTACCGACTAGCTCGATGTTTTGGTGGTTGGATATGTAATGATGATTGAGTTTGTATTAATTGTTGTGGTGATATGTGTCTTTAGATAATGTAATATTTTCAAATTTTAATTTAATTTTTCGTTACACCGTGCCTTCAGGCACGGGTTATAGCTAGTATATATATATAGGTGGCAAATGAGCGGACGGTGCGAGCCGGGCCAAAACGACCCGAGTTTTTACGGGCAAATAAATGTAAGTCCAAAGCTCGCGGGCGGGCTGGGTCGCGGGCCGAAGGTGTTTTATGACTATTTTTTACATTTTTTTGGTCCGAATTTTTAACGGGCCGAGTCAAAAAGCCCCTGATTTTCTGTGAATCAAAAAATTACAGCCCAAAACCCACTTTTTGGCGGACAGACCAACCCAACCCGCGAGCTTTGGGCCCGTTTGCCAGGTTTATATAGATATATATGGGAGCCCTTCCATAGCAACCGGTTGCTGTGAGTACTATGCAACACCCCCTTTTTGTACCGTTGATAAACTTATTGGAAGGCTGAGATGAAACATAAATATACCCAGCCGGCACAACTTGTACCGGCTTTTATTTTAATATGAGGACCCCACATAGTCAACATGTTGTCAGTTTTATTTTTATTTTTAAACATTTCTCCATTAATAGTCATTACTCAGCACATTGCGTAAACTTAAAAAAATATAAAATACTCCCAGCCGCTACAAGCTATTACGGCTGTTAAAAAAAAATCCAACCGGGACAAGCTCTTACGACTGTTAAAAAAAATTCCAACCGGGACAAGCTCTTCCGGCTTGGATATATCCACGTTTGGCTGAGTGTTGCTATTCGATAAAATTGAATAAAAAATTCAGAGATAATGAAACTAAAAATAAACTTAACAGAGTAAAAGTATTTCATTTGAACATGTTTTTTTTATAATTTATTTTGAATAGTTATTAACATAATAATTTGGGTTATTCAAAATGCATTTTTATTTTGATTAATTTCTTAATATATGTATAAGTAATCATCATTAAATTCTTCAAAGTATTAAAATTAAATTCTAAATTAATCTGGATGTTTTTATTTAAATGGGAATGAGATACTTGTAATTTTTGCATATCTATATATTTTTAAAAGTATTTCATTTGGAAATTCAAAAACATTATTGGATATTTAATAGAAACAAAATAGCAAGGATATATCCAAGCCGGAAGAGCTTGTCTCGGTTGGATCTTCTTTTTTTTTTGACAGCCGTAAGAGCTTGTCCCGGTTGGATTTTTTTTTTTAACAGCCGTAAGAGCTTGTAGCGGCTGGGAGTATTTTATATTTTTTTTAGTTTACGCAATGTGCTGAGTCATGACTATTAATGGAGAAATGCTTAAAAATAAAAATAAAACTGACAACATGTTGACTATGTGGGGTCCTCATATTAAAATAAAAGCCGGTACAAGTTGTGTCGGCTGGGTATATTTATGTTTCATCTCAGTCTTCCAATAAGTTTATCAACGGTACAAAAAGGGGGTGTTGCACAGTACTCACAGCAACCGGTTGCTATGGAAGGGCTCCCATATATATATATATATATATATATATATATATAGTATTTGGGTGAGCGAGGCGTGGGCAATTCAATTATTATGTTAACTAAAAGACAATTTGCATCCTAAAATTTACTTTCTATTTATGTTTACACCCCAAACTTAAAAAGGTGTCTAAGTACACCCCAAATTTTATCATACGTAATAAAATGCACCCTTTTGTCATTTAACCGGTCAAAAATGACCGACTAAGACGGTAACATAAGTTTGGGGTGCAAAACACACCTTTTCTTCACAAAACGCACCTTTTTTTAAAACAGAATTTTGTTTAAAACAAATTTTTACAAAATATTCTATTCCAAACAGAATTTTAAAACAAATTTTTACAAAATAGAATTTTAAAAACAAAATTTTATTTTACAAGTTGAATTTTTTTTTTGTAACAGTTTTAAAATTTTATTTTAAAATTTGTTACAAATTTGTAACAGTTTAAAATTTTTGTAATAGTTTAAAATTTTAAATTTTTTTAAAATTTTGTAACAGTTTTAAAATTTTATTTTAAAATTTGTTACAAATTTTTCAAAAACAGAATTCTATTTTAAAAACAGAATTTTAAAAACTTGTAAAAATTTGTTTTAACTCAAAAAATTCTGATCCAAACAGAATTTTGTAAAAACAGAATTTTTTTTAAAACAAATTTTTTTTAAATCAGAATTTTATTTTTTTTAAAACAAAATAAAATTCTATTTTTAAAAAATTTTGTTTTAAAAAAATTGTTTTTGTTTTTAAAAAGAGAAATTTTTTTAAAACAAAATAAAATTCTGTTTTTAAAAATTTTGATTTTGTTTTTAAATCCATAATTTTTTTTGAAACAAAATAAAATTCTGATTTTAAAAAAAATTGTTAAAATAAATTTTTAAACAAATAAAACTATTGCAAATAAATTTTAAAACAAAATTTTAAACTGTTTTTAATACATTTTTAAAAAGTAAGTTAAAATAAATGTTAAAACAAACTTTTAAAACTGTTACAAAATTTTAAAATGTTCCAAAAAAATTTAAAACAAATTTTTAGAAAACAGAATTTTAAAAACAGAATTCTATTTTAAAAATTGAATTTTAAAATTTCAAAAACTGTTTATACTAAAATAGATTTTTTTTTACAAAAACAAAATTTTTCAAAAACAAAATTTTATTTTACAAGTTTAAATTTTTTTTGTAACAATTTAAAATTTTGCTTTGTAAAAATTTGTTTTAAAATTCTGTTTTGAACAAAATATTTTGTAAAAATTTGTTTTAAAAAAAATCTGTTTTAAAAAAGGGTGCGTTTTGTGAAGAAAGGGTGCGTTTTGCACCCCAAACTTGTGTTACCAGTCTTAGCCGGTCACTTTTGATCGGTTAAGTGAAGAAAGAGGTATATTTTATTACGTATAATGAAGTTTGGGGATGTACTTAAACACCTTTTTAAATTTAAAATGAAAACGTAAATAAAAAATAAAATTTGAAGTACAAATTGTCATTTAGTCTATTATGTTATATGGATAAAAAGTCAAGATATATGCTATAGCCGGGGGTTCGGCCAAAAGTATCCACCCAAGATGTCCACTCACTCGATGCTTTAATTAATTTGTCAATTGCTCTTTATCCCTAACAAGTCTTTAATTTTCCCGCTCTTGTTTTTTAAAAGAATAGTCATACTATATATTACCAAAATTTATGTTAAATTTTTTATTATCAATTACGTATTACTAATAATCTTTTGAATCATGCTAATAAATTTATATGAAATTATAATTCCAAAATCTTATAAATACATGAGATCGATAAATATTATAAGAGACCCCACTTATTACACATCTTTTTTAAAAAGTTATCACTAATACTTATTCATGTAACTAACAACTAAAAAATCGACCTAAACATTCATAATATATATCATTTTCTTAATTTCTTTTAGGGAAATGTGTAATAAGTGGAATATTCCTATAATTCATAATCTCATATTTTGATAAATTTCATAATTATAATTTATTATAAATTTATTGTAATACATAACATTATTGTTTTCAAAATACTACTACTACTCAAAAATAACATAAGAGTATATAGTTAGGGGGTGTTTGTGACGCCCCAAAATAGGTTCAATCCATCCAATCTATTCTGAATCGTCAAATACATGGTACAGAAAATAACTACAACTTTATTACTACAACAACACATATGTTGTGAGTTTTGATACAAATATATACCAACTATGACTCATGTCCCAACTGTGGACAACATCTCACAGTGATACCTTACATAAATGTATAGTCAATAACTGTTTTAGAAATTAAAATCTTTGGAAAATGCTTTAGGAATCCTTCGTACATAGGAGGACCATGAATCTAAGTTATGATAGATATCATATGTCCAGAGAATTATCCTTAGTTGATCCAATAGACCCCAAAGAAAAACGAGAAGATTACTATCATGTTCCTTCCAATGGTGAGTCTTCTCTTGATATATAATTATCTCCACTATCTGCGATTGAGCATTATGTTTCAACCCAACTCCAAGATCATATAGGTAGTGCTCGTAGATATACTCAGCAAGTGGATGTGCACAACCCTTTCTTATGATAACACGAGATTGTATGTCATTAGACATCTTGTATGATAGTGACAAAACACCTTTTCAAAGTTGGGTTCGCCTCACCCTATCCGGTTCACCAAAATTAAATATCAAATAACGTATACAATACTACAAACTTATCTAAAGTTATCAATAAAATTATTTTCATACTATTTAGGGAGAACCTCAACAGCTATAGACCACCGTTCTATTCTCTTGTTATCCCCGCTCGACCCAGCTGCACACTTATTACCTGAAAGAAATTATGAAGCAAAATGGTAAGCACAACTAGCTCAGTAAAGAATATTATGACTAAAAATAATTAAATTATCAATAGCCTTCATCGGTAATAAATAAGAGATTTAGAACATATTGTAACAACTCGGGTCAAATCCCGAGTTCGGAACAAATCTTGGGTCAAATCTCAAGTCTGAATCGAATCAAATTCATCAAAATAAGGCCTCAAACTACTGGCCCAATAGTATCTTCTAAGGTCAACTTAGCCCACCACAGGCTCACCCAAAAGGTCATGACTTGAAGGTACTATTGGTAGTAACTTATTTCCTTATATGCAGACAAATTTTTTTCCTATCTTTTGATGTGGGACTGGGGTGTTACAAACTCCCCCACTTAAATTTTTAATGTCTCCCTCAGAACTGATTACACACACAGCCCAAAGACATTTGCCTCTCTAGCTATTGTGGGATAATATTGGCTGGCTTCATGTCCCCACCTCCGGACCTCCATCTCTCCATTGTGAGATAATACCACCAGCCTTCGTGTCCCCACCTCCGACAACCCGATCGGATAACCCGATCCGAGCTTTCGAGAGTCGACTTTGATACCATATGTAACAACTCGAGTCAAATCTCGAGTCCGGAACAAATCTTGGGTCAAATCCCAAGTCTAAATCGAATCAAATTCATCAAAATAAGGCCTCAAACTACTGGTCCAATAGTATCTTCTTGGGTTAACTTAGCCCACCACAGGCTCTCCCAAAAGGTCATGACTTGAAGGTACTATTGGTAGTAACATATTTCTTTATATGCAGACAAATTTTTTTCTCTATCTTCCGATGTGGGACTGGGGTGTTACACATATGGTAGATGATAAAATTTTTCAATCATAGTTGCAGCGGAACGAGCAATCCATTAGAAGAGTCCAATAAACCATAAAGTCTATTATCTTTTCCATGTTAAAAATTCACCAACAATATTTTATCCCTGTAAAAGTCCACCAACAATATTTTACACTCAAGGCAAAGAGAAATTTCTTCACCAGGATTATAAAAATGTTATATATGATAAAAAACAATATGATCAACAACTGCATTTAATTTCAAGAGTAAGATTCATAAATCAATGATTTCATAACACATTAATCCAATTGTTATAAACCACTTAATAATCTCATAATCTAATATTATTAATACTACCATAATATTTTAATCATTTCTTAAACTTATAAATAATTTATTTTAATTATTTACACTTTACTAATTAATGCATTTAATCATACTAAAATGTCAAACTCATAAGATTTCATCACCAATAATCAAAACCCTCATCAAAAATCTGCATATACCATATATATGATTCTTAAGCCATAAAATCATATTTTTTAATTTTTTTTACTTCACATAACGTATTTAATTCGTTTACTCATAACTATTTCATTTTCATGAAAAATACCAAATCAGTACAAATAAATTTTCTTTTCTGGGATTTAGCAAAACATAGTCCCATATTGAATATATATTTTTCTTGAAATTTTTAAAATTCATTTACTATTTTTCATATGGCCAAAACTGCCGAATATTTAGATATTTATTATAAATTGTACTTTTGTCCAAAAATTCCAAAAATTACAGGATATACTGATATTATATAGATGTACTCCCAATATAAATTTCACTAATTTTGGAGTTAACCACAAGGAGTTATAAGGGTTTACTTTTAAAATTGTCTTTTCTTATAAAATTCATAACTCATAATCTATACATCCAAAAATTGTTATTTTTGGACACAATCAAGGAAACTCATCAAATTATCATTTCTAATTTTTTCCAGAATTTTTGAAGGTTCGGAAAAATTTTGAAATTGAAAAACATAATAACCCTTAAAATCCCTTACCTCGAAAGAGCACTATTTCTGACCGGAATGTAAAGCCGAAGGAACCTTGCACTGAATAGAAACTCTCAAATTATCTAAATACTCACAAAATACGCTTGATAATTTAGAGAGAGAAAGAGAGAAAGCTTATGTTTCTGGTGTGATTTTCAATTCTAACTTAGCCCTCTATTTATAGGAAAGTGTTAGCACGCCGAAGCAGACTTGACCTACTACCGGATGGCTTTACCTGCTACTATTGCTACCCACCATATTTGAATTAGAATTTCAGCACATTTCTTCACCAACCACAGGTGTGGCCCACTCATGCTAGAATTTTCTACCAAAATGATAAATTTTGAAACTTCAACAATTTCTGAACCAATCACCTCTTAAAATTCATAACAATTTATACATTCATTTTTAACGGTTCAAAATTTGTGGACATATACTCAACTTTTATATGTATAACATATCCAAAAATCACAACGATCCAACGGACGGATTAAAAATTATAACTCACGCAATATAGCGTAAAAATACTAATTTGATTTTTAATACCTCCATTCCGATAAAAAATACTGATAAAACTCCTCAACATTAATTCCTTCATTTATAACCATATAAATAAATTCATCAATTATATTCACATCAAATAAATATTTCCTATCATACAAATCAATAATTAATTATTCACATATAATATTACAGAATCACAATTATGACAACCAGGTGGTTCGCAGGAAAGAGGGGGCTTTCTAATAAAGATTTATCCTTACTAGCGCGCAATTAGGTGACCAAACCTCTACTTGACAGAACTTTCTAGACATTGCCAATAATGCTATCTAATAATATTATTCAAATAATATTAATTATTGATCTGATAATGAGAAATACTGTGCAGTGACAATTATTGCAACAACAATAATATAAACTATCAACGCAACAATTATTGAATCAATAAATTAAAATATTAAATAGTAACTACTGTAACAATTATTGAGTAATGCCTTCTTACTTAAGAATCAATAATTAAAAAATACCGTGCAATACCGTGTGCTACTGTGCAACCACGCATATTACTGTATTTTAACCACCGGATATTTCAACAGTGTTAACGGTAACTACTACGCCGTTATTTATAAAAACTCAAACTTGTCGTTTTCTTCATCCGACAGTTATTCTGTTATGGGGTCCACAAATGACTGTGCCGTCGTACGAATATTCTCCGACAACAAGAATATTTCATGATCAAACGAATATTTCTCGACAGAAATGAGTATTTTATAACCACTTGCGTATTTTAAAATTTTCATATATCACCCATAATTTTAACTCTTTATCAATTTAACCATTTACTGAATAATAATTATAAGAAAAATTGAATACATTTATTTCATAAAATTCGGAGTCTTACAGTGTTTATTTAAGAGCTGAATAAAACTGAATTTGAATGGCTGAATCGGTCAGTGCGTTTGTTTTGGTCTGAATGGCTGAATCGGTAAGATGGACGAGCTGAATGACAATTATATTTTTTAAGCTGAATGACTGAATGAAGTAAAAAAATTAAAAATTAAAATATTAACTATTATATTAAGTAATATTAAATAAATTTATAATAATTTTGAATTTTTTTAGAGGGATAAAATAATAAAATTTTGTCATTTAGATGTTACAAATATGTCAATTATGAAATAACTTTTTTTATTTAGATTCAACTCATTCATATTTATATTCAAATTCATTCAATTTTTATTAAACATCCCCTTTGTTAGTTAGTTAGTTAGGTAGTTAGGTAGATAAGGTAGATAGATAGCTGGGTCCGAATAATAGAAATATTTTCATTTATATTAAATCAGGAATTACATTAATTCTTTTTAGATCGATCGACTACAAATTATTTTATTTTTATCAAAATAAAGTTAAGCTTCTCACGAGAAAATAAATTGTCTTTTGTATAAGGAATAGGAACCAGCGCTACGCACCAATCGCATGATATATATTACTCCTTCTGTTTTTAAAAGATTATAATTTTAAAATAAAAAATTATTTTAATTTATTTGTCGTTTATAAATTTTAAAAAAAATAAATTATTTACTTTCTTATATCACCTTTATCCTATTTTATTGTCTCAATAAATTTTTTTTCTACTTTTTAATTTCTCATAAAAGATAATGATAATATTTAAAATAAATTTTAATTATTAAATAATAATATTAAATGACTTTCTTAATTCATGTATAAAAATTTTAAACGACAATCGTGATTGTCTAAAGAGATGTACGTAGTATACATTAATGTTATCCCCACGCACAACGTGTGATATACCTACTACTTACTGTGTGCATGCATGCATAACAATATCATAATTCTTCTTTTTCTTATGAATTTCTGTTTACGTCTAAATTAAATTTGGTCCCTTTTATTTAAGAAGAATTAATTAATGTATATACAGCTGCTGATTTACTGAAAGGGTATCCTTTTTAACGTTATTTGTGATGCACCTACCTCCTTCCTTGATCACGGGCGGGCGGGCAGGCAGTAGAAAATAGTATTCAAAGTCAATTTTAAAAAGTTTAAATTGATGTAATTCATTTAATTTTTGATCTAAAATGATAAACAATGGATTAATTAATTAGTATATAGGATAAAATTAAATAATTTCATATTAATTTTGATAATATTACAAAATAACTCTAAATGTTTTTTTATGAAATATATGAAAAGAATAAACGTACAAAAATACAAAATAGAAAAACAAGGTTTAGTACTGAAAATTTGTCCGTCACCGTTGTACGGACAGACAAGAAACCTAACCAGACAAGACAAGACATGGCATGCAAACACCAAAAATATACATATCTTTTAAAAAAGTATGCAAATTAAATAATTAATTAATAGTCCATGCATTAAGAAGATAATAATTTGGAATTAGTACAAAAGTTGGTAGGGGGGGGGGGCCTGGCCATCAAAATCTTTGTTGGAGTGCGTTTCTTCTTCTTCTATCCATGCGCTGGAATGGAATTGATTCTTCCACGTTGCTAATTCTTTGCTCTTTAATTAAAACTTTTAATTAATTTTGTTACTAATGGAGGGAGTATACTATAGTAGTAGTATTAACTTAAATAGGGAAGGGGACAAAACCCAAAAGTTACCACCAGCCCACCGCCCTTGCGCTTGCCCGTGGGTAAAGTGACTAGGAGGAGTGGAAGGTTGAATGAGTTAAATCAAATACAACTCCAGTACTATTGTATGTTTTGGTCAATTGTACTATTGTACTATAACATAATGCATTTATACTTACTTCCCTCTCACAAAAATATAGTCTTATTTATAAAATAGGTGTTTAGCAATTTTTAAATAAGAATGATAAGTTATTAGTTTAGCAATTTATAAATTAGGATGGACGTTATGTCTTGGATTTTTTTTATTTATGAAAAAGTAAAGTTACTCCAAAAAATTAAAATTACTATTTTTGTTAGAATAATCGATCATTATTGATTGTTTGAAAAGTTATTTTGAGATATTTTTAATTTAAAAGTACTTAAAATATTTTATACTTTTTAATTATCAAATAATATAATTAAAATTTAAATATTTTAATTTATTAAGATATATTAATTATTCAGCTGTGACTCGCTTATTTAAATATTCCACTTCATGTCGGGTTGATTACTAGACTCAAAAGGCTTATTGGATAAGTCCCATTTGCACTAATTGAATATGTTCCATGGACCAAGTGAGATGTTTTATTCGCGTGGCAGCATACGGGCCACGCATTACTTGGAGGGATACACCCTGCTGTTACTTTAGGATACAATCATTTTAATGGACAATAATAATACTCCCCATTCCGCATTCGAGTCCGGAAATATGTGGCACCTCTTAATTTCTGGAATTCGTCAGATAGGGAATCTACTCATCTCAGCCAATCGTGTATTTCACGCTCAACAAAGCACGTGATATATCATATCTTCATGAAAGTTCTCAAATTGAGCCCCACACGTGCCTACGTATGCATACTAGTGTGTATCGAAAAACTATACGTGTTCGAGTTCTTCTACGGGACATTTCTAGCGATTTTTTAATTTTTTTTTTGTAGTACCTCTTCGTTAAAATAAATATTATACTCCATTAAATGATTTTAGGAAGTTTAATTTTATTCGATATAAGTGTGGTTTTGAAATTTCTATGCAATATTACTCTATTTTTTTCTAATTTACCCCTCTATTTAATATGTTTATTAAATGCAATTGTGGAGAGAGAAATAATTAATCAGGGATAATTGTGGAGAATGAGAAGAGACAATTGTGAAGAGGAAAATAATTAATTAAGGACATAAAAGATATTTTGTATTATTTCTTAATAAGTGTGTTTAATTTTAAAATATCATTTAATCTCAATAGGAGGGAGTATATTTTTTGAGAGGAAATACAAAAAATAAACCAAAAAAAAAAATTGTTGCTAAAAAATGTCCACAAAAAATGTCCCCTAGAATTACTAATACGTGTTCTGCAATAAATGAGACAAAATAACTAACGACACTTTTCATATTTCCACTAAGAGCACACCCTCGGAGCCCTAAGTAGGCCTAGTTGTTCCATTCCACCCCACTCTCTCGTTTCCATCTATAAATAATCTCCTTCCGTTCCATACTCTCCCTCACAACACAAATGACAAAACCCCTTTCGCCTTTATCAGCTTTATCTTTTACCATCTCGCCGATTCAACTAGGCAATAATTAATTTCAAGAAAAAGGCTTCTGGGTCTTTCTCTATACCATTCTGCCTTATCGATTCCCCCCCTAATTTAATCGTGAGTATTTTATTTATACATTATCTTAAAATGTGAAAATTTTGATTTTTTTGTTAGACTGCTATTTTCGTTCTTCATAAAATATGTGTATTGGGTTTTCTTTAATTAAAGAAATTTTTATATGCATTGACTCTGTTCATCCATCTGGTTCTTGTGTAAATATCCTATGTACAATTGATATCAGGGCACATAAAATTGAAATTTTTGTTTTTTAATTGTTGTTTTGGTTGTAGGTTTTGAAGAAAGAGTTAATGTTCTAATGGAGACTAACGGTGGCAAGAAATCTACTAGTAGTAGTAATAGCTCTGTTCAATACGAAGTCCCACTCGGTTACTGCATTGAAGATATTCGACCCAACGGTGGAATTGAGAAGTTCCGATCTGCTGCTTACTCCAACGTAAGAAATAAAAATTCCCCATTTATGTTCTCTTTAATATTTAGGATATCATAGTACTGATTTTGATTTGTTATTCAATTGCAGTGCGTCAGGAAACCATCCTGATACATTTACAACAGGAAATACCATTTCATTAGATTAGAAAATCCCCCAGTTTTCCATTTCATTTACAGTCTTGTTAAATTCTTCAAAATATTCTCTTCTCCCTGGCTTTTCTTGTCAATTGTACAATGGCCGTTTCACCAATTGGGTTCGAGGGATTCGAAAAGCGCCTTGAAATTACTTTTTCTGAACCTTCCATGTTTACTGATCCTAATGGGTTGGGCCTCCGAGCCTTGACTCGTTCTCAACTCGATTCAATTCTAGAACCCGCTTGCTGCACCATCGTGTCTCAGCTATCCAACTCTGAGTTTGACTCGTACGTTCTTTCGGAGTCTAGTCTGTTTGTATTCCCATACAAGATTTATTCTCAAGACGTGTGGAACTACTAAGCTGCTTTTGTCTATTCCACAAATTCTCAAACTCTCTGAGTCAATCTCAGTCGGTGTCAACTCGGTCAAGTACACGCGCGGGACCTTTATATTTAAAAATACCCAACCCGCTCCTCACCGTAGCTTCGCAGAAGAGGTGGGTTTTCTGAACTCATTTTTCTCCGGTGGGAAAGGATTCGTCCTCGGTGATGAAAATGCTCCGAATCGTTACTGGCATGTCTATGTGGCCTATGGGGGCTCACCGAGATCATTTTCTGCGGGTGAGGTGACCCTTGAAATGTGTATGACCGATTTGGATCGGGGCAAAGCCTCGGTCTTTTTCAAAAACTCGGAAAACAGCAATGCCGACGGAATGACCAAATTGTCCGGAATATCTGACATCATCCCGAAGCACAAGATATGTGACTTCGAATTTGAGCCTTGTGGGTATTCAATGAATGGCATTGATGGCGGAGCTTATTCTACGGTGCACGTGACCCCAGAGGATGGGTTCAGCTATGCCAGCTACGAGGCAATGGGGTTCGACCCTGGTTCCATTGGGTTCGAGCCACTGGTCAAGAGGGTGCTGAGGTGTTTTAAGCCTGCTGAGTTTAGTGTGGCTGTCACGTGCAACGGTGGTGCAGGATCTTGGGATTGGTGGACTGGTGACGTGGAGGGGTACACGTGTGAGAGTGGGGTGAAGCAGGAGTTGCCAGGTGGAGGATGCATAGCCTACTTGTGTTTTACTGTTAACGGGAAGGAGTGCGCGGTTAGCGCAACGCCCAAGTCTGTTATGCGGTGTTGGAAGGAGGTGGCGGTAGCCGCTGAGGCAGGTGGGGGAATGGTAGCATGTCCTTTTGTTTCGCCGGTTTAGCAGAATCAGAGTGTCTGTTACTGGAGTATGTGTCGCGGTTATGTTGCTCTGTGTTGGGCTGAATTTATTTTTCAGTGTATTTATTATTTTAGGTTTTTCTTAGGTTCGGAATCAGGGCTTGTCTATTCAGGGACTGTTTGTTTAGAGGAGTTGAATTTGAATGACTAAATCAGTCGGTGTATTTATTTTGGTCTGAATGTCTGAATGTCTGAATCGATAAAATAGACGAGTTGGATGGCTAAGTCAGATTTTTTGAGCTGAATAAGCAGCTGAATGAAGTAAAAAAAAATTAAAAAATTAAATAAATATTAACTATTATATTAAATAAATTTACAATAATTTTAAATTTTTTCAGAAAGGTAAAATAATAAAGTTTTGTCATTCAGATGTTTCAGACATGTCAATTATCAAACAATTTTTTTCATTTAGATTCAAATTCAACTCATTCAGATTCAGATTCATTCAATTTTTATCAAACACCCCCTCAATTTTCCAAGTTTGTCTTTATTTAGTGATAATGAATTTATCTGAAGGTTTTTTAATAGGAACGAATTAACGCCACTAAAACAACACACAAGGTGCAATCAAATCTTATTTGTCTTGCCGGATATATTTTATTTTTCAAAAATAATTTAAATTTTTTAAAAATTCAAATTTTAATAAGTAATATTTAGATAATAAATTTTAAAATCTAAAAAAGAAATTGCTCAATCTAATTTTAAATATGTAAAAGTAAATATTTATGTTTTTCTCTGTTATATTAAGCTCACTAATTGAACATTAACAATTAACAGGAAAAAAGTAGTATGTGATTTTTAAAAATTAGCCAACCGATTTTTTAATTGGACACAACAATCGCTCACCATTTTATCAGTTGAAAATTACATTAAAAATTAATGCTTTGAGGTTTTCCCAACATATATATATATATATATATATATATATATATATATATATATATATATATATATATATATATATGTTTGCTTTCTCACTATGCGGCTCCCTTGCCATTCTAGCCAGATGAAGCAATGCAATGTAGCAGGGTCGGAGAAGGAACCTAAGAAAAATAAAGCAATCACTCTGCGGTGTAAGTAAAGCCCTCCAGTAGGTAATTCTTCTGCCATTGCTATAAGTGTGAAATCGCCAAGGAACTCAACTCAATTGCTATTGCTCTAGGAATTCTGCGAAGAAGGAAGCCTACTCTGTACTATTGCTGGCCAATGAGCGGGGAAAGCATTGATTTGTTTCCAGGCGCTATCCGCCTTTCCTTGCAGGACAATGTCGGTTGAAGGTATGAGTCATGATGGGATAGAATAGCAAAGCCGCTTGCCCAGTAGGTGACGGAGTGAACCCGCCCTTTCTTCAGGGTCAAGAAGAAGAGCAAGGAGGTCCCACTATCTTATATAGGGAGCTGGCCATCTAAAAGAAGGTCTGATTGAGCACTTTCATCACTCGATCTTATGTCTACAAGATAAAGATCAGACATCACATTAGCACACATCTTACACCACATATACTTGCTAATAAAAGCATATTTTTAAAAAAAAATTGGCAATGAAGGAATCCAAGCCACTTCCCTAGACTAAGGTGGTGTTTGTTTAGCTCTTAATGTCTCTGAATGTCTCTGATTCGGTCAGAGGCGGTGTGTTGTTTTTTTTACCTCTTAATGTCTCTAGATGGTTAAGCTACAAAATCAAGTCTGTTGGATTAAGAGGCACATGTCTGAATGAGAGTTGCTATTTTTTGGACAAAAATACCCTCATTAATATTATCATTTTCCTTTCCTATCCACCACCACCACTACTAGATCTTACCACCACCGGTGCCACCGCCGTCGCCACGGCCACCACCGCCACCACCACCACCACCGGCCCCATCTTGAAAATATAGTATAGGTGGAAAAAGAGAGGAGAGGGGAGGGGAGGGGAGGGGCGGGGAGGGGAGGGGAGGGGCGGGGCGGGGCGGGGCGGGGCGGGGAGGGGCGGGGTGGGGCGGGGCGGGGGCCGGAGCAAGGGAGGGGAGGGGAGGGGAGGGGAGGGGGCCGGAGCAGGGGAGGGGAGGGGAGGGGAGGGGAGGGGCGGGGGGCGGAGTAGTGGAGGGGGAAGAGTGCCGGCGGGGAGGGGGCGGCGGGGATGGGGGGTAGGTGAAGAAGAAAATGTTTTGTTTGTTTTTTTATTTTATTTTATAGTTTTGTTTAGAAGGTTAAAATAGTAAAATACTTTTATTCAGTCATTTTGAAAAAAGTAATCATTAAACAACATTTTTTCATTCAGATTCAATTCTATTGTACATTTCACTCAGACTGGTCCTGCTACCTTGTGTCTATCAGTAAGAAAATGTGGCGATAATAATAGGTTTCTATGGCAATACTCTATTAATTGGAATTCCCAATCTTATTCTTAGATTCATTCGTGTATTGTTTCACTTGACTTTACCTGTGACGGAAATGAATACCATTCTTTGCTTATGCAACCAAATGGAAGACTAGTAAATAGTAATGCAGCCTTTGCTATTACTTCCTGGCTTGCTCCATTCCATCATATATTTGTCTTACTCTTTTCTTCTTCATCATCTTCTTCTAAACCAGAAACATTACATATTTAGTTAGTCCAAATACATTTAATTGAGCAAGTGACCAGCTTGGATGGTATGTGAACTTTGGATCATCGATTCTTCCTTCCAAGTGTGTGGCCAAATATATGTTGGGTATGTCTGATTTGCACACAGGATTTTTGAGACTTGGGCCAACTTTCTTTCTTCACTACAGGGTTTGGAAACTTTGGATTGTTTGAGTGAATATTAATTTTTTTTTCCCCGTAAGATTTGTAGAGATTGTTTCAAATGGCTTTTGATGGTTTAATGAATTTAAATTATTTTACAAACTTGAATATAGGGAATGCCAGGAATCTGAGACTTGTTCTGAGATAGAATATTTCTTATGGCTTCTCTTGGCCTTATGCTGCGGGAGTAACTGGTGGGGATATATATAGACATTCAAGGGTTCCCTTGGTCTTACCGAAGTAATTAGTGAGAGAGACGGAAATATAATTTTGTGTGTGAAAATTCTGTCTCCGAAACTGTGACGCCCCCAAAATTAGGTATACATCACCCATCTTGAGTCGTCAGATACATGGTACAGAATTCAAATACAACTTACTAATACCACTGTCGTGTATAATACGACAAAATACAACTGTGAGTTTGAATACAATAATTGTCTACTAGAGATCATACAAACTCAAAAGGAGTCCTCAATACAATTATTGTCACACTATTTCACAGAATAGTGAGGACTACTAATGCTATCCTCTGGACCATTACTCCGTTCCCCGACTCGTCCCTGCTATGTTCTCATTTCCTGAAGAGAACAGTGAAAAAAAGGGTGAGCTCAACTAGCCCAGTAAGAAATATTATGACTAAGATAATGCAGAATAAATTATCGTTAGCCTTCAACAGTATTAAACTGATAAAATATAACAACATCAAGTTTAACAGCAGCGGATCAAGCAATCCATTAAAAGAGTCAAGTAGAGAATATAATCTACTATCTTTTATGATTTAAAAAGTTTTTAATCACTTTTCTCGCTGAGACTCAGCTTAATAAATAATCCACATCATCCCTGCACTACGGCCAAGGATACTCATTAGGGTCACGACCACAAATTCCATGCACTACGGGCCAAGGATATTTGTGTATTCATCAATGGTCATGATCATGCCAACAACTGTCCATCAATGCACTACGGCAAATGAGACTTTTACCACATCATTTGTAACATTACGGTCATGATTACACCGAATAATCCCTGGTCATAATCATACCAAGTCCATCCATGCTCTACAGGCCACAGATGACTTTCAAAAATATAAATAAGAGGATGATGATAATGATATAAGAATTCAATAAAACAAGTTCAAGAATTATTTTATCCAAGAATTATTAACGTCCCAATTTGTCAACACGATACTATTTTGTGGTGTAAAATTCAAGAATGATCAGAAGAATATTTCCATGAAAGGATACTGGATGAAGCGCAAATGTCAAGGATATTCTACTACTTTCATGGAGTATAGAAGTCAAAACTTTAATCAACTGAGTATAATAAAGAATGGAATAACAACAGAAATCACCATGCATGCGGAACTTCGCACAAGCAGGTTATTCCAACAGAATACTAAATAACGGAACCAGGTCAGGTGAAATTCACACCGACAGGATGTTCCAACAGAATAATAAATGCGGAATAATAAATGATGGAACCAGGTCCGGCGTATAGCACAGACAGGATATTCCAGCAGAATAATAAAGACGGAACCAGGTCCAGTGTAAAACACACAGACAGGATGTTCCAACGGAATAATAGTAAAGACGGAACCAGGTCCGGTGTAAAACACACAGACAGGATGTTCCAACAGAATGATAGAAGAATGTCACCAAGTATAGGGTATTCCGCGTATACAGGTTATTCCAACAGAATAATAATGAATGGAATAACATAAGGATTTCACCAAGTATAGGGTATACCGCGTATACAGGTCATGTATAGGGTATGTCACTTTTACAGGTTATTCCAACAGAATAAAAAAGAATGGAATAACATAAGTTCTCTTCAAGAAGAAAGAATAACACCCCTTACCGTAACAGAAACTGGATATAGAAGTAGTGAAGTAGCAGAATACTCTTCTTCTTTCTCTCTATAATTTTCTTCCTATAGCTTCTCTCTATAATTTCTCTCTCTAGAGTTTCAATGAATTCGTAAGAAAATAATGAAGGAATGAGCTTCTATTTATAGGAAAATGGAATGCATAGTAACTAATCCATGAACGGTCCAGATTGATTTACTTTAATCTGACGGGTCCCAGATTGATTTACTTTAATCTGACGGTCCATATTTAAAGAAAAATCTTTTAAATAAAATATAATATATTCTATTTATATAAAAAGATTTTTACTATGCAAACACTATGCAACACTATGCAAAACACTATGCAAAACACTATGCAACACTATGCATAATAAAATATAATATATTCTATTTATAAAATAACTTTAATAAAGTATTCTGTTTTATATAAAAAGATGTTTCCGTTTTATTACGTTAATAATACGAATAAAACAAAACGTCATTATCGATATAATAATTAAAACAAAACGTCATTATCGCTATAATAATTCATATTAATAATCGACAATAATTGAGTCAAACTGAGCGACTTCTTACATAAATATCAATAATCAATACCGTGTGCTACTATGCAACAACGCGTATTACTGTACTTTTACTACCCAGTAGTTCAACAGTATCAACGGTAAAACTTCCGCCGTTATTTTTAATAAAATATTTTTGTCGTTTTCTCAATCCGACAATAATTCTGTTGTGGGGTCCACCAATAATTTTGTCGTCGTACGAATATTCCCCGACAAAAAGAATATTCCCCGACCAAACGAATATTTTATAACAACTTGCGTACTTTGCAAAATTTATAAATATTACCCACAACTATAACATTATATCAAATTTCTTCCATAATATTCAAAAATAATAATTATAAAAATTCATCTTTATTTATAAAAACTGGGGTCTTACAACCTCCCCTTCTTATGAAATTTCGCCCTCGAAATTAGGGTACGTACCTGGTATGTCGAAGAGGTAAGGATACCTTGATTTCATTTCAGATTCTAACTCCCAAGTCATTTCCTCAACATCGTGGTTTCTCCACAAAACTTTGACTTGAGGTATAACCTTGGTGCGTAAAATATGTTCCTTCTTATCCAAGATTTGAACAGGAACCTCTTCATACGTTAAATCTTCCGCTATTTCGTCTGGTTCTAATTCAATAATGTGGTTCGGGTCTTTCACATATTTACGTAGCATGGATATGTGAAAAACGTTATGAACACGAGACATACTTGGCGGTAAAGCGAGTCTATAGGCCACAGTTCCTACTCGATCGAGGATTAAAAATGGGCCGATGAATCGAGGATTGAGCTTTCCTCTCTTTCCAAATCTCGTAACTCCTTTCCATGGAGCAACACGTAACAACACATGATCTCCTATATCGAATTCCACGTCCTTTCGATGAAGATCAGCATAACTCTTTTGTCGATCTTGTGAGGTTTTTATACGTTTCCGGATCGTTTGAATCTTTTCCGTAGTCATACGTACCAAATCCGGTCCCAACAACGTTGCTTCACCCACCTCATCCCAACATACTGGAGAACGACACTTTCTTTCATACAACGCCTCGAACGGAGCCATGCCAATACTTGCTTGATAACTGTTGTTGTAGGAAAACTCCACCAATGGTAAGAACTTGTCCCAACTTCCCTTGAAATCAAGGACACAGAGTCTTAATAGATCTTCAAGAGTTTGAATAGTCCTTTCTGACTGTCCGTCCGTTTGAGGATGATATGCCGAGCTAAATCGTAAATCTGTGCCCATAGCTTTTTGCAAACTAACCCAAAATCGCGAAGTGAATCTTGGGTCTCGATCAGAAACTATGGATACTGGCATACCATGCAATCTTACAACTTCGTTTATGTACATACGAGCAAGACGTTCAAGTGTATAAGTTTCTCGTATCGGTAAGAAATGAGCAGACTTGGTCAATCTATCAACAATGACCCAAATCGCATCTATGCCTTGAGAAACTTTGGGAAGACCAGTAACGAAATCCATGGTAATGTGATCCCACTTCCATTCTGGAATTTCAAGTGGTTGCAATGGTCCTTTTGGTATTTGATGCTCCGCCTTGACTCGTTGACACGTTAGACACCTTGAGATAAAAAGCGCTATCTCTCTCTTCATATTGCCCCACCAAAATGTATGTCGAAGATCATGATACATTTTGGTACTCCCAGGATGGATTGCAAACGGTGTGTTGTGCGCCTCCATCATGATTTTATACTTTAAATCAGGGTCGTTAGGAACACAAAGTCTGGAGTTGACTCGAAGTATTCCTTCTTCATCGATTCTTGCTTCCGGTATCGCACCTTCTTGTACTTTCTTCCTCATACGCATCAGCTCCGGATCTGTAACTTGAGCAGCTTTAATTTTATCAATTAAAGTCGGTTCTACTCGTATATTCGCCATCATAATGTGGGTCCTTGGAGTCTTTATCTCTATCTCCATCCTTTGCAAGTCATCCAAAATGGGCCTTTGCGTTGACAATATTGCACTCGCACCCGCATATGACCTTCTACTCAATGCGTCAGCTACCACGTTCGCTTTTCCAGGATGGTATTGGATGGTATGATCATAATCTTTCAACAGTTCAAGCCAACGTCGTTGTCGCATGTTGAGTTCCTTTTGAGTGAAGAAATATTTGAGGCTTTTATGATCCGTAAAGATCTCCACTTTCTCCCCATACAAGTAATGCCTCCAAATTTTAAGTGCGAAGACAACAGCTGCTAACTCTAGGTCATGAGTAGGATAATTTCTCTCATATTCTTTGAGTTGTCGTGAGGCATAGGCTATGACTTTCCCATGTTGCATGAGAACACATCCTAACCCTTTGCCCGAAGCATCACTGTAGATGACAAATCCCTCCGAACCAGATGGTATTGTCAGAACAGGTGCTGAAATGAGTCTCCTCTTGAGTTCTTGAAAACTCTTCTCACATTCCTCGCTCCAACCGAACTTTGTATCTTTCCGAGTCAGCTGAGTTAGTGGAGTAGCGATTCGAGAAAACCCTTCTACGAATCTCCGATAATAACCAGCTAAGCCGAGAAAGCTACGTACTTCGGTCACTGATTTAGGTTGCTCTCAGCTTTGAATAGCTTCAATCTTTGCTGGGTCAACAGATATTCCATGACTTGATACCACGTGCCCAAGGAATGCTACTTCCTCAAGCCAGAACTCGCATTTCTTCAACTTGGCATAAAGCTTGTATTCACGAAGCTTTTGGAGTATTAGCCTCAAGTGTTCCTCATGATCTTCACGGCTTTTGGAATAAATAAGGATGTCATCAATAAAGACGACCACAAAGTGATCCAAATATTCCTTGAATACTCGGTTCATCATATCCATGAAGGCAGCAGGAGCATTAGTCAATCCAAAGGACATGACTAGGAATTCATAATGCCCGTACCGAGTTCTGAAAGCCGTCTTTGGAATGTCATCGGTTCTAATCTTCAATTGGTGATATCCGGAACGAAGATCAATCTTTGAAAAGAATTTGGCTCCTTGCAACTGGTCAAACAGGTCATCAATACGTGGCAATGGATACCTATTTTTGATGGTGACATGATTTAACTCCCGATAATCAATACAAAGTCGCATACTCCCATCTTTCTTCTTCACGAATAGAACAGGAGCACCCCAAGGAGAAGTACTAGGACGAATAAAGCCAATGTCTAACAATTCCTGCAGTTGAGTCTTTAACTCCTGAAGTTCAATAGGAGCCATTCGATATGGGGCTTTGGAAATGGGTTTTGTACCGGGTTCAAGGTCGATACAAAATTCAATTTCACGCTCTGGGGGTAGGCCAGGAAGTTCTTCAGGGAATACGTCAGGGAATTCATTAACAATAGAAATATTATTCAAAACTGACGTATTTTTGTTTAGATCTGTGACATGAGCTAAGAAAGCTTGACATCCGTTTTTTAATAAACGAATAGCTTTATGGCTTGAGATGACAGTGATTGATTTTAATGGTTTGGTTGTTTGAATTCGCATAATAGGTCGATTAGGAATATGAAAGCTAACAACCTTACGAAAACAATCAATTTTTGCATGATGAGTAGTTAACCAATCAATCCCTAGAATTACATCAAATGCAAGTATTTTTAATGAAATAAGATCGACAGGTAATGCGTGGGTACCAACTTGAACCAAACAAGACTTATAAACCGTGGATGTAATGAAGTTTTCTCCCAACGGAGTTTCCACAGATAAGTCAAAGTCTAATTTCTCCGGAGTCAAATTTAATCGTTGAGCACAAGTAGGAGAAATAAAAGAATGGGTAGAACCGGTATCAAATAAAGTGTAGACTTCGCAAGAGTTTATGATAAGCTTACCCGTGATGACCTCATGCGGGTTCCTTGCTTTCTGGGAGGTCACAACAAACGCTCTCCCTTGCACTACCGGCTTTGACTTTTCTGGGACAGCATTTGGTGCCTCCATCCTAGTTGAATTTGTCTTCGGTGAACGACAAAATCGGGCCAAATGACCTTCTCTTCCACAATTATAACATGCTTTGGACGGCATCGCGCAATTTGGACTGATGTGTCCCTCCCCTCCGCATTTGAAGCATATGATAGGTGGTCTTTCTCCTTCCTTAACAACGGTTGCTGGTGCTGACGTCTTTCCATCATTGTTGAATCTCCTCTTCTTGAAATGTCCATTCTTATTGTTTTGGCCCTGATTACCACCGAAGTGGTTACCATTTCTGGCCTGATGATTTCCTCCACGCTTGTTGTCACCGCTTCGATGACTGCTCTCACTGGTATTATCATTTTGCCGGCTGCTCTCTTTTGATTGCGTTGACTCGTTATCGCGCTCTACCAACTGAGCCCTATTTACAACATCAGAATACAAACACAGTTTATGAGAAATAAGATGTTGACGTATCTCCGGCTTCAAACCTCTTAAAAATAATCGTGTCATTCTCTCTTCATTATCCACCAAATGGGACACAAACCGGGATAACTCCGCAAATTTTGCCTCGTATTGCGACACGGTCATATTATTTTGCTCCAATTTGATAAACTCCACCTCCTTCATGTGACGGATACTTTCAGGAAAGTATTTGTCATTGAACAACTCTTGGAACTTCTCCCAAGACATCTTCAGTACGGCAGGTTGAGTACGTTTTACCGATTCCCACCAGTAATCTGCCTCTCCGCGCAACATAAAGGCGGCAAAGGGAACCTTTTGCTCCTCGGAGCATCCCAAGACATCAAATATTTTGGTGATCTGCTTTATCCATGCTTCCGCAATAAGTGGTTTTGGCTCTCCCTTAAACTCCGGTGGTCCCAGCTCCTTGAACTGTTTAGCGGTGACAGCCCGAGAATTTCCAGTGTTTCCACCTACATTTTGAACAGGAGCCGCTCTCGCTTGCTGTTGCATGAATTGCATAAAGCCTCTGAACAATCCATCATTCATCATTTGGTCATGAGTATTGTCGCCTTCCTGATGCACATTCTCCTGATTATTGATATGTGGAGACTCAACGGTCTCTTGTGCTCCATTGTTATTCTCAACATTTTCGGAAGTCATTTTCAGATACTGTCACAAAACAAAGATTAATTGACATGTAACATAATATCTCTAAACTTTGACCAACTAATTTAAATACAAAAATAAATTTAAGTAGGTCATACTAGCGAAGGAATTCCCCGTCTCTCCCCTCCTAGTTCTAGTCTCACATCTTAGCCAGGGATCATATCCCTAAGCTTTGATACCAACTGTGACGCCCCCAAAATTAGGTATACATCACCCATCTTGAGTCGTCAGATACATGGTACAGAATTCAAATACAACTTACTAATACCACTGTCGTGTATAATACGACAAAATACAACTGTGAGTTTGAATACAATAATTGTCTACTAGAGATCATACAAACTCAAAAGGAGTCCTCAATACAATTATTGTCACACTATTTCACAGAATAGTGAGGACTACTAATGCTATCCTCTGGACCATTACTCCGTTCCCCGACTCGTCCCTGCTATGTTCTCATTTCCTGAAGAGAACATTGAAAGAAAGGGTGAGCTCAACTAGCCCAGTAAGAAATATTATGACTAAGATAATGCAGAATAAATTATCGTTAGCCTTCAACAGTATTAAACTGATAAAATATAACAACATCAAGTTTAACAGCAGCGGATCAAGCAATCCATTAAAAGAGTCAAGTAGAGAATAGAATCTACTATCTTTTATGATTTAAAAAGTTTTTAATCACTTTTCTCGCTGAGACTCAGCTTAATAAATAATCCACATCATCCCTGCACTACGGCCAAGGATACTCATTAGGGTCACGACCACAAATTCCATGCACTACGGGCCAAGGATATTTGTGTATTCATCAATGGTCATGATCATGCCAACAACTGTCCATCAATGCACTACGGCAAATGAGACTTTTACCACATCATTTGTAACATTACGGTCATGATTACACCGAATAATCCCTGGTCATAATCATACCAAGTCCATCCATGCTCTACAGGCCACAGATGACTTTCAAAAATATAAATAAGAGGATGATGATAATGATATAAGAATTCAATAAAACAAGTTCAAGAATTATTTTATCCAGGAATTATTAACGTCCCAATTTGTCAACACGATACTATTTTGTGGTGTAAAATTCAAGAATGATCAGAAGAATATTTCCATGAAAGGATACTGGATGAAGCGCAAATGTCAAGGATATTCTACTACTTTCATGGAGTATAGAAGTCAAAACTTTAATCAACTGAGTATAATAAAGAATGGAATAACAACAGAAATCACCATGCATGCGGAACTTCGCACAAGCAGGTTATTCCAACAGAATACTAAATAACGGAACCAGGTCAGGTGAAATTCACACCGACAGGATGTTCCAACAGAATAATAAATGCGGAATAATAAATGATGGAACCAGGTCCGGCGTATAGCACAGACAGGATATTCCAGCAGAATAATAAAGACGGAACCAGGTCCAGTGTAAAACACACAGACAGGATGTTCCAACGGAATAATAGTAAAGACGGAACCAGGTCCGGTGTAAAACACACAGACAGGATGTTCCAACAGAATGATAGAAGAATGTCACCAAGTATAGGGTATTCCGCGTATACAGGTTATTCCAACAGAATAATAATGAATGGAATAACATAAGGATTTCACCAAGTATAGGGTATACAGCGTATACAGGTCATGTATAGGGTATGTCACTTTTACAGGTTATTCCAACAGAATAAAAAAGAATGGAATAACATAAGTTCTCTTCAAGAAGAAAGAATAACACCCCTTACCGTAACAGAAACTGGATATAGAAGTAGTGAAGTAGCAGAATACTCTTCTTCTTTCTCTCTATAATTTTCTCCCTATAGCTTCTCTCTATAATTTCTCTCTCTAGAGTTTCAATGAATTCGTAAGAAAATAATGAAGGAATGAGCTTCTATTTATAGGAAAATGGAATGCATAGTAACTAATCCATGAACGGTCCAGATTGATTTACTTTAATCTGACGGTCCATATTTAAAGAAAAATCTTTTAAATAAAATATAATATATTCTATTTATATAAAAAGATTTTTACTATGCAAACACTATGCAACACTATGCAAAACACTATGCAACACTATGCATAATAAAATATAATATATTCTATTTATAAAATAACTTTAATAAAGTATTCTGTTTTATATAAAAAGATGTTTCCGTTTTATTACGTTAATAATACGAATAAAACAAAACGTCATTATCGCTATAATAATTAAAACAAAACGTCATTATCGCTATAATAATTCATATTAATAATCGACAATAATTGAGTCAAACTGAGCGACTTCTTACATAAATATCAATAATCAATACCGTGTGCTACTATGCAACAACGCGTATTACTGTACTTTTACTACCCAGTAGTTCAACAGTATCAACGGTAAAACTTCCGCCGTTATTTTTAATAAAATATTTTTGTCGTTTTCTCAATCCGACAATAATTCTGTTGTGGGGTCCACCAATAATTTTGCCGTCGTACGAATATTCCCCGACAAAAAGAATATTCCCCGACCAAACGAATATTTTATAACAACTTGCGTACTTTGCAAAATTTATAAATATTACCCACAACTATAACATTATATCAAATTTCTTCCATAATATTCAAAAATAATAATTATAAAAATTCATCTTTATTTATAAAAACTGGGGTCTTACAGAAACCCTTTGTGAACAGTGTTGTCTGTTCATGTTTTCTTAACTTCATTTGGTCCACTACTTTAGGTATCTAAATCTCAATTCTTCTTATATATATTATTTTCCTTTCCTTTTCCATCATCTATTACGTTTGGTTGGTAAATTATGCTTGGGTGACCATTACCTTTGTGGAGACTCATGAGCTATAAGCCTAGTGCTACGTTTGGATTGGGAAATGAAATTAGTGAAGAAATGTAATAGAGAAGAGAATAGAATGGTGAGTGAAATGATTCATTTCATTCTATATGAATAATTTCATTACCCTCTTTTAATGAATAAAATTAAAAAAATTATTCCATCCTAAAACTATTTTTTTTTTCTCATTCCTATGGAATGAGTAATTCTATTTCCATCTTAATTCTTGTAATCTAAACATCTTAATTCTATATGTTGAATTGGATTACACATTTTGAAACATGTACTTCAGATCTCTGTCTTATTTTGTCATTTGAAACATAGGCAGAATAACTTTAGAATGGGTACTTGTAAGACTAGTGTTGGACAGCTAAATGTGCAAGAGTTACCCCTAAAACTTTGGAGATGGGGAAGACCGAAGACCATTTGGTTTTAATAATGCTATTTGCTGACCAAGGATTTTGAAAATAAAATAAATGGATACTAGAGAATTTTCCTTGCATACCAATTACCAAATACGGATGTTCAATAAATCAAATATGTGAATGGAGTAGAAGTATTTTGTAAAATCATAAAAGGAAAAGTAAGATAAAAAGGTAGAAATTCTGAGTATTTACACTCCAAATTATACATGTAATCAAAACTGTAGCTGTGTGGGTGTGGGTGTGGGTGTGGGTGTGGGATAAAAAGGTAGAAATTTTGAGTATTTGTTAAGAGAATAGAATATTTGTATGTATACAATACATACTAGTATTGGTGGATGAGCACAGCAAAGAACAGACCCTGCTGCAGTCCAATTACATCCACTGTCCATTTCATTACTGCTCCATCAACAGCACTTCAACACTGCTATTGCTATTCAAGGTAGGAAAACTCTAAAATAAAACAGACAAGTTAGAGAGAGACAAACAGACATAGAACCCATATAGGTAAGGTAAGGTGGTGTATGAAGTAGTAATGCCAAGGATACTTCCGTGAAAGAGGGTCACCAAACCATCATCACCTGCAGGCAGCCCTATTAACTTCTTGTCATATTTCATGACCTGTGTCTCCCAACTCCCACCCACATATAAATATATAAGTATTATCCCCTCCCCTATTGTAGCCGGCCGGTAGTAGTATCAATTTTAACCTGCCTACCTAGTTGTTTTCTTAGGTCACCGCCTCTGAACCCTATACTTCATTTTTTATTTTTTTATTCTTAGGTCATGTGTTGAGAATTAAGACACATAAAATAAAACGATAACACTTGAAAAAAAGATAAAAATTTAATATGTTTTGGTCTTGAATCACTAAATTTACAAAACCAACTTCAATATATTAATATTTACGGTACAATTTTTTGTATAAAATATTTAAAAAAAAAACCTTCCTCGCAGAACCCAAGATTCAATTACATTATCTCTCAATTCTATATTTCTATAGGGACACTCACGTAATAAATAGAACAACTACAAAAATGACTTCAAAATAATATTTTTATCAATAATAAGATTCATTCTCATGACAGGACACTAACTTACAATAAATATCCTACAACTTCCTTTTCATAATAACAATCCTTTTCTGAATATGATTCCAGAATTTACTTAACAAACTCGAATCCCCAAACACTTCAACTTCATCTCGCATAGACTATCCATCCACACACAAATTAATTTTTCATTCTTCTTACCTTAAAGAATTAATTTGTCCGAATTTCCTTGACCCACATATGATCCGTGTGTGTAAATATACCAAAGAAATTATATTATCACCACAACCAGAGACATAACATACCTTCTCAAATCCATCAATTTTCACTCTATATTCATCGCATTAACGTAGCCAAATTCTACATCTTCTACAAACTCTCAAAGTAATCTCTCTCCTTGCATATATGCATATAAGCTGCAGAATCCAATACACATCCATTTTTTTATAATAACTCTTAATCGTTAAAATAACTTCTTCAGCTTCACTAAACAAATTAACATCTTTAATTTTCTTTGTCCTTCAATTTTTCTTCATATTTCCTTGTACTCTTTATCTCATCCCTTAATGTTCTGGATTGGTATTGGATGTGACCCTTCTCTTCACAATAATAGCACTCTTTATCACTGTAATCTCTTAGTTTGGATATTGATATTCCTTTACTATTATCTCTCAATTGACATCTCCCTCGATTATAACTCTCTATGGTTTGCGTTTCCTCACCAATGTTATTGCTCTCTTCTCCCATCAACTTTTGAGTTTTTCGTAAAACAAAAATCACTTCATCTAAAATTAAAGTTGATTTTCCCACCAATAGTGTTTGCACCATCGACTTACTTGGGTAAAGATGACAATAATAGCAATGACTTTTCATCTTCCAATTTTTAATCTGTATTTTACAATTAAGACACTAACATGTTAAAAACAATTAGATAATCATGGAAATTCGTTCTTTCATCCTTCTTCAAGGAGTACAATTTCATCTTCAAACACAATCTGTCGGTTAGCGACTTCGAAACATAACTCTTCTCTAGCTTTTTTCCACAATTGTTTTAGATCAATTTCTTTTAACACATCATATTTTATCTCAGTTGCTAATAACGAACATATTGTATTTACCGTCTTGCGAATTATCTGTCAATTTGTATCATTCACTTCGTTTGATTTTTTTTCCTCCAAAAACTTGATCAAGTTGCAACACCAAAAGATCTTGCACGTTACTTTGCCAGTGTGAAATTTATTTTCTCATCGAAGATTGGAAACTCAAATTTATCCAATTCAACATCATCATATTACGCGAAATAATTTCCTCTAACTCGAATTCAAAAAACCAAGCTCTTGATACCACTTGTTAGGAATTAAGTAGCACAAAATAAACAATTACACTTAAAAAAACACATTGTTTGATCCTCAATAACTTGATTCACAAAATCAATATATTAATTTCCACGATACAATTTTTTTTGCAAGGAATAAAAAAATTCTCCTAATAACACAAGACCCAATTACATAATCTCTAAACTCTCTAAGATATTATTTCCTCTTAATTGAATTCTTCCTTTCTCTAAATACAAGACTCTATTTATATAATATCCACAGTCCTCTTTTTCTAATCTAATTAAGACACTAGCTCACGTAATAAATAGACCTACTAAAAATAAAACTAATTTCAAAATAATATTTCTACCAAAAATAAATTTTCTTTTCATAATAGACACCAACAAATAATAAATATACTATTAAAAATAATACAACTTCCTTTCCATCATAGCAATTCTTTCTAAATATGATTTGAGAAGTTACCACAACTTCTTCAACAACCCCCCTCCAAATGAAACCTGAAGACCATACATACATTACTAAGTGAAAATTACATACTTCACAGACCATAGAGTTCATGAATTACACTACAGATGATACATACAATATATTTCCCTTGAGATATATTTCAAGATACAGGGATTACTTCAAAGGGGGTTTATAATTGAACTTACAAAGGCAAACAAAAATAATTAAAGCCTCCCTTCTTGCTACAAGTAGAAAATAAAAGAATGTCTAAAGTAAAAACCAACCTGCTGATGTTGGAGAACCCTTGCATATATCCATTCCCGTATAAACTGTTGGAAATGGGTTTGATAAAATATATATTTATGTGTTCAAATCCATTAAGAATTGAATGAGAAAATTGACGGACCAGACCGGGTCGGGTCGGGTCGGGTCGGGTCATGTTATATATATATATATATATATATATCTTTTTAGACAAAATCTGTTTAATTAATTATCAGATTTTTTATTAAGTTATATATCAAGAAAAAAAAAAAAGGCTCCAACGGTAATAAGAAAAAAAAAACTGACATTTTTTTCTATAAAAAAGGAGTTGGGTTGGGTGCATAGTATAATAAGAAGAAAGAGAAAAATTGCATCAAATAGAAGTTTTCATTCCCATTTTCCTAAAAAACAATATTCCGTCCCTGTTTCATTCTACAAGAGTCCTGTTCCAGTTCCAATATCTTTGTTGGCAAAGTATGTGCAAAGTGTCTTCATTTTTCCTTCCAAGTGTTGTACTGTAAGTTACATGCAACATTATTATAGAAATAATTTCTATTCATATGCATTATTTGCATCATTAGTAAAAGTTCGGTACATAACATAAAGTTGTGTTCGATGAATTCTTAATTTTGTAATGCTACTAATTAAGAATTGAAATCCGTTTTATCTTGGGAAGCAATTATTCAATTAACCCTTAGCATCTGTGGGGGAATAAATTTGCTTTAAGGAGACTTTGTGAATTCAAAGGACTCGGATTTATATTTTTCATTTTGTATAATTTATTTATATGCATTAATAAATAATACTATATATTACAGATAACAATCTTAAAGCAAATTTATAATTCTGTAATTGTAGTATTATTTTATCTGTTTATTTATGTAAACCAGAAAATCGTTTTGAAACAAAACAAAATTTATGTACTAGAATTTTCTGTGGGTAGAATAATTAAACAAAATTGTATTACATAGTATTATGTATTTTCTCAAGTTCCTTACTGTTTGATGTCAAATCCTTAAAAAAAAAAAAAAAAATTTGAATTCATTGATAGTTTCAATCACTTGTTAATACATATTCTGTTAATTTAGTCAAAGGAAATAAAATTCCATATTAAGAACGGAACTTGTTATTAATATTGGGTAAAACTTCATTTCTGGAAATTCTGATAATTTATTTCTGAAAATAAATTCATATCAAAAAAAAAAAAAAAAAGTTTATACCGGAAATTCTAATAATTATGCAAAATAATTGTGTGTACTGCATTTTATGTTAGTACATGTTAAATGTTTTTTTTTATTTTCTGACTTTCATATTTTTATAAAGAATGGCATAGTAATGTTGAAATGTTGCATATGTAAATTTTTTTTTTTTTTTTCCGGTCAGTGTGTTGTTTGATTTCTTGGATAAAATGCATGTTTTTTGTAAATTTATTTTCTACAAAAGCTTAATGAGTGCAGGAAGATTTAGAAAAGGAACCAATGAGTGCAATAAGTGAGTAAGATTCAACAGAATTGGAAATTTTCGTTTCTTGTCTTTTTTTCATGTTAACAGTTTAATGCATGATAAATGCTTTTAAGTATATGCATACAGTGATTCATTTAAGTATTTGCATGATTAATATAATAGTTTATTTTGTTGCATATTAAATATATAATAACCTGCATGTTGCATTATTATGTTGTAGAATTACTTGTATATTTATTACCTGTATGATTGCATGGTAAAAGTGTCCAACTATAAACAAATAGCAAACAGAGTTTACTAAATAATATTCTGTTATTCTATTTAATTGCATGTAAATAGAAATAGAAATTATTACGTTTAACAGTTTATATTACATGTTAATAAATTGCATGTTTATATGTTTATAAATATTGCATGATTAATATCATTATTCTGTTATTGGTTTTTAAATTCAAATAACAGTTTATTTTTATTGCTAATATATATTGGTGTTACATCTTGTACAAATAGAAATTTGTTTCTGTCTATTGACAATAATCTTTATTTGTATAACAGAAATGGCTTCTACAAGCACCATTCCTGCCGTGAGTATGTCTCATGGAGAAAAGCCTGAAAGGTTCAATGGAACCGATTTCAAGCGTTGGCAACAAAAAATGCTATTCTATCTCACAACATTGAATTTGGCTCGGTTTCTACAAGAGGACTGTCCTACTCTTGTTGAAGGGGAAACTGACAAGGAGAAAGTTGCTGCTGTTGATGCATGGAAACATGCAGATTTCCTTTGTAGGAATTATGTAATGAATGGATTAGACAATACACTGTATAATGTGTACTGTACAATTCAAACTGCAAAGGAACTTTGGGAATCTTTAGACAAGAAATATAAAACTGAAGATGCTGGCATGAAAAAATTCATAGTCGGTAGATTTCTAGATTATAAAATGATAGATTCTAAAGCAGTGATCACTCAGGTTCAAGAATTACAAGTAATTCTGCATGACATTCATTCTGAAGGAATGTCATTAAGTGATTCATTCCAAGTTGCAGCAATGATTGAAAAACTTCCACCATCGTGGAAAGACTTCAAGAATTATCTGAAGCATAAACGCAAAGAGATGAATCTTGAAGAACTGATCGTGCGACTAAGGATTGAAGAGGACAATCGAGGATCTGAGAAGAAAAGTGGGAAGAATTTCATTGAAGCCATGGCAAATGTTGTAGAACAAAGGCCAAACAACAACAAAAGGAAGCGTGAAGGCAAAGAAGCTTTCAAGGCCAAGAAGAAATTCAAAGGCAAATGTTTCAACTGTGGCATTCCAGGACATAAATCAAATGAATGTCGAAAGCCAAAGAAGTTGAAGAAAGAACAAAAGCCTCAAGCACATGTGACAGAACTGGAGAAGCTTTCTGAAGATGTTTCAGACATGGACCTTTGTGCAGTTATATCTGAATGCAATTTGGTAGGAAACCCTAAAGAGTGGTACGTGGACACTGGAGCTACTCGCCATATATGTTCCAACAAATGGATGTTTTCTACTTACAAACCAGTAGAAAATGATGATCAACTCTTTATGGGAAACTCCTCAAGTTCAAAGGTTCAAGGACGGGGAAAGATTATACTGAAAATGACATCTGGCAAAGAACTGACTTTGAATGAAGTGCTTCATGTGCCAGATATTCGCAAGAATCTAGTTTCTGGGTCACTACTGAGCAAGAATGGCTTTAAGTTGGTGTTTGTGTCTGATAAGTTTGTACTTACTAAGAATGATATGTTTGTAGGAAAGGGCTACATGAATGATGGGCTCTTTAAGATGAATGTTATGACTGTTGTACCGAAGTCTATTAATAATAATAAGATTAATTCTTCTGCTTACTTGTTAGAGTCTTCAAACATATGGCATGCTAGATTAGGGCATGTGAATTATAATACTTTGCGTAGATTAATTAATTTAGAATTCTTGCCTAAATTTGATATTAATCAAAAACATAAATGTGAAATTTGTGTGGAATCAAAAATGACGAGATTACCCTTTCATTCTGTTGAAAGAAAAACTGAACCTCTAGATTTAATTCACACTGATATATGTGACTTAAAGTTTGTGCAAACTAGAGGTGGGAAAAAATATTTCATAACCTTTATTGATGATTGCATAAGATATTGTTATGTATATTTGCTAAGAAGCAAAGATGAGGCCGTAGAAATGTTTCAACTTTATAAAAATGAAGTTGAAAATCAACTTAGCAAAAAGATTAAAGCAATAAGAAGCGATAGAGGTGGTGAATATGAATCACCATTTGAAGAGATTTGCTCTACTCATGGTATTATTCACCAAACAACAGCTCCTTATTCACCTCAATCTAACGGTATTGCTGAACGCAAGAACCGAACATTAAAAGAAATGTTGAATGCTATGTTGAACAGTTCTGGAGCACCACAGAATTTATGGGGGGAAGCTTTGCTTTCTGCCAATTATATTCTTAACAAAGTGCCTCATAAGAAAACTCACAAAACCCCTTATGAATTATGGAAAGGTCATAGACCTTGCTATAAATACTTAAGAGTGTGGGGGTGTTTAGCAAAAGTGATGGTTCCTAAACCTAAAAAGGTTAAGATAGGACCAAAAACAATTGACTGTGTTTTCATTGGTTATGCAAATAACAGCAGTGCTTATCGCTTTCTTGTTCATAAATCTGAAATTAACGATATTCATGTTAATACATTTATTGAATCAAGAGATGCATCATTTTTTGAGAATATTTTTCCATATAATGGAAATAATGATTCAAATTCAAACAAAAGACCTTTGGATGCTACTAGTGATAATCCTGAAAATATAGACAAAGAGTCTGTAGTGGATGAACCTAGACGTAGCAAAAGGGCAAGGACTTCAACGTCTTTTGGTCCAGATTTTCTAACATTTTTGTTAGAAAATGATCCTCGAACCTACAAGGAAGCAGTATCCTCTCCTGATGCTTCTCATTGGAAAGAAGCAATTAATAGTGAAATTGAGTCCATTATGCAAAATCATACATGGGAACTGGTGGATCTTCCACCTGGTTCAAAACCTTTAGGGTATAAATGGATCTTCAAAAAGAAGTTAAAAGCTGATGGCTCAATTGATAAATACAAAACAAGGCTTGTTGTTAAAGGCTATAGACAAAAGGAAGGATTGGATTATTTCGACACTTACTCACCTGTTACAAGAATTACATCTATTCGAATGCTAATAGCAATAGCATCTTTAAATAGACTTGAAATACATCAAATGGATGTAAAAACTGCATTCTTAAATGGTGAATTAGATGAAGAAATATATATGGAACAACCTGAAGGTTTCATAGCTCCTGGACAAGAGAGGAAAGTATGTAAACTTGTTAAATCTTTGTATGGATTAAAACAAGCCCCAAAACAATGGCACGAGAAATTTGATAATGTTATGTTATCAAATGGGTTTAAAATCAATGAGTGTGACAAATGTGTTTATGTCAAAAGCACTCAAAAGGAATATGTCATTGTTTGTCTTTATGTGGATGATATGTTAATCATGGGTAGCAACAATGAAGTTATCAACTCAACAAAACGTATGTTATCAAATAGATTTGATATGAAAGACTTGGGGATTGCTGATATAATTTTAGGAATCAAGATTTCTAGAACCTCTGATGGAATTATATTATCTCAATCTCATTACATTGAGAAAATACTTGAAAAATTTAACAAGTATAATATAATTCTAAATAAGACCCCAGTTGATATAAATCTTCATCTAGCTAAAAATGAAGGTGATAGCATATCTCAACTAGAATATTCTCGTATAATAGGCAGTTTAATGTACGTCATGAACTGTACTAGACCAGATATAGCTTATTCGGTAAGTAAGCTAAGTAGGTATACGAGTAATCCAGGTAAAGATCACTGGAAAGCAATTTTGAGAGTTTTAGGATACTTAAAACATACTCAAAAATATGGACTGCACTATACAAGATATCCAGCAGTATTGGAAGGATATAGTGATGCTAATTGGATATCTGACAATAAAGACTCGAAATCCACAAGTGGGTATGTCTTTACCCTTGGAGGTGCAGCAGTATCTTGGAAATCCTCAAAACAAACATGTATTGCTAGGTCTACAATGGAATCGGAATTTATTGCGTTAGACAAAGCTGGAGAAGAAGCTGAGTGGCTTCGTAATTTCTTAGAGGATATTCCAAATTGGTCAAGACCTGTGCCAGCTATATGTATACACTGTGATAGCCAATCAGCGATTGGAAGAGCACAGAGTCATTTGTATAACGGTAAGTCACGTCATATACGACGAAGACATAATACCGTTAGACAATTGCTCTCAAATGGAATTATCTCAATTGACTATGTAAAGTCAAAAGATAATATTGCAGATCCGCTTACGAAAGGTTTAACAAGAGAGCAAGTGGAAAAATCATCGAAGGGAATGGGTTTAAAGCCTACTGTTTAAATAAGAGTCGTCATAGTGGCAACCCAACCTAGCTGAATGGAGATCCCAAAATCTAGGTTCAATGGGCAAACCGAACTATGTAGTACTCAGTAAAGCACTGAGGAGATATTTACTCCTAACCATTCCTAAGATGAGACAGTGCACATCTGCCGCGAGTGTCAGGATAAGTTACGTTTTTAATGACTTTTATATCTTGAAATATGTTCAAGTGGGGTATTGCAGGATACTCTTGATATAAGTCACCTACGTGAGTAAGAAGGGGGCCACTTCTGTGAGAATTTTGAAGGCTGAATTCTCTAATATACTTACGGAACCAAGAGGTGTTTCAAGGCCAAAATGAACACAAACGTGAGAACCAACTATGTCTGAAGAGATATTTTGTGAATTCTATTGTCTTGGTTTACACAAAAAGCTGACAGTTCAAAGACATCAAGTCTACTGATTAGCCGAGTAAATCCGATAGATTTTACTAGGGTAAGTTCAAAGCCACTAGGCTACTTAACCTGATGAAATATCTTTTCTCATGTACTCGAACTAGTGTCTGCATATTCATATCATATTTTGTATATTGTAAAGCCAATTTTACATTCATGTGGGGGATTGTTGGAAATGGGTTTGATAAAATATATATTTATGTGTTCAAATCCATTAAGAATTGAATGAGAAAATTGACGGACCAGACCGGGTCGGGTCGGGTCGGGTCGGGTCGGGTCATGTTATATATATATATATATATATATATATATATATATCTTTTTAGACAAAATCTGTTTAATTAATTATCAGATTTTTTATTAAGTTATATATCAAGAAAAAAAAAAAGGCTCCAACGGTAATAAGAAAAAAAAAACTGACATTTTTTTCTATAAAAAAGGAGTTGGGTTGGGTGCATAGAATAATAAGAAGAAAGAGAAAAATTGCATCAAATAGAAGTTTTCATTCCCATTTTCCTAAAAAACAATATTCCGTCCCTGTTTCATTCTACAAGAGTCCTGTTCCAGTTCCAATATCTTTGTTGGCAAAGTATGTGCAAAGTGTCTTCATTTTTCCTTCCAAGTGTTGTACTGTAAGTTACATGCAACATTATTATAGAAATAATTTCTATTCATATGCATTATTTGCATCATTAGTAAAAGTTCGGTACATAACATAAAGTTGTGTTCGATGAATTCTTAATTTTGTAATGCTACTAATTAAGAATTGAAATTCGTTTTATCTTGGGAAGCAATTATTCAATTAACCCTTAGCATCTGTGGGGGAATAAATTTGCTTTAAGGAGACTTTGTGAATTCAAAGGACTCGGATTTATATTTTTCATTTTGTATAATTTATTTATATGCATTAATAAATAATACTATATATTACAGATAACATAAACATCATCATGAGGTGAAAACAAAAACATAGTTTATAATTTAAACACAAAAACCAGATTGAGCCGTCCCGCCAATATCACACTGCCGCCATCGCCATCACCACAACCACTAAGACCATAAATGATACATAGGAGGATCGATGTCAATTAGTGGAAAGTTGAAAAGGTAAGTTTTTGCAACAAACCCAACATTTCACACAAGCTATATAAAGCATTCTCATGAATAATGCGACAGCCCCTCATAATCTTCCTTTCTAACCACCTCCTCCGGCGCTTGCAGGAGAACCCTATCATCACAGAAGCGCAGAGAAAAAAAAGGTGGGATTTTTACAACTTCTATCTTCTTGTTGAGAGAGAACTCAAGAGGGACGTTGGGGGTGCATTTTGATCAATAGGATCAATAACTACACAAGTAGATGAACAAAACATGGGGATTAATTTGATGGCATTCTTGTCCTGTTTTGAAACCCCAAAAAAGAAAAATGTTGTTGAGTACACAAATAAGAAGCTATCACACAGCTCAGGACATGAGATAGTAGAGAGAGAGAGAGACAAGAGGAGGAGGGGGGGGGTTGTCTTGTGTGTGGTGTGTGTGTGTGTATATATATGTATACTGCGGCTTACTGCCCCTGTGTTTAAAACATATTGAGGCCGATTAATAAGTAAATGAGGTCATGAGAAATGGCAAGGGTTTGGTGATTTGTTACTTCCAGAATTCTTGAATTCCATTCATATCCTTTCCACATGTATGTAGATCTGAAATATAAACGCAATTTTTTAACAAGGGAGCCAGTACACTTTCCTGAATCCTGACTGACCAAACAGGCATCAATTTCGAGGCATATTTCGAGATTACAAACTTGCAACAAGTGTGGGTTTATCTGTGGATTATAGGGGGCGTTTAGCAGCGGCTAAATAATAGGAGTGGAGTACTACACTTGGGCTACTTTCTTCAATAAATTTGTTTGACTCCTGGTCAATATAATATATTGGCCCCACTTAGAACAAAAGTAGGATTTGTCTTTGTCACACACATGTAGCTTTTGCTCATAATTAACCAAGGTGGTGGTGGTGGTGGTGTGAAATTACATGGGAAGTAATTTGGTCAATTCGTGATGGCGAAGGTGCATCATAGCAGATGATCCATCCTCCCCTAAGGATTATGACCGTAAAACAAGGACAGGTAGGTGTCTTGATTTGTACGGTGATGGACGTAGGGGGCTCATCATCATCAATGCATGTCCCTTCCTTGAGTGTAGACTTGGACTTCCAAACTCTCGTGTCCAAACACTGTCATCTAAACTCTAAAGAGAACAGCAAGAGACAGAATGTCTGACCCAAAACTCAGAAATCAGTGAAACAATGGCCAGCATCAAGTTCAAATACTAACATAAATAAATAATCAAAACTCTAATCCGACGGTCCTTATTAAACATGCATTCACCTGACCTGGAAAATTAAAACCACAAGTAGAAAAAAAATTATCAGAATTTCTCTCCCTTGTTAATCTTGTAAGTAATGTTGATTGTATTATCTTAAATAACGTGATATATTAATCGGTTTTATCATAAACTATCGTTTAATAGATTTAATTAAACCGGATGAAAATAAAAGAAGAGGGATGATATCAATCATTAATCTTGTAATTATCAGGTATTCAAGATTACTTTTGATCCGCTCTCAGGTATTCAAGACAGGGCCGTTTTCTGAGTATGGACGGAAAAATCGACCGTCCTGAGCCTTCGATTAAAGAACCCAATTTTTTTTTATATATTTACTATATACGGTTGACCATTGAAATTTTATGGAGTTTGTAAAAGTTTTGAATTGTTTTTCAAATGTTTCAATCCCTTACAGGGGTATTACTAACTATTCTTGTAACAATAATATCTGCTGAAAGAAATATTTTAAAGTTGAAATTGTTAAAAAATTACTTGCGGTCGACTACGATACGTGAAAGGTTAAATGGATTCGCAACCATGTGCATCGAGAAGGATATGCTGGACAAACTTGATTTTGAACATTTAATTGAAGATTTTATCTCTAGAAATATTAGAAGAATTAAGTATCTTTCAATGGATGTACATTTTCATATATTTTATTGTAGTCGAACTATTATGTTTAAGCTCCGAAAAGACATTTTTAGATACAGTTTGTACTTTTTATTTATATATTTATTTTTCTGTAAATACAATGTTTTGAAAAATGCCTCATTCTAATTTTTCGTCCTAGACAACCGAAATATGAAGAACGCCTTGATTCATGATCATACATTACTTTTATGACCATCACTGTAACCCTGCCAAAAATAACATATATGGATGGAAAACTATGTATCATGAATGGGGAGATATATAAATTGCGATTACCTTGACCTCCTTTCAGTTTTCCAGGAAAAGCAACAAGATTGTGGATGAAGCTACCCATAACTTGGTCATAGTACACCCTCTACAATTCTGTCTCTATGCATATTTTGATGTAATATTGTGTGCGCATAAGGAAAAGTTTAATTGTACATTTTATTTCTTACATATAAATATATATATATAGAGAGAGAGAGAGTCCGGATCAGGTCCGGACTCCCGGATTTTGTTAAAATCCGGACCTTTTTTTTTTTTGCTTTTTTTTTTTTGAAACAACTAAAAAAAAAAAATTTATGGAATTGAAATTTTTACATTATACAGTGTTTTGGGTGTGATTTGGATGCCTATAACAAAATATGTCTGTACAGTCTGGGCAGACTGTACATACATTGGTTGGTGTAGGTATTAAAAACACACCCAAAACAATGTATTATGGAAAAATTTCAGTTCCATATATATATTTTTTTTAGTTCTATCAAAAAAAAAAAAAAAAAAATTTTGGGTCCGAATTTTCTCCCGTCCGGGAGGTCCGGACCTGATCTAATTTCTATATATATATATATATATATATAGGTAGAGAGAGAGAGATCCATATTGCATGACTAAAGCATGAAAACTTGGAGTAAATTACGCGAAGAATCAGGAGTATATTAGTATTGGAGTAGTAAATTAGGCAAGGATATTAATTATAGTATTACTACTACTACTAATCCCTCCATTATTTAATATAAGTCGTTTTAGAGTTGTGAACAAATTTTAAAAAATGATTAATAAATATACTATCAATTGTCTATATTGTCCTTGTATTGAAAGAAGAGAGCGTTATTTATTAGTCAAAAAATAGTAAGATAACCAAAGTTATATTTATTACTTGGGGTAATATTGAAAACTAAGCAATTAATGTTTACTTGAAATTCTCAAACGATTTATATTTAGAAAAAAAAATATTTTTCTAAAACGACTTATATTAAGGAACGGATGGAGTACTATTTAGTAAAAAAATAGAAAAAGATATTATTAGTTTCGGAAAGTAAACCAACATCCATCATGAGCCAAGCTTCAAATATGAAATTAATACTCCATAATCTTTAGGCAGGGTTAATTGGCATTGAGCAAAAAGGGGTAAGATATAGTATGATTTACTCCTATTTAAAGCGATTTGGTGGATGTGGATGCCGCTACAACTAACACTTTATGCTCTAACTAGCCATTTGGTAAGATATGATTTATGTAAAGCGATTTGGTATTGGTAGTGGTAGTATTAAGTTAACAATCGCATGCATGCACGTTAATTGCTTTTAATGAACTAATATAGGAGTATACTGTATACATTAAGGAAACTAATTAATTAATGTACTCCTACTTAAATGCATTCATTAATGCCAATTACTCATAATTTTCTTCTCTACTCGGTCGGTTCCTTTTTAATTGAAGTCTTAGAATGAATAACATAAATTTAGAAATATTATTATTATTATTATTCATACTTTATCTACTTGATTAAATAAGGTTTAAATTCTCAACATTTCACTTTTAAAATTCATTAAAATAAATTGCTTTTAGTAATGAATTTCTTGAAAAAATTATGTAGTATCTTTTTGTCATATCTTAGTGTGTGTATATTATACTACTACTACTACCTCCGTTCCTTAATATAGGTCGTTTTAGAAAAATATTTTTGTTCCTAAATATAAGTCGTTTGAGAATTTCAAGTAAGTATTAATTGTTTAGTTTTTAATATTACCCCAAGTAATGAATATAACTTTGATTTTCTCACTATATTTTGACCAATAAATAATATTATCTTTTTTCTAATATAAGAGTAATATAGATAATTGATAATATATTTAATGTTTTACAATCATTTCTTTAATACTTGTGCACAATTCTAAAACGATCTATATTAAAGAACGTAGGGAGTATATATTTTGATCGTTTCAAGTTTCAAACATACCCTTAAAAGAAGTGTAGGGAAAGAAGAAAGAGATTGTTAGGGGAAAATGGGAAATGAATGGGACCAAAAACCAGGCAGGCAGGCTTATGAATTACACTTTTCTTTTTGCGTTTTTATTGGACCACTTGCTTCACAAGAGAAGAAAACCTCATTGGCATCCTCATCCATTGGCAAATACTCCATCAAAACGGCCGCTTTGGCTTTGGCTTTGGCTTTCGCCGACGATGTTATGTTATACTAGTAGTAGTATAGTATTAGTATTAGTATTAGATCACTGTTTTTCATGCACAATGGACACGACATAATAGTTTGTAATTGTTTTCTTTTTTCTTTTTAACGATTACAATTATAGATATAGTTTCTTGCTCTTCCTAATATATAATTATTACTTCTTCTATATACAAATTAAGTCATCGGTAACAAAATTTCTCACAAAAAGGTTACTATTTATTCGTATAAATATAAAATCAAAAAATATCCCTTCACCTACGTCATGCGTAAGTTCTTAATATTTGTAATTTTACAAATAAGAAACAAAATATACTACTCAACTTCCCTAACTAACAAAAGGTTGTCAACTTCCTCTCACTTTTGTTTTATCAAGAAAATAAAAACTAAACCTTTTTCCCGTTGTATGAGCCCAATTCCATTAACAAAAGAATCAATTTTAAGTAAATTATTATTGATGCAAATTAACAAAACAATCACATTTTAAAAAAAAATTGAATTTAAACAAAAAGTGCCCTGACAAAATAAAATTATATATAAGACTCCTCTAGACTAGAGAGAGAGATGTTTACCATCAGCTTCTATATACTCTCTCCGTCCCTATTTAAATGAGGTTTTAGAGATGAACACAAGAATTAAGATAATGATCGAAAAGTATTAAATATAGTATTCAATTGTCTATAATACCTTTAAATTATTAATTTATCATAGCACAAGAGTTTAAAGTACCAAAAAAATAGGTAGAGTAATGAGAGGTAATTTTAAATTTTTTTTATTAATTTTCCTATATTTAAACAAATGTCAATTAATTAAAAATAAATAAAAAACTCTAAAATATTATTTAAATAAATAGGGACGGAGGGAGTATTTAATTATGCACATCTCGAGGGCATATCGAATCAGCTTACAGAAAATAAAGAAACATTAAATATTCCTTTCAGACTGCGAAGGTATGTGAATTTTTTTTTATATTACTACTAGTGGAGTATTATTATTTTATATCCTATTTCTGATGTGCGTGCACAACTTTTGTGGAGTAGCACTAATTAATCCAACTTTAGATCTATTAATATGTTTGATTCTCCATTAATTTTTAGATTGACATTCATAATTATATAATTTTAACTCACATAATTTATATTAAAAAATAATAATATAATTTTAATTCTTAAATTAAAATATAACAAAATTTGATTTATAAATCAAAATTATCCCATAACTATATTTTGTGTTATTATAAAATATTTCAGTAGAGGTTAATTCTCACTAGTCGACTCGCGATGGTGCTTGCATATCTGTTCAGACGAAAAGATTGCCTAGCTGTGACATCAAGGTTCCAAATCATACATATATATATATATATCGCCATACTATACATCAAACAATCAACTTTACATGCATTTAAGCATGCAGCTCCATTAAGTTAAAAAATATATATACTTGGCCCTAGCTAGCTAATTGGGATCATTAATTTCCCTTCAATAGCAAAAAAGAGTGAAATTAAATGAATTTAGTCACTTCCGGTCCTGATCATTATCACGTGTACTGATATTGTAATGCTAAATATTTTGGATGAGATGAGATTCTTATACGACATTCAAAGTTCTATTTGCCTGGAGGAATAAACAAATTAATAAACAGATCGAATCACTCTTGAAATAGCAATATATATAAATGAAGAGGGCAAATTATTTAATTATTTTATTTCATGTGAATTATGAATATATTTTAGTATGGATAAGAAGAGGTCAAGCTTTGAGAATATTCTACTAGTAGCGGAGCGAATTTATTTTTAAAAATAAAAAAAAAAACTTCAAAAAATTAGACAGAATATATAGCTAGAGCTCACAAGATGAAATTGATACCCTGTGTTTCACATGCAACTAGCTAGGGGAGGGGAATATGTTCTGATCATGCATGTAAACATGCATTAACCACATGGAAAATTCCAATTCCGATCCTTAGTTAGTGGCCAGATAATTAATTCTCTTTTCTTACTCTCGATATATGCATCTATAAAAGGGTCGTCATTTCCCATTAAAACACTACATATACTCGATTCACTCAATACCTCTCTATATCAATATATAGATCTCTATCTGAGGAGTCATTTTATTGTGCGACTTGATTGAAGATGGGGACTGAAGGAGAGAAGAGATATGCACTACTACAAGCAGCAAGGGATTCGGAGTATGTGAAGAAGATGTATGGAGGGTACTTCAATGTGTATGTTGCAGCCTTTGGAGAACAAGGAGAGAGATGGGACTTGTTTAGGGTTGTTGAAGGGGAGTTCCCTCAAGCAAGTGATCTTCAAAACTATGATGGATTTGTGGTTAGCGGCAGCCCTTATGATGCCTATGGAAATGACTATTGGATTCTTGAGCTTTGCTTTCTCTTGCAAACCTTGGATGCCATGCAAAAGAAAGTTATTGGTATTTGCTTTGGCCACCAGGTAATTAATTTTTTCCTTTTGATGATAATTAAAAGTTGGAGGGAGAAACTGAGTGATTCGACAGGAAGGACTTCAAACCCAAACACTCTTAGCCGCCAGGAGATCCAGTCCTCGACCATTTTATTTAGTTTTTAAAAATAGAATCACTCAATATATATGTCTTGATATTTGAATATATATATATATATATATATATATATATATATATATATATATATATATATCACGTTCATTTTTTATCATTGTAAATCCCAAATATTAATGAATTATGTTTCCATGCATGCATACTAGGTTTTATGCAGAGCATTGGGAGGAAAAGTTGGAAGAGCTTACACAGGTTGGGATATTGGAATTAGAAACGTGAGGATTGTGAAAGATTTCTTTCCATGTAGTTTCCTTGATGCTGGCTTTGATGAATTCCCACTTGCCCTTTCTATTATCGAATGCCACCAAGATGAGGTGTCTGATCTCGTGTGTGTGAAATTAATAAGCAGTTTTTGTTAATATATATCATGTATGTATGTAATACTAAAATTAATTAATACACTTGAAATAATTAACAGGTTTGGGAGGTGCCTACGGGAGCACAAGTGGTTGCATCTTCAGACAAAACAAGAGTAGAGATGTTCACAATTGGAGAGCACATTCTAGGCATACAAGGTCACCCTGAATTCACCATTGATATTCTTAATAATCTAATCCACTGTCTTCTCACCTACGGCTCCATAGAGGTAATTATATATATACTCCTTCTGATAACATATAATATCAAATTTGATGTTCGAATACAATAAATTAATCTTGTAGCTAGTATTTAGATATTTTATAAATTTTTTAATTGTATTGCTTAAAATTAAATTAATTTATATCAATTTGAATTTTAACAAAAAATTAATTAAATTCATCGATATCAAATATTGTTCCAATATTTTGGGACGAGGGGCTGGCTGTTACTCACAAATTAGGCAAGACTTAATCAAGTGGAATTAACCACTGGCTAGCTTTTTGCAGTACGTACTACTATATTTCCATTTTATTCCAAAATTTTTAATTAATTAAATGATTAATATATATAATTACAGGTAGGTTTTGCAGAAGATGCAAAGTTAATGTTGCTGATTGCGGAACCAGATAGGAAGTGTTGGGAAAGAATATGCAAAGGTTTCCTTAAAGGGAGAGAGATTTCATAACAACATGCTCTAGTAAGTTGGTTTGGAATCTGATTATGAAGAAATTAAAGATGAATCAGAGGGTGCATTAATGCTTATTCTCATTTTGGTATATAGTGTACTAGAACTTCAATAATACTAATTAATAAGATATATGAATTTCAACTGATCATGATCCAATTACTTTGAATAAACTTTACATATATTACTATCCATGGATCACAAGGAGATTGACAATAATTAGAAGTTGTGTGGTGTATGTGTTAGAATTTGTGTTCTTTTCTTAAAAGATTCAACCCTAAAACACATGGAAATATCATTTAAATACTAAATAATAAGTTTGTAAAAATTTATCATTTTGGTAGGCCCAAATCTTTCTTGGTCTTTTTTTTGGCTTATGTTTATCATGGTCGAAGGCTACGAGTCTCGTAGAGTTTGTCACAAATTTCGATTTTGATATATTATAAGTTGCGTAACTCTAAACGAATCAAAAAATTATAATTTATGATAAAAATAATGTAACTCCTCTTGGACTTGAGTTTTCTTTCTTTGTTGACCGTGTCACATATAAAAAAAAGCTACTCCCAGGAAAAATCAAATACAAAGCCAAGGTTCATGATCCTACTTGTGAAAGTGATATCATAAAGTACGTTTAGCTAATTATCTAAATTAAACATTATCTTAATTGACAGTATCGATTTTGTTAAACGATCTATTATAATTTATATAGCCTCGTATCCTCTTTGTATAAAATGACAATATTTTTTGTTAATTTCATTGTCATATAATTAGTACTAAACTATCATTTCATTATTTTTAGAAAATATACATTTTACAAATGGGACGGAGGAGTACTACTTTTATGAGTAGTATTTCAGTGAATACCAAGCCCTAAACTTTATGGGCTACAGGTTATCTCGGGTTGGCCCAGTTAAGTTAAATCCAGGATCGTATCTTTTTAACTAAACCCAGTTCAACCCTGTGGATTTAATCTTGGGTGAATTACATATTTTATTACATTTTTAAAAATAATTACAACAATAGTGCACTCATAAAAGTTTTACATAACTAATACACTTTCATATTTATTTATAATACTAGTACAATTAGTATTCCTTAATTTAGGATATTAGTATTCAATTAGAATTCTATCTCTCATCTATCAATTAATAAATTCAACACACCCAAGTCTTATATTGACAAATCATCTTCCAATTAATACGAATCATATTTATACCTTGTGACCATGTTCGGTATGATAGACAGTGCTTGGATCACAAATCTATTGGCTTGATCAAGATCTCCTTGTGTGGCAGACATGGCAGCTAGGTTTGCATAGAGAGTTCCACAAATGACGATTTTTATGTCCTCTTACTTCTCTCTTCTTTCTTTTTCTGAGTGGCCATATTATTACTACTGTTAGTGTTAGGCTCTAATTTGTCAAAACCCTCATAGCTTCTCAAAATGAAGGATCAAAATGGAGGTGGGTATGAGGATTCAGGCGGTGGTGGCGGTGGATATGAATACTGGATGATGGTAACCAAACCTTCATACCAAGGTAACCAAACTGTCATATCAAAGTAACCAATCAACCTCCACACTTTAAATTTTTTTCTTAGTACAGCTGGTTACCAAACCTTCAGATCAAGGTAAGCAAAACCTTCGTACCAAGGTAACAAAACCTTCATACCAAAGTAACTAATTCACATCCACACCTGCAATTTTTTCATAGTGCAGTTGGTAGCCAAACCTTCAGACCAAGGTAACCAATTTAATTTTATTAAGTTACCAATTTCGTTTGAATGTGATGCAGTTGGTAGCCAACCATTTATACAAAGGCAACCATTTTTTTGTTTATGAGTAACAAAATAGTTATAAAAAAAATTTCAGAACATTAAAAGTTACATCTATTTATTTTTAAACTTTTTGTAGGACGAATCTTCTTCTTATTCTCATGGCGTCTTGTAATTACTTTCTATTCGACATGGACAAATTATTGCATGAGTCACTTTTTAAGTAAGTTCCTTTTCTGATTTCGCAATCTTGTCAGCATTCTTCTAATATAAATGGAAGCTCTATAATTGACAGTGTAACTATGTGGTCTTCAATGATTTTTTTATTATATTCTACAAAAATATTTTACTTCAATTGTAATTATAGGACGGAAGTGTGGCCGACAAAGCTATATGGAGTTGAATGTTGGCAACGGAGATTCTCTACAATCTAAATGCATGAAGATTTGAATTTAAATATTTAAATTTGAATTATTATTTTGAATTTGAATTTATTTTTGTTGTTAGATCCAAATATTTGAATTTGAATTTGAATTATTAATTATGGCAGTTATTAGTCCTTGATTTTAGGTTTCCTTATTAATGTGAATTGTACTATTTTTGTAATATGTACAATTTTTTTGTAATTATTTGGTTGATGCACTTTTCTTATAATTACTTTTTATTTATTGTATACTTATGTAAAGGACCCTTTAATCTTTGTACGTAATTACTACTTCTTCTATTCTAAAATTAAAGATATATTTTGACTTTTTAGAATTAATTTGTGAAATCTTAAAATTTAAAATAGTATAATTTGGTTCAAGTTTTGAAAATAACAAATATGATAATTGTAAGACCCCAACTTTTATAAATAAAGATTAATTTCTCTCAAAATATATTTTTGAATATTATGGTGTGGATATGATATAATGTTATAGTTGTAGATAATATTTATAAATTTTGTAAAATAAGCAAGTGGTTATATAATATTCGATTAGGTCGGAGAATATTCATTTTAACAGGGAATATTCGTACGACGACATAATCATTGGTGGACCCCACAACAGAAGTATTGTCGTAGTTAGAAAAAATGACAGAATTATCTTTTTATAAAAATAACGGCGAAAGTTTTACCATTAAATTGTTAAACTACCCGGTAGTAAAAGTACAGTAGTATGCGTGTTTGCATAGTAGCATACGGTATTGATTATTGATGTTAACGTGAGAAGTCACTCAGTTATACTCAATTATTGCTACAATAATTGCTGCATCATATCTCTCATATTATTGATTTAATTATTGTCACAGTATCATCTGCATAATATTTTATATTATTAAATCAATAATTGAGACGACAAAGTTATTCATATTATTATTTGTAATATTGACAATGTCTAGAAGTTCTGTCAAGGAGAGGTTTGGTCACCTAATTGCGCGCCAATAAGGAAAAATCCTTATCGGAAAGCCCCCTCTTTCCTGGGAACGACCTGGTTGTTAAATATTGTGAGTTATAATATTAATGATGAATAAGTTCGTGTTGATTAAAGATGAAATTGATAGTTCCATTGTGTTGAGATTATTAGTGTTAGTAGAAATCGACATCTATTATGATAATAATTGATGTCTGGAGGTTATATTGACCAATCGGGTAATTGATCGAATAAATGAGCAATTAATTGCTATTAATTCACATGCTTATAACTATTTGTTCACATGTGTGTACTATTGATTCACATTCATATACTATTAGGGGAGGTGGTGCAAGATTGATAATACTTGCATGACTAAGTTAAAAATGAAGGTATAGATGGAGGTACTATACTATAATTCATATTTTCACATGTATAAAACTATTGATTCACATGATGTACTATTAGGGGAGGTGGTGCAACACTACAAGAAAAAGGTTTATCAACGACCGCCTATCAGCGATCGCGGACGGTCGCAGATACCCATCAACGATCGCATGCGTTCGCTGATAGTAGTCGCACAAATTCTGGTCACTAGGATGCACATCAGCGACCGCTATTAGCGACCGACATAGCTGCGACCGATATGAGCGACCGAAATGACAAATTCAGTCGCTAAGTTGAGTCAGCATGGTCCAGGGCCAAAGCTGACGTGGTCCACGTGGCAGCGACCGATATCAGCGACCGCATTCGGTCACTGATAGCCTCAAATATCTAGGCACCCAAGACACAAACCAATATAATTTCAATCAAAACATTACCAATATACAATAAATGGAATCTTAAATGCTTATATAAAATTGATATATGCGGGACGTACGTTGTGACGCCCCCAAAATTAGGTATACATCACCCATCTTGAGTCGTCAGATACATGGTACAGAATTCAAATACAACTTACTAATACCACTGTCGTGTATAATACGACAAAATATAACTGTGAGTTTGAATACAATAATTATCCACTAGAGATCATACAAACTCAAAAGGAGTCCTCAATACAATTATTGTCACATTATTTAACAGAATAATGAGGACTACTAATACTATTCTCTGGTCCATCACTCCGTTCCCCGACTCGTCCCAGCTATATTCTCATTTCCTGAAGAGAACAGTGAAAGAAAGGGTGAGCTCAACTAGCCCAGTAAGAAATATTATGACTAAGATAATGCAGAATAAATTATCATTAGCCTTCAACAGTGTTAAACTGATAAAATACAATAACCATCAAGTTTAACTGCAGCGGAACCAGCAATTCATTAAAAGAGTAAAGTAGAAAATAAAAACTACTATCTTTTATGATTTAAAAGGTTTTTCATCATCGTTATAGCTGAGACTCAGCTTAATAAATATTCCACATCATCGAATCATCCCCGCACTACGGCCAAGGATATTCTTTAGTATCACGACCACAATTATTCATGCACTACGGCCAAGAATATTTGTTTATTCATTAATGGTCATGATCATGCCAACAACTGTCCATCAATGCACTACGGGCCAATGAGGATTTTTAATTTTTACATCATTTGTAATATTACGGTCATGATTACACCGAATAATCCCTGGTCATAATCATACCAAGTCCATCTATGCACTGCAAGCCACAGATGACTTTCAACAAAATATAAACATGAGGATGATGACAATGATATAAGAATTCAATAAAACAAGTTCAAGAATTATTTTATCCAGGAATTATTAACGTCCAAATTGTCAACACGATACTGTTTTGTGGTGTAAAATTCAAGAATGATCAGAAGAATATTTTCATGAAAGGATACTGGATGAAGCGCAAATATCAAGGATATTCTACTAATTTTATGGAGTATAGAAGTTAAAGTTTTAACCAACTGAGTATAATAAAGAATGAAATAACAAAAGAAATCACCATGCATGCGATAGACCGCACAGGCAGGTTATTCCAACAGAATAATAAATAACGGAACCAGGTCAGGTGAAATTCACACCGACAGGATGTTCCAACAGAATAATAAAGACGGAACCAGATCCGGTGTAAAACACACAGATAGGATATTCCAACAGAATAATAATAAAGACGGAACCAGATCCGGTGTAAAACACACAGATAGGATATTCTAACAGAATAATAATAAAGACGGAACCAGGTCCGGTGTAAAACACACAGACAGGATGTTCCAACAGAATAATAGAAGAATGTCACCAAGTATAGGGTAAACCGCGTATACAGGTTATTCCGACAGAATAATAAGAAATGGAATAACATAAGGATTTCACCAAGTATAGGGTACACCGCGTATACAGGTCATGTATAGGGTATGCCACTTTTACAGGTTATTCCAACAGAATAACAAAGAATGGAATAACATAAGTTCTCTTCAAGAAGAAAGAATAACACCCCTTACTTTATTTAGGAGATTGAATACTGCAGTAGTGTAGTAACCGAATACTCTTCTTCTTTCTCTCTTATTCTCTCTATACTTTCTCTCTCTATAGCTTGAGCGAATTCGTGAAAAATAATGAAGCCTTAGGCCTCTATTTATAGAAGATTTATTACTATTTACGAAAGTATTTACTATTGACGAAGGTAATTACTATTGACGAAGGTAATTACTATTTACGAAGGTAATTACTATTTACGAAGGAGACTCTTAGATAATGACATATGGCCCCCCATAAATAATTAAACTTATCACAAACGTCTAATAATAGACTCTTTATATACATCAAAGATTGAATAAAAATTACCAGAAATCATTTTATTTTTTAATCAACACATATTTAATCTTTCAACAATTATTAATCATTTACAACTTGTCGTCTCAATTATTGTTTAGATAATATAACATATTATACAGATGATACTGTGACAATAATTGAATCAATAATATAAGAGATATGATGCAGCAATTACTGTAGCAATAATTGAGTATAGCTGAGTGACTTCTCACGTAAGCATCAATAATCCATACCGTGTGCTACTATGCAACAACGCGTATTACTGTACTTTTACTACCGAGTAGTTCAACAGTTTTAACGGTAACACCTCCGCCGTTATTTCATAGAAAGATAATTTTGTCGTTTTTTAACTACAATAATACCTTCCGTTGTGGGGTCCACCAATGATTGTGTCGTCTTACGAATATTCCCCGATAAAAAGAATATTCCCCGACCAAACGAATATTTTATAACAACTTGCGTACTTTTCAAAATTTATAAATATTACCCACAACTATATATTTTATCAAATTTATTCCATAATATTCAAAAATAATAATTATGAAAATTCATCTTTATTTATAAAAATTGGGGTCTTACATACATGCTAATCGGAGGAGGGCGAATCTGAATAAGAATCCGATCATCCGGATTAGTAGGGGTCTTGGGCACATGATTAGGCCCCCTACCAAAGCCGCACTTTTTCTGCTGCTGCTTCAGAAGCCATCTGTATATTACAAATTTCAAGATGTTATTATAAGTCATATTTGATTACATATATATATGACAATAAACATGACAGTGATATAAACATGTATATATATGAATATAAAATGATAATAAACAAAAGTTGCATTTAAATAGTTTAGTACATAAACATGACAGTGATATAAACATTTATATATATGAATATAAATGACAATAAACAAAAGTTGCATTTAAATAGTTTAGTACATAAACATGACAGTGATATAAACATGTATATATATGAATATAAAATGACAATAACCAAAAGTTACATTTAAATAGTTTAGTACGTAAACATGACAATGATATAAAAAACATGTAATGCTAAACATACATTTCAATTGTTCAAGTGTCAATGTCTGATTCAGAATCATCTTGTATATGTGTTGCAGATTCATAACCATCATCTGCTTCAGATTAAGTGTCAGATTCAGTCAATAACTCTACCTCCTCAGTATCAATGTCATCTGACACAAGTATTGGCTGAGGATCTAATTCATGTGGTTCATCTCCACCATCTAACTAGATTACTTCATTGTCGTCCTCCACAGTTATTATAGTTTGACTATGAAGCATCTGCTCTTGATAAATCTTCCCATCAACTAATTCTACACGACTACGCGCGGGAGTATGAATTATAACTTGCCAATCTGTAGGCGGTCTATCCCTTTTTTGAGTGCATATCGCAGGAAAGAAAGAATTTGGTTTCTTGGACATCAATTATCTCTAGGTGTGCACTGTATGGGATGACAAAAGAAGTTGTTGATAAAATATTTGGGAAAGGCGTAGCTCCAAAAGAGATCTGATATATTTGGTATAGCTCCAAAATCGTGTTTCGCTAGTTCAACTAGCGGATATAGTAGATAATGTATGGTAATAATGCTATTTATTTATTTTTTTTATTCATAACAAATACATGTTATGAATCATTTCCTTATATATATATATATATATATATATATATATATATATATATATATTTGAACATAATAATTGTTAAATTAATTGATTGAATAATTATTGTACTCTCTAAAATCCTTGTGTTTTAAGTCTAATATAAGTCAACTTCAAATATTTGATGATTGGTTAAGCTCCAAAAACTTTTTTATTTGTACAAAATGTACTCTTTTTTTCAAGATTTTTGAATTTAAAAAATCCAAGATATATATTTTTATGATCTTTATTCAAGTCTTTGGGACAGTATCATATTTTTTTAAATTCTCATAATAGCATATTAAATTTTTTATATTATTTTATTTTAAATTTTGTAATTTTAAAATAAGATAGAAAAAATATATCATTAATTTTAGAAAAGAATGTGATTTTATTTAAGTGATATATGTAATATATTTGCGATAGTATAGTAGCATGTATGTCAGTATGTTATGTGTCACTTCATGGGGTGAAATTAAGAAGGAGATGAGTAGTAGATCCGCCTCATTTAGCAAATTAAGTCACTTTATACAATGGTATGCATGACCTCTAGCCGCTACACCTACAAGGTGTAGCGGCTGAACAAGTTAAAATATGAAGACATTTTGATAATTTGTCCAGCCGCTAGAAGGAATATAAGTGTCGCTAGAAGGTGTAGCGTCAGGGATTAATAAATTGCTACATATCTCAGCCCATTTATTATTATGATCAACGATTGAAGAATTAGTTGCTGAAATAGTATACTTGGCAACCAGTTACCACGGATGAGAACCCATATATATAGGGGTTCCATGGTGAGTAACCCATTTTTTGGCCTGTTGAAATTTCGGCGGGAGCAAAAAAATAAAAAAAATCAACATGCCAAAAAAGGGGTTGCTCCACAGCAATCGATTGTTGTGGATGGAACTTCATATATATATATATATATATATATATATATATATGAAAATGATCCATGAAAAACGTTAGTTCTGGGCACTGTTTAACTAACTATTATCCATCCGTCCAAAATTAGAGTGAATGACTGAGATGAGGTGTGACGCCCCCAAAATAGATATACATCACCATCTTGAGTCGCCAAATACATGGTACAGAAATCAAATACAAACTTCTTTAATATAACTGTCGTATAAAAATACGACAAAACATAGCTGAGTTTTTACATGAATATTATCTCATAGACAATACCCAAACTCAAATTTAATCCTCATTACATTTATTATCACACTAAGTAGTGAGGACTACTAAAATAACCATCTCAAACCATCACTTCATTCCCCGACTAGTCCCGGCTATGTTCTCATTAATTTTCTGAAAAGAATAATGAAAGCAAAAGCGTGAGCTCAACTAGCCCAGTAAGAAATATTATGACTATGATAATGCAAAATAAATTATCATTAGCCTTCAACAGTGTTAAATTGATAAAATAAAATAAACATCAAGTTTAACTGCAGCGGCACAAGCAATCCATTAGAAGAGTCAAGTAGAGCATGATATCTACTATCTTTTATGATTTAAAAAGTTTTTCATCAACTTTATCACTGAGACTCAGCTTAATAAATAAATCATATCATCGAATCATCCCTGCACTACGGGTCAAGGATATTCATATAATCATCAATGGTCATGATTATACCGAATAATCCCTGGTCATAATCATACCAACAACTGTCCATCAATGCACTATGGGCCAATGAGAACTTTTACCACATCATTTGTAACATTACGGGCCATGATTATACCGAATGATCCCTGGTCATAATCATACCAATCAACAGTCTATCTATGCACGTAAGCCAAATATAACTTTCATGATCACAATATAAGCATGAGGATGATGACAATGATATAAACATTAATCAAACGAAATCAAGGATAAATATTAAAGACTTTAAATTTATTCAGAGTTTAAAAATATCTAAATTATCAACATGATACTGCTTTGTGGAGTAAAATTCAAGAATAATATTCATGTATCAAAAATAATTTAGACAGAAAAGAAATATATTTTTGGGTGAATAGTACCCCGTGAATAGTATACTGTGAATAGTACCCCGACATAAAAAGTGTCCTAAATACCCGTGTGAATAATATTCGAGTGAATAGTAACTGGGTGAATAGTACATGAATAGTACTCCGACATGAAAAGTGCCCCGAATATCCGAGTGAATAGTAAGTAGTAACTGGGTGAATAGTAACCCGTAAATAGTAACTAATGGATAGTATTCTGGCATGAAAAGATCAATAATAATCAAGAAAGCTCAGAATAATATTTTCATGAAAAGATACTGGATGAAGCGCAAATATCAAGAATATTCTACTAATTTCACGAAATATAAAAGCAAAACTTTAACAGAATGAGTGTAGAATTACGAATACGAAACGAGATAATATTATTCACATACTACAGAATATGGAAGAAAATATTATTTCTTACGAATACTGAAAAAAATAGTATCTCTTACCTCAGAAGAAAACTGGATACTGGAATAGTGAAGTAGCAAACTTCTCTTCTTTTCTCTCTCTCTCTATAATTGCTCTTGTGAGTCTTTATGAATTGGTGAGAATGAAAGAAGAATGAGATTCTATTTATAGAAAAATATAGTTTTGATAATTGCACGTTTTGGGGCTCAAAATATTATAGTATAATACCTTCATCTTTTCCTCCATTTTTAATTTTGTCATGCAAGTATTATCAATATTACACCACCTCCCCAAATAGTGCATCATGTGAATCAATAGTTCAGTCATGTGAATTAATAGTTCTATACATGTGAAAAAAATAGTTACAGTATATATAGTACCTTCATCTATACCTCCATTTTTAATTTAGCATGCAAGTATTATCAATCTTGCACCACCTCTCCTAATAGTACATGCATGTGAATCAATAGTTCATACATGTGAATAAATAGTTATAAGCATATGAATTAATAGCAATTAATTTCTTATTTATCCGATTAATTACCCAATTGGTCAATTTAACCTCCAAAAATTAATTATTATCGAAATAAATATCGATTTCCATTAACACTAATAATTCCAACACAATAAAAATATCAATTTCATCTTTAATCAACAGGAACTTATTCATCATTAATATTATAACTCACAATATTTAACAACCAGATCATTCCCAGGAAAGAGGAGGCTTTCCGATAAGGATTTCTTCCTATTGACGCGCAATTAGGTGACTAAACCACTCCTCGACAGAACTTTCTAGACAACATCAATATTGCAAATAATAATATGAATAACTTTGTCGTCTCAATTATTGATTTAATAATATAAAATATTATGCAAATGATACTGTGACAATAATTGAATCAATAATATGAGAGATATTATGAAGTAATTACTGTAGCAATAATTGAGTATAATTGAGTGACTTCTCACGTAAGCATCAATAATCAAAGATACTGTACAATACTGTGTGCTACTATGCAACCACGCGTATTACTGTACTTTTACTACCGGATAGTTCAACAGTTTAACGGTAAAAATTTCGTCATTATTTTTATAAAAGATATTTCTGTCATTTTCTGACTTCGACAATACTTCTGTTGTGGGGTCCACCAATGATTATGATGTTGTACGAATATTCCCCGACCAATCGAATATTTTATAATCACTTGCTTACTTTGTAAAATTTATAAATATTACCCACGACTATAACATTATATCAAATCCACACCATAATATTCAAAAATATATTTCAAGAAAAATTAATATTTATTCATAAAAGTTGGGGTCTTACGTGAGGGCTCAGGCGCTATTCCCTCTAGCGGCCGTTTTAACTGGCTGCTAGAGGGAGTAGCGGCCAACATTAAAAAATTTAGCTTAATTACTAATTATCCTTAATTATACATACTACTTATTAAGCAATAAAATAATAAAAAATTATAAGGATAATCAATAATTATATTTATACTTATTAATAAAATAAGTATGTATAAGGATAATTACTGATTATCGTCTTATGATTTTTAATTAGAAATAATAAATAATGATTGAATTTATATTATATTCCTACTCATATAAACATAAAATAAGTATGTATAAGGATAATACTGATTATCGTCTTATGATTTTTAATTACAAATAGGAAATAATGATTGAATTTATATTATATTCCTACTCAAATATATAAACTCAATCACTATTTCCTATTTATAATTAAAAATTATAAGACGATAATTAGTAATTATTCTTATACATACCTATTTTGTTAATAAGTATAAGGATAAGTATAAAGATAATTACTGATTATACTTATAATTTTTTATTATTTTATTTTACTGATTAATAAGTAGTATGTATAAGGATAATCAGGATAATCAGTAATTAAGCCAAATTCTTTTATGTTGGTCGTTACTCCTTCTAATGGCCAGTCAAAACACGACCATTTTAATTGACTGGCCGCTAGAGGGAGTAACAGAACATAAAAGAATTTAGCTGGCCGCCAGAGGGAGTAGCGGCTGAGCCCTCATCTCAGTCATTCACTCTAATTTTGGATGGCTGAATAACAGTTAGTTGAAACAGTGCTCAGAACTAATGTTTTTCATAGATCATTTCTCATATATATATAGGAGTATATGTATATACACAGCTGTGTATTATACAGTAAGGCTATGACGACAGATTTTTTGGGCTATAGCGACGGTAAACTGTCGCCATAGCCCAGAATACCTATAACAACGGGTGAAACCGTCGCTATAGCCCAAAAAACCGACATCATAGCCTACTGTGTAATACATAGCTGTGTATATATATTTTTCTCATATATATATATATATATATATATATATATATATATATTATTAAGAAGGATAAAATATATAGCCAAGGCCAAAATTAAAGAGAGGAAATTAACTGAAGTACCGGACCAACTACCTACTCTACTCTAACCTGATTAAGGAGGGAAATTTAAGCACTCATCTTAAGAGAAATCTTATGTTCCCATTTTATTTTGTTTCCCTTGTGTCTCTCCACTTAAATTTTTATATTTAGTCTTTTTTTTTAATTTTAGAGTTAAGAGTTAATTGATATTAAGTAAGAAGTTAGGTGTCAAAATTTAAAAAAGGGGACAAGGAAAATGGGGACAGTATAGAGAATCTGCTCTCCTCATCCTTTCAAACTAATTAATTATTGGTGTTGGGGCGTGATATTTTAGATATTGGGCCAAATGGTTTGAGCCGAGTTACTTGCTTAATAAACCGGGTCATTTCAGTTGGGTCCTCTTTGTTGGGTCGGGTCAGTGGGCTGACTCATCAGATATTTAAATATCTACATCTTTGACCAGTGATGATGACAAAGATATGACTGACTGGTATCTTATATGGCATTAATGAGGATTGGACAGTTGGTCAGCGGGGAACAGAGGGGGTGAGATTAACAGGAAAGCTACCTGCAGTGGGTAGGGTCAGGAGGGTCAGTGGCACAAGGAACCGAGTCTTGTATTATAGCAAGGAAGTCTTCGTAAAACAGGTACGTTTTACATTCATATATATACACACACAACTGAGAATATCGCTCTCTCTCTCTCAATACACTAGACATTACATTCCTCCATTGTTAATCTTGTGAACACATATACTGACTCTCACGCCTGAGCTATCCCCCGACGGAACAGCCGTCAAGCTTGTGGTGTTTATCGTGTTTACTGTGCAGGATCAGGACGTCTTACGTGATTGGGACGTGGCAGAAGATCCTGGCGTTAACATTTAATGTTGGGGCGTGATATTTTAGATATTGGGCCAAATGGTTTGAAGCCGAGTTACTTGCTTAATAAACCGGGTCATTTCAGTTGGGTCCTCTTTGTTGGGTCGGGTCAGTGGGCTGACTCATCAGATATTTAAATATCTACATCTTTGACCAGTGATGATGACAAAGATATGACTGACTGGTATCTTATATGGCATTAATGAGGATTGGACAGTTGGTCAGCGGGGAACAGAGGGGGTGAGATTAACAGGAAAGCTACCTGCAGTGGGTAGGGTCAGGAGGGTCAGTGGCACAAGGAACCGAGTCTTGTATTATAGCAAGGAAGTCTTCGTAAAACAGGTACGTTTTACATTCATATATATACACACACAACTGAGAATATCGCTCTCTCTCTCTCAATACACTAGACATTACATTCCTCCATTGTTAATCTTGTGAACACGTATACTGACTCTCACGCCTGAGCTATCCCCCGACGGAACAGCCGTCAAGCTTGTGGTGTTTATCGTGTTTACTGTGCAGGATCAGGACGTCTTACGTGATTGGGACGTGGCAGAAGATCCTGGCGTTAACATTGGCGCTAGAAGGAGGGCTTTTCTAGTGTTCTTGAGTTATCAATCACAATTTTTTCAGTTGTTTTACATCGGAAGTTATGGCACAAATCAGGGGGTTCTCGTTCGAGATCCCCCGGCGAAGCCCGAAGATAGTTGATCTTTGCTGCTGACAAAGAGCATGATCATGGCCGAAGGCAAGTAAAAGGCATCCCGCCTAGAACTCGGCACCGAAGTGGTCAGGCTGATGAAGATGGTGGACGAAGCAGATAGAGCTTTGGAGGTTCTCTTGGAGCGGAGCAAGGATGTAGCTAAGCAGAGCAAGGATATAGTTGTGCAGATTCTTCGGATTGCCAAGCTGAGGAACAAAACATTCAATTATGTCCAGTCTGAAAAATGTGGTACGCCTAAAGATGGACAACCGTGAGTTGGAAAGCAGTCTATACACTTTGAGGACATATCTCAAGGTGATCCTCATGACCAAAGAGCCATTTTCCTGATTGACCGAAGAGGGCATTCCGTCTTATTGGTCTTCGGGATCGTGGTCGAAGCAGAGTAGATAAAGACCCAACAGCCATTTTCCTGATTGACCGAGAAGGGTATTCCGCCCTATTGGTCTTCGGGATTATGGTCGAAGCAGAGTAGACGAAGACCCAACAGCCATTTTCCTGATTGATTGACCGAGAATGGTATTCCGCCCTATTGTTCTTCAGGATTATGGTCGCAGCAGACGAAGAAACTGATCCAGGGAGCATGCACCTCAGAGTACAAATAAGGCATCCTGCCTTGAGTATCCTCACCACAGTGACAGAAAGTTTTACCGAAGTAGATCCAGAAGCCACACTTCTGAGAATCCACTGAGGGCACACCGCCCTGTGGGCAGTTGTCTTCGGAGATGCCCATCTAAAGCTGTCAGGTTCAGATTCAGCACACAAAATGCACCCATATTTCTAAGCATCCGAAGAGGGTACCTCATCCTAGGGGTTCTCGAGACTATGACACAAACAGACGAGGGAGCAATTCAAGAATATATTCACCCGAGAATGCAAAAAAAAGGCACTCTGCCTTGAGTGTTCTCGCCAACAGCGAAGGACTCGTCACCAAAGCAGATCTATAAGCCGCACTCCTGGAAATCCGAACCCTTCGGTAAATATTTTCAAGGTCGGTTGACATTATGACAATTCTTTTCTGAAGCTGATAATAGTTGAAGAGAAGTTCAAGAGTCCGACAAAACCGTTGCAGTACTTCAGAAGCAGAGTTCGTGGACATTGCATGCAGATGAATATTCTGTTTCGGACATCAGTACAGCAGACTATCAAGGGGTCAATCACAATAACAATTTCATTGCTGATGCATTATCGAAGTTGACCACTACAGATGCTTATAACTTTGATGGCAGACGGCGTCTTTCCCTCGGATCAGATGCTGGCAAAGTAGTCCAAATACAAGAGTGTCAATTTTGCTCTCATTGATGAGAATCTTTATCGAAGGACCTTTTTCGTCATCATTGCTCAGACATTTAACTCCATCCGAAACAGAGTATGTTCTTCGGGAAGTTCACAAATACATTTGTGGCGATTATTTGGCCCGAAGTTGTTGACCTACAAAGCACTTCGGCAACGATATTCTTGAAAGAACTGGGGATTCGACACAGAAAGACTTCGGTGGCTCATCCACATTCACTTTTTCACTATTGATCCTGGTCCTATTTGTCCTATGGTCACTATGGTGTAAGGAGGTATGGTAGGACTCGCTGGCCATTCGATGGCAGCCCATTTGTTGTTCTACCCCGAGTGGTAAACAAATGATCCTATATTGATTTTACCAGGGTGGTAAATCAATGGTCACTATTGATCCTGGTCCTATTTGTCCTATGGTCACTATGGTGTAAGGAGGTATGGTAGGACTCGCTGGCCATTCGATGGCAGCCCATTTGTTGTTCTACCTCGAGTGGTAGACAAATGATCCTATATTGATTTTACCAGGGTGGTAAATCAATGGTCACTATTGATCCTGGTCCTATTTGTCCTATGGTCACTATGGTGTAAGGAGGTATGGTAGGACTCGCTGGCCATTCGATGGCAGCCCATTTGTTGTTCTACCCCGAGTGGTAGACAAAAGATCCTATATTGATTTTACCAGGGTGGTAAGTCAATGGTCACAATTGATCCTTATATCTTGATTCTTATATCTTGGTCCTTATATCTTGGTCCTTATATCTTGATCCTTATATCGTGATCCTTATATCGCGATCCTTATATCGTGATCCTTATATCTTGATCCTTATATCGCGATCCTTATATCTTGATCCTTATATCTTGATCCTTATTTCTTGGTTCTTATATCTTGGCCCTTATATAATTGTTTCACCCCGAGTGGTAAACAAATGTCCTTATATACTTGTTCTACCCCGAGTGGTAAGCATGATTTTGATGGTGTAAAGAGGATCAGCCGAATTCACTTCACACATGACCGATCTCACACTTCGGTAACGATAAGTATGCATTACTTTATTTTGTTCAAGTGTTGAGTTCGGATTATATTATCATTGTTCTTAACTGTTATATAATTTGCTTAATTATTGACTAACGTTTAAGATAAGAGGCACTTGCACAGTTTTCAAGTTGATTGATGATCCATTATTGACAAGAAATAATAAGGCATGATGTTGATATTTCATTAAATATTAACTGTTCACATAAGAATTAGAATTTTTACAGAAAGTTCTACAGCTAAGGATAAGGAGAGTTCATCTTCAGGCTTCTTCCTTGTCATCGTCACCATCTGAAGAGTCTAAAAGATATGGATCTACCTTGGCCCGAGCCTTTTCTTGCCTTTACTTCAGCAGATTTCATCTACTACAGTGTTGCATCTGGTCGATCTTATCGCCCAGATCGGCAGGATTTTCTATATGCTACTTGGATTTCTTATAAAGATCTTCGGTCAGTGGCAGACTCAAATTCTTAAGGGCCCGAAGCTCTTTTGAGATCTTCTTCGAGCTTCTGACGATGTGTCAGATGCTTTGATCCTTTAGCTTGACAGATTGACATTTATATCAGTGACGACCCGATGAGTGACCTTGGTCGATTTTAATTCTTTGATCTTGTCGATATCCTTCTGAAGGCATTCATTGTTGAATAGAGCAATATCAAGATTGATTCTTTCTTTCGCCAACACAGACTTCCGGATGGCGTTATCCCTTCAGTCGGTATTCTCTTCGGCATTCTCTTCGGATTTCTTTTCGGACTTCTCTTTGGTATTCACTTCGGCATCCTCTTCGGTATCCTTTTCGGTTTCTTTATATTTGGGACAGAGGCACCCGAAGATAGTGTTTGCTTGCAAATGACCATTATTGATAAATTAGTTCGAATTAATGGGCAACGATGTCCATGATGAACTATCTCCTTACGATGATCATCGGCACCACGGACGCACGCTATTACCGAACCGATATTTCATTCTATGGCTTGAGCTTCGGTAGTTAGAGGCGATTCAGTTGGTACTTCTGTAGAGGTCGGCGAAGATGAATCCTTTACGTTGCTATTTGATGTTCACCAGAGGGGCTTCGGTAAGCCGTATTTTGGGCCTTTATTGGTCTTATTATAATTCCTTTTGTCCTGAACCGATGCCATTTATACTCTTTCATTAAACATCTTGTTTAATAAAAGACTGGGGGGCAATGTTGGGGCGTGATATTTTAGATATTGGGCCAAATGGTTTGAGCCGAGTTACTTGCTTAATAAACCGGGTCATTTCAGTTGGGTCCTCTTTGTTGGGTCGGGTCAGTGGGCTGACTCATCAGATATTTAAATATCTACATCTTTGACCAGTGATGATGACAAAGATATGACTGACTGGTATCTTATATGGCATTAATGAGGATTGGACAGTTGGTCAGCGGGGAACAGAGGGGGTGAGATTAACAGGAAAGCTACCTGCAGTGGGTAGGGTCAGGAGGGTCAGTGGCACAAGGAACCGAGTCTTGTATTATAGCAAGGAAGTCTTCGTAAAACAGGTACGTTTTACATTCATATATATACACACACAACTGAGAATATCGCTCTCTCTCTCTCAATACACTAGACATTACATTCCTCCATTGTTAATCTTGTGAACACGTATACTGACTCTCACGCCTGAGCTATCCCCCGACGGAACAGCCGTCAAGCTTGTGGTGTTTATCGTGTTTACTGTGCAGGATCAGGACGTCTTACGTGATTGGGACGTGGCAGAAGATCCTGGCGTTAACAATTGGAGAACATGAAAATAATAAATAAAAATCACGTACAGATGGGAATATTCTCGAGAATCTTTATTTTTTATCCACAAAATAAAATTCAACAAATGGCAACTCTTTCGCCACAGATGTAGAATCACCAGCTTGAGATATTTTTTTCCTCATGCGGCCGCAGTTGTTTTCCTTTTATTAATGTCCATATTCACATTGAAACCCAGAAATCATTATATAATAGTATGAAACAATTAAAGTATAAGTACTAGAACTGGTCATCATGCAACATAGCAGGTTGCATGAGCGAGTTGAGGTCACCAAATAGGAAATCATCACCACAAGCATAGTTACCAAAATCCTGAGACTCAAAGTATGTATTTATATCATCCGCAAAGTTGCAACGGGGAGGTTCAGACTCCGGTGGGGTCACCGGATACTCAGCTGCCGTTGTCATCTCCATCATCTCCTTGAACTTAGATGACTGTAATAGAAGCCCTAGGGCTGATGTGGCGGTGGCTGGTTGCGGCAGAGTTAGGGTCATGATACTGGTGGTGATTGGAGGTTGTTGTTGTTTGTGGTGGAGGAGGAAATTTGGGCCTTCAATTTCATGAACGTGATTTGGGGTTGGTGTCAAAGTATCAGTTTCAACTTTAGGGTTGGGGTGATTGGTAGTAGTGGAATTATTGGTGTCAGGTCTAAGCCATTTTATGTATCGACTAAGGTCAAAATTTGTAACTGCATTTAGTCCACGATACTCAATTGCTGCCATATCATATGCCACTGCTGCCTCTTCTTGAGTAGCTGCAAGATCTAACAATATTTTCCTTAGTATTTATTCTATTAAAATATATACTTATATGGGGAAGAGATTAATTAGATATTCTAGTAATCGACGTCAAAGATAAAATAGTTTAGGATCTTGTACGTGGTCTTTAGATATTTTCTATCTATTAATTGAAGCCAGATAATTAATTTGAACTTCATATTTGTCGGTAAGTAAATCAAATATGTTGTTTATTTAATTCATTCATTCTTTTATTGTCAAAAAGAAAAAGTTTTATTTAAACCCTATTAAAAGGTTACAAATTTTGGCATGTCTTGGGAAAGGCCAAAAAATAAAGAGATGATCATATATGATATATGTTACATGTAATCAAGTGAGCTTTTATGCTTTTTCAAGAAAAATAAAATAAAATATGAAAATTGTGGGAGGGGAATGGAGGTGGTTGAAGAAGTTGTGTTGACATGGAAATAATTTTGTTATACATTACGAATCATGCATGGGAATTAAGGGTTAGCTAGGATTGGTGAAATATCCCAGCTACGTGATCATGCATGATACCGATTGACCTTCATTTTGCATGAGACCGACGTGAATGTATTTGTATACGCGTGACTAATTAATATAGTTATGTTTTCTAGCTTGTTCTTAATTGAAAAGTAATTGACCTTTAACATTTTATTTTTTTCTTAGCGTAATTGACCTTTAGCATTAACTAATACACGTCAAGCATGCTTCTCTTCGACATGTTGGCTTGACATGTATATTTGAAAGTAAAATATGTCATATTATAAACAATTAATTTAGAAAGGCCAAATTAAAGGTTGATCACTTTGATCAGCTATGATATACTCCATATATATATATATATATATATATATATATATATATATATATATATATATATATATATGTGTGTGTGTGTGTGTGTGTGTGTGTGTGTGTGTGTGGGGAGGGGGGGAGATGAAAAATTAATTACCGTATGTTCCAAGATAAAGATATTTGTTGCTGAAAACCCTGCCTATTCGAGCTTCCCACCTTCCATTGTGATGATGCCTGCTCGATTATCATTGGCACATGCAAAAAATGAAACGGATTGTATATATACAAAATTAGTAACTCCTTATCTAGAATTAATTTATTTGATATCAAAATAAGCTGATAGCTGTAACTAAGCTATACCTTTTTTATATTTTATTTTAAATAATTAATCTAATTGTAATTAAGAGCTAGCTAGCTTTCGCTGGAAGTTATATATTTCACTGATCAGAAAATGATCGTAATTAATTACTAATTGCACCTTGCAACTCCTCTATATTTTGAAACTCCTCGAGAAAAACCACTGCTTTTCCTGCATATTTAAGGAAAAAGTTACTTTTGGTTTCTTTCAGTTAAATTATTCTGTTGTGCATGCATGTTTGGAGTTAGTTTACCTTCTCAATGATCCAATATATTCTTCTCTGGACGGGCTTCCCATTTCCTTCAGTTCCTTTTGGTATGTCGACACCTGCAATAATCATGAAAAGCTTGTTAAATTAATATAAGCTAGATTCTAGACTCATCGTTTAATCCAAGAATCTTAAAATAATAATAATAAAAAATTAGCTACCAAAATATAAAACTTATAGAGATAAATTAACTACGTACGAACCGGGAAGTTAAGGATGGTTTCATGGCCCCGGTACTTTAGTGCTGCCAAATCATAAGCATGTGCAGCTGTTTTTTCATCGTCATATGCACCTGAATACGAATAAATGTATATATAATAACGCAGAGATGATCAATATTGATATGAGCTAAATTAACCAATAATTTGAAAAAGGTCAAAAATAAAATAAAAAATTATATAAGAAAAACTCTAGATGGAACATACCAAGATAGACTGCATTTCCATTAGGATTAATTCCACCAAAAAAGAAGCATCAGAAATCAGCAAAGGGAAAAGCAATTAGTAAAATGAACTTAAATATATATAAATTGATCTGCCTGTCTGAATGATGGGCCGGCGTGTATACCTTGTCTGCCTTTCTTGTTTTGGGATTCATTCCAGTAATTCTTGTCCCACAAATGAGCTTCATATCTGCCTGTCCATCGATGTCTGAAATTAACAATCAAGAGCCATGCACCCGGCCTCTTAATTAATTAATTAAAATTCACAACTATATATATATATATATATAGGTAGGTAAGTATATAATTAATTACAAAATTTCAACGCAAGTACCTTGCGACACCGCGGTAAATTGAGCTACGTTGTGGAGGGGAGTCTCTGGGAACAGTTTTTCTAGTACGTTTAACCTTAACAATATTAACAGACGAAGAACTGATCGTGATATTATTATTGCTAGATTTATTAGTAGCATTGCTCCTCTGGCTTTGATGTGATAACTTCGCCATGGAATTGCTCTAAATTAATTTATTAATTAAAAGATCAGAATAATTAAGATAAGTGCATATATGTGCGTGCGAGATATGACTGAGTCTTCCGATGAATGGGGGTTTTAAAGGAAGGGGGGAATAGTGTTGGGGGGAGGGGGGGAGGGGGGAGGGGGAGGGGGGGTGTAACACCCCAGTCCCACATCGAAAGATAGGGGGAAAATTTGTCTGTATATGAGGAATTAAGTAACTACCAATAGTACCTTCAAGTCATGACCTTTTGGGAGCCTGTGGTGGGCTAGATGACCCAAGAAGATACTATTGGGCCAGTGGTTTGAGGCCTTATTTGGATGGATTCGATTCGGACTTGGGATTTGACCCAAGATTTGTTCCGGACTCGGGATTTGATCCGGGTTGTTTCAGGGGGTGTACGTACGTGCTGGCAAATTAAGAATTGGAGTAATTAAGTAGATTGTAGCCGGCAAAGGATGATGATAGTACGTACGTCGCCGTCTTGAACCGGCTACCTTATATGGTTTGGTTTCTTCTGTCTTGTCCTTGCCCATTCACGTTGTGTTATCTAAATGTTTTGTTTACTATTCTAAATTGAATTCATACCCCCCCCCCCTTTATTCATTTTTTTTAATAAAAAAAAGCTCATTCGTAAATAAAATAAAAAACTTCTAGTATAACATTTTTTGTTCCAAAAAAAAGAGTTCAATTACTATTGATGATAATAGAAAATAACACAATATCCTACCTGAAACAACCCGGGTCAAATCCCGAGTCCGGAACAAATCTCGGGTCAAATCCCAATTAAGTCCGAATCGAACAGGCTCCCAAAAGGTTTCTTGGGTCATCTAGCCCACCACAGGCTCCCAAAAGGTCATGACTTGAAGGTACTATTGGTAGTTACTTAATTCCTTATATGCAGACAAATTTTTTCCCTATCTTTCGATGTGGGACTGGGGTGTTACACTACCATTATAATATTATCATAATCATATCACCGCTATATATTAATGTAATGTAAGTTTGAATGAGTTTGAAAATCTGAAGTATAATGGAGTAGTTGACGACAAAAGAAAAGTTAAACGATCATATTTCATTAGATTAACTGAAAGTTTGTGCAACATTCTTGAAGAAATTTAGCCCAATTTATAACGTGAAAATGATCGTGTTTGTGTATATATATTGACACGGTCTCATCTGTTGAAAAACTATTATAACTCTAAAGTCCAAACGTACTGTAAGCTACTTAATGTTATAAAAAAATTATTTATTTGTTATTTAAAATATGTACATGTTATAGGTTCAGAAATTTAGAATATTTAGAATTGCTCTATGTAGGAATATCTAGCATTTCTATACAAAAATTTGAAAGAACATGGTCATATATAATTGTCATAATTAACGGATCAAATTGACTTTATTTTGATTAATGAAAAATGACATAGTTATATATCTAAATATATATCATGCCATTTTATATTTAATTAATAGTGTCCGTGCCCATACCTCTTCATGAGATACTGAGATATGTACGTACATGGTTTAGGGATTTATATATATGGAACTTTGTACAATTGGGACACGTGTGGGGCCTAACGGGATAAATAAGAAACAGTGGCCATCACTACCGCAGTGAGAAGAAGAAGCCATGGCTATACTTATATAATATGCAAAACCAATTGAAAAGCTTAGCTTCTTATCATCAGTATATAAATATAAATTGATTTAGAAAAGATTGATTGGCCCCCAAATTTGACATTATGGGCCACCTAATTACTGTCCAAAAAAATAATACTAGCACTTAAATTAAAAGCTTCTACTTGTAGCACAAGCATCCATGCATGCATCCTGCTGATAGGTGGTCAGATAATTATTTATGAGTCGCATCAATTATATTAATTCATAGTAGTACAATCTGTATTCTGTAATCAATCAATCCGATTGTGAAAGAATAGATTTTCTTAATAAATATAATAACGATGGCTATATATATATATATATATATATATATATATATATATATATCCCAATTTGGTTTACTTTTGTGATTCTGATCTATGGATTTGATATCATGGGTCACTTTCACCCTCTAATATCACCTGCAATCTCCTACTTAAAATTATTAATCAATTAATTAATTAATATTTGGTGAGTAGATTAATATAAACTAATTAAAGTCCAAGAAGTCTAAGTTCAGGTCAACAATTAATCACATTGATCTAGTTGAAAGAAAATACTCCACATTTAACAGTGCGTACAAATTTAAGTCAAGTCATCCTCGATCGTATATTTCTTTAATTCTACCAAATTTGAAGATCTGCAAATGCCAAACAACTGTTTTCGCCGGCCACGCATGGTTTCAAGGATGATTTTAATTACATTTTGCTTCCAACATAATTCAAATTAATAGAAATCCTCCAAATTAAACTACTGAAATACAACCAATTATAATTTTTCATCTCAAGAAGACGTACGTATGCAATGTATATTAATTTTAATCTGTCTTATCTTTAATTGATAAACTGTTAAGGTTCATGAAATAGGCACAAGGCAGGAACCTAAGAGATTGTTTAACCGCCCGCGCGCAGTTATGGTGTAATTGCATGTAATTTTAATCGACTGTCTGACATTACTTTAATTTTTTGGTCAAATTGATCATATTCAATTTCAGCCTAAAAAACTTTAAATAATTTTAATGATTCAAATTTTTCATTAATTAAGTAGACATAAGTATAGCGAAAATAGTCATCAATAAATATAATGGATAATTTATATCCATCAATTTCAAGAGAAAATGATTCACATATATCAGAGCGAATCACCTCAAGAAGTGCACCAATTCTAGTGGCTCCTTTCTTATTACCTTTCACAAATTTTCTTCTTATACATTCAATATAATGGTCAAGATCAGAGAAATTTATCATTTATAAGATGTTGCATTTTGTCTTTTGAAACATGACCTAAACGTTGATGCCACAATTTTAAAGAATTTTCATTATCTAATTTTCACTTATTTCCACTTTTAAATAAATCTTCTGTCACATTCATTGTTAACAATGATTCAACAAAGACATTATCCAAATTTAAATTATAGAGGTTTCCACTAAAGAGTCAGAATAAATAACATAAGAGTAATGATAAATAATTATTTTATTATTCTCAAACTTAAACGAAAAACGATCAACGTCAAGTTTAGATACATAAATTAAATTTTGTGTCATACTGAGAACATAAATAGTCATATAAATATAAGATGAAACCACTCTCCAAAATTAAAGAAAAAGTTCCTACAACTTCAACTTATATAAACTCCATTGCCAACTTTAATGGTTTTCTCCGTTTTGAAGTGTCTTCTTTAAAAGAAATCCCTACAATGAATTAGTAATATGAACCATTACATCCGTGTCAAGCCACCATGTATTAGAAGGGACATCAATTAAAAATGATTCATAAGTTACATAATTGAAGGACATATATACCTTTCTTTTCAAATTATTCTCTGAACTTATGGTAGTCTTTCTGAATATGTCATTGCTTCTTATAGAAGCGATATTTAGAATTTGTCTCAGAGTTATTACCTGAATAGTTTACCTTATTTGTTTCAGTAAAAATTGGCTTATTCTTATTCTTAAAACCTTTGTCATTTTTATGGACCTTTTTCTTATGAGATTTAGTGGTAATCAAATGAGCAACATTAGGTTTTTCATCCTTAAGTCTTTCGTTCTCTTGGACGCACATGGCGATCAACTCGCTCATCTTCCACTTTTCTTTCTACGTGTTATAATTAATCTTAAATGGATCAAATTGTGCTGAAAAAGAAGTCATAATGAAGTGAACAAGAAAACTCTCAGAAATCTTTATGTTCATATCTTTAATTTAAATGTCATGTAGCTTGTGCACTCCACTAACCTCATCATACATGTTAATGACTATTTTCAAAATAAGGGTATTTACATGAGTTTTAGAAGAATCCTTAAATTGTTATTTGCCTAAAGGTAAGTACTTTTCAACATTCTCAAAGTCAACAAAATCAACAAAGTTAAGAATGACTTCTCAAATGACTGTCGTGATAAAGTTTTTCATAATCATAAGGGACATGCGGTTAAATCACTCCCATTTTTCATAAATAATCTTTTACTCAATTGAACTTGTAGTTGTAAGTGGAGCAGTAAAATTCACTCATAATGCATAGTTCAAATCCACAACACCGAGATCAAATTTCACTTTCTCTTTCCAAGCAGTAAAATTAAAGACTTCAATTCCAGAGAGAGATCCATAAATACTAGTAGGAGAAAATACTAAAACACAATTAAGCTCATAAGCATACCTACAAAAAACTAAAAACACAATGTACAACAATAATTAATCATAATAAAAAAACAACTGTAAGTCAAACAATTAATTACATAAAATCTATTTACTACATTTTAATAAAATGTTAATGCATAATTATCAATCTAATTAATAATATGTTAATAACATTCCCCATAAAATAATCACAACACATTTATGCACACATCACCCTACATATGCAATACAATTTCAATTTTGTCCATAATCAGTGGATCTCCTGCTATACTACCAGATAAACACCCTTCAATGCTAAAACCAGATGGATGCACGCAAAATATGATTCTAAAGCTTTTAAGACAACTACCGTGAGATCCCAGCTAAGCTGGTACCCACTTAAAAAGAAGATGATAAACCATCAGCTATAAACATAATGCAATTGCAGTTTATTACCAATTCCAATACGACAGGTTCAAACCAATAGAATGCTACACCTTTTATTAAAGCATCTTCCCATTTCTTGGAACCCTGGAGCTTAGATCACTATGAAGATATAACTCAAGAGAACCAAGAATGATACAAAGGCAAAACCAGACTAGCCTATTTATTAGATCGTTTAACAAATATTGGATAATCCTGGTTATTACATCAAAAAATGCTAGAAGGAAGAAATTCTAAACCACATTAGTAGAGCTTCTAAATTACATCACAGCAATCACCACAGAATCTAGGACATGAGATAAGTTGAAATACTCGCTATGTAATGGTTGAAAAAACAAAATTGTAACGCGGAGAAAAAGACAACTTAAATTCATCCACAAACTAACTAGAGATATACTTCCACAGTCAAGAAACTTTATCTTGCTTGACACCTATATTCACTTGATTAATCCAAAATTAGCATATTTCTGACCTTGCTGCAACAAAGTAAAATTTCTCAGAGCATCATGGGACCTACTTCACTTTTACAAGACTTCACAGGGTAGACTCCCCACTTGTTTCCTGGCTTCATTCAAATCAAGGTATTCCTCATGGCTTCTCCATCTCTCAACAGCAATTCAACGCTTATCTATTAACAGACCACTTCTACTTAGAAAAATTCATGATAAGTGCTCAACATGTAACCTCGACAATCTCAGCTTCACTGTCGCTGTAATCTCCCCAACGCTTGCTTGGTTTTTCCTCAACAGCAACTTTGATGCAGTTCTCTTTTGTAACAGAAACCTCACTTAATGGTGCGCCTGAATCTGCAAGTGCTTCAAGTTCAGAGTGAGTTATCTCACCAACTCCAGACTGAGCAATTTTTTCTCCAAATTCACACTGACCAACTTCTGTCTCAACTCCACTTTGATCAGTTTTTTCACCAACTCCAGACTGATCCTGTGCATTTTCAGCATCCGGGTTAATACTTTCATCATCACAGGAGGATTTATCATTATGCTCCTCTGCTTCAACTTCAATTTGCCTTTCAGCACCAACTTCGCCAGTTACAACCAAAGGAGAATCTTCTGGACTAACAGGAGACACTGTAACATCATTTTCAGTCGCAGGGATACCGTTCAAAGATACTGGATAATCATTTGCTGATATTTGAATACCATTTGGAGCTATAGGAAAACCATTTGGGGAAACCAAATAGCCATTTGGAGCAACTGGATAGCCATTAGGAACCCATGGCTGGCTAGGTACAAACTCAGCCGCATGTGGGTTCATAATTATTGGAGGGATGAAGTGACTCCCATCCACAGTATGTTCACCATTGTGGAATGCAGGCTTGTTACGTGGAACACGATTCCCAGATCTATTATAACCACCTGACAGGCGGGGACCATATGGAACTCTTGCCGTTGCCGATTGATGGGGTGATCTACGAACAGGATTAACTGTAAGCATTGGTGGAATATTCATTGGTGGAGGCAATATTCCTCCATGATCTTGTAAGCCTGGCATTGTAACTGAGCCGAAAACTGGAATGGTGGATGGATTGAATGGAGGTGCAGCTGCGGATAGCTTCTTGGTTACCTCTCTTCCAGGGTCTGAATCACCCTGCTTTTCTGTTACCACTGGCAAAGGATTAGCAATTCCATTACCCTGCTTTCCTACATCAGTTAGCAGATGATCATCATTTCCACTAACACTGGTTACATCAAGCAACTTTCCCTCTTTGTCCGCCTTTTTCTCTTTTGAGCTGGAGGCATCTTTATCTGTTGATAGTGCGGTATTATCCACCAATACAACACTAGAATCCGAGTCTGAGGAAGTCACTGGGCATTTGTTTACTTCTGTTCCTAACATTTCAACTTTGAAAGTAACAATGTTAGAGCTCATGGAAGAATCAGAATTATCAGTACCCAAAGCAGAAAGGGAGTCTGCTTCTGTGCCTTTAACAGAAATACCCTTCACTTCTGTAGCTGTGTCAAATTCTACTTTTCGGCCTTCAACAGCTGCATTTTTAATTTTCCTGATGGATTCTGCCGCAAAAGAATCTTCAACTTTTGTTTCTAGTTCTTTAATAACAGTGTTTTTCATTTCCTTATCTGAAACCAAAAGTAAATCACTTTTGGTGGGTTTCTTAACTTTTGCTTCCTCTCCATCCTCGGCACCTGTCAAGTGCTTCTCATGAGTAGCTTCTATTACAGAGCCCTGTTCGCTCACTTGAGGACTTTGTTCAGAAGAACCTTCCTTCGGAAATTGTTCTGCCACTGCCTTCACAATACTACCAGGAGGAGCCAGAGCAACTTCTTTGTAGGAAAAAAGCTTTCCAGTTGCCTTCACACTGATTGTACTTATAACTTGAGCAGGCTTGGCAACTTGAGCAGGACTAGCAACTTGATCAGTTGAAGCTGGGCTAGCTGGGGCCGACTTTGGATTAGTAGATTTTTCTGTCCCAGCAGATGGCGTGGTAGGATTCTTTAACTTTAGACTGAAGCTTGCACTCTTAGTTAATGTTTTTGAAACAGGAAAAGCAGGTCCAGCAGAAGCAGCAGACTCATTTGAAGTTGTTCTTGGGGATGCGAAATTTGTTGGCTTTCCTCGGTACCTTGATAACTGAGAACCATTCATAAAATTAGTATTCAGTTTTGCCAGGCTTGGCCTCCTTGAACTGGATGGTTTACGACCTGAAGGTGAGCGACCTTTAGGAAAAGCCTCTTGCCATCCTTCATTAGAGGTGTCATCCTGTTGCAGGTCATCATTTGCAATCATTACCTGCTGCTCAGGTTGAATCGGATCAGACTTCTTATCCATTGACTCAATAAACGGAGTCTCGAACTTGATCACTGATTCAGATTTGTTCTCTTTATCACTAGATTTTTCCTTAATAGGGTGATCTGGTGACAAAGTTTCATCCTTCTGATACTCATCTGTAATTGTTTCCCCATTCTGGCCTGGTCGGCCTTTAACCTGAATGATTAAAGAAAATTTTTGTTTATTATAGATTGGTGACAAGTAAAAGTAGGCCTTAATCAAAATGGGGATGCATTAGTACAAGAAAATAAAATAGCTGCAAGAGTCGGGAAGTTACCAGCTTTGCACGGGCTTGCTTCTTTTGGGCATCTCTGGCTTTTACATCTGCATCTGGTGCTATGTAATCCAACAAGTCTGATACGCTGATCCAAGAGGCGAAAAACCAAATTTTCAGCATAAACAAACCACAGTTGTCCAAAGAAGACCCAAGTACGATAGTATGAGCCACTGCTCAGCGCCAATGAACCATACGATATTTTATGGTGGGTGTCAATCTTACGATATTGAATGATGACAGAAAGGTTTTATACATAGATTAAAATTGAAATATATTATGAGTAGTTTATAATTTTGAATTTGCGGCCTCATTTCAAGTCGAATGAAGAAAAGACTGGAGAGAAAAAAGTTAACTATTTATTTGTTCAACGGAGTTCTTCTTTCGATTTTCCTCCAAGAAATATTAAAGTACTAAAGGAACCCATACGCAACATCTTTGATGGTAAAAACTTTTGCAGCTATTGAATACCCAATGCATGGTTAAAACACTATGAGATGGTTTACCAAACTTTGTTTCATTTCCTTAGTTTAGCAGATATTTCTTCCTACTGATAAAAATAAAAAATAGTGAAATACTCCCTCCGTTCCATGATAAAAGTTTTTATTACTATTTTGGGTAGTCCCATGTTAAATGTCCACTTTCCTTTAATAACCAAACTTTTACACATTTTTTCTTATTATGCCCGTAGCATTAAATATATCATACTTTTCTTATTCTAATTCTCTCTCACCTACATTGAAAATAATTAATAACATATTATTTTGGGCAATTTTGTCATTTCATTCCTCTACCAGGACTTTTATCCTGGGACGGAAGTAGTAGTTGTGAATGGAAATAAGAAAAGTATGCCAAGACACCACTGACAATCATGGTTGAAGTTTTTTACAAATACAGTAAGGTAAGATATCACCCATAATCATGGTTTAAATTGTTTGAAGACTTGAGAATTATTAAATGCAGCATGTTTCTTTTATTGGTATACAATTCCCAAAAAAAATGCTAGATTAGATAGGGCCCGTTTAGTTATCATTCTCATTTTCAATTTTTGTATGTTTTTTCTGGACTAGATTAGATAGGACCCTCAACATTTCTAAAATTTTCAATTCAGCCCCTGAAGTTTCTGAAGTTTCATTTCAGCCCCTAAACTTTCAAAATTTTCAATTTTCCCGTTTGTTACCTATTTTTGGGTAGAAAAAAAAGGTAAATGTTTTTTTTTCAATTATGGTGACTTATAATTGGGAGGACCGTCTTAAAAGAATAATAAGACAAACATCTAAAAATTCATCGCCGCAATTCCAACATGTGGGTCAAGGAATCAACACAAATGTCAAAACTATGTCAAGCCCTACAAATAAAATAAGAGTCAATGAATAGGAGTCAGTGAGACTCTTCTAGAACAACAACAAGACTTCGACATGTTGAGACTCGTGAGAATTTTAAAGTGACTGAAGTTTCAGTTGAAAATTCAAAGGTGGTTTCAATTAAAGGAAGTGTAGTGCAAGAGGTGAATCATGTTAACCAAGAAGTTAAACACGAAAAGAAAGACACAATTGAGGTACAACACGTTGACTTTCTTATGCCAAATTTCGTATTCGAGTCCAAAGTTGCATCTAATTTCTTGCTTGTGACAATGTTATTTCCAAAAATTGTGCTCAAGAAATATCGGATGAGCATGTTTTGCTGGAATGCATCTCCTAGATTGTGGTTTATTACTCTTCAATATTTCAAAACTCGAGGACAAGTTTTTTTCAAAGACAAAGAGAATGATGCGGTACAAAAGAGAAAAATAAAGAAATTTATTATTATTTTTGTATTGTTATTTAGAGATAAATATTGGATTATTAATGTAACTATTTTAGTAGGATATTCTAAAAGTTTTAATTATGTTAGTAGATTATAATTAGGAGATTTCTAATTGTGGTAGTAGATTTTAATTAGAAGAGTTTTATAGTAGTAGTAGATTTTAATTAGGAGATTGTTTCCTTTTTAAATCAATATTTTTACTTAGTCCCCAAGTATTGGTTTTCTATTTAAGCATTGTAATACTTTATTATTTTAGAGATTATCAAAGGAATTGACTTGAGACTACAATTGTGTGCTTTTGTGTGTTTCTTTATCGATAGTTTGCGTAGATAAGTATTCTTATTCCTTCTTCCTACCCTGTCCTACATCATTTATACATGGCAAGGTTATGGAAAACCAACTTATGATCAAAAGTAACAAGAAAAATACTTATGAACTGTGCATTAGAATCAGAGTGCCCACCATGGAGCAAGACAACTTCAAGAACCATTGCAGAAAACAATGCCAGAAGTTTAGAACACTATCTAAGTCCACACTGCCTTTTAGTTTTGAAAGTGTCGTTCTCTACAAATTTTATAATAAAACAAGCATGTACAACAAATTAAATGTTTGACACTACTAAAACAAAATCCTTGATTTTCCCTACCGCCGCTGCAGCTGCTGATGTAGCTGATACCATCAAGTGCAAAAGCATCAAAACTAGTTCAAAGTTTACTAATATTTTTTTACCCAGTTGGTACAAAGTCTCCTTATTTAGTTGAAAAAAAAAAGAGGCTGTTGTCAAATTAACTTTCAGTTGGGAAATATCTAAGCTCAGACAATTCCAGTAATTCAGAAGCAAAAAAAAAGTAATTTATCAACAGGAAAACAAAAAGGGAAAGAGGAAGAATTGCACAGAACTTTGGTTGAAGGTTTTTTCTAATTGTTCACCTTGAAAAAAAAAGGGACGTAATATACAGAACAAGCTTCTGGTAAGCCAGCTCATGATCATAGTTAACCAGAAAATGACACATGCATTGTTGAATCTACATGCCCATTATAGACCAAGCAAATTTCAGGAACCAATCAAGAGAAGTAATACGAAAATTAGGCTTACTAGATGAGTTATTTTCTCTCATTAAAAGTTAGTCTAATAACCATTACTTGGGCCCTAGAGCACAAATCGTGTGCAGGAATTAATCTAATAAATTCTATAAAAAAGGGGATTAAAATATAATATGATGAAGAGAAACCAAAGACGCACCTCAAATGGCCCTTACTGGAGATAGAGGCATCTGGCTTTGGAGTTCCATTGCGTGCGGCTTCTTGTTGTTCCAGAGCCTTGGACTCAAAGTATTCAAGCCATGCAGCTGCATCCTACAGAAGATTAAAAATAAAATTTTGAGAAAGAGTACCGTAAAAATATGAGATGCTCAATCACCAAACATAAAATTTTAAGTTACCTGTGTTCGTAGATCATCTGGTCCAAGCTTTGCCTGCAATATCTGCAGAGTAGTTTGCTCATGCTGAACACTCAAGGAGTATGCTTCCATCAAAGAGAGAGCAATGGCTATGGCATGATAGCTAGCAGCTGTCTGAATGAGGAAGAAATTTTGGATGAAAGTTAGGATATAAGTGAACATCTGCTATGCCAAAACTTGTTAAAACATAATAAGGTAGCACCATGGAAGTCATCAGGTAATTCATTTGGGTGATATAGCCAGACTGAGAAAAGAAGTCAAAAACAGCCAACTTAGTCCAACTGATTATTTTATCTGATTACGATGTAGAGCTAGTATTTTAGTTTCGTTTTTTTCCAAAGATGATTCTTCAGGTTGGGAAACCTCCCACTTAAAACCTTCATACTTTGTTAACTCATTTTTTTACTTTATGGAATATTAAGCCAATAGGAACCTCTGCTATGAGCTCCTTTTCGGCCATTTTGTTACTGAAACATCAGACATCTCGAATAGAGTATACCCAAAAATACTTAATCAGGTCACCTTTAAGCTTTAGTTCTAAGTTACATGTGGAGACTATGTGTTTGCTTATTAGCTCTCTGCTCAAGTGTGATAATCTGGGACGCTTTTTATCTTTTTTCTTATCAGAGGAAGACAAAACATATCTTCTGAGTTATCCTGTTTTCCTTGCCTTTACTCAAGAGTACATTTCTTGTGCAAGTCTAAGTTCAACATTTCTTTCCACCTTTATTATGAGATAATTTTGCAACTACAAGTTGGACTCAACTTTAGGAGTTACATACACAAGTGAACTTAATCTACTGTTAGTATAACTTAGAAAGAGAAATTACTTGTATATGATCAGCACCGAGTAGTCTTTGATTACACTTGAGAGCCTCGTGAAGGTACCTCAGAGCAACATGGACATTCCCCAAACCTTCTTCCATCATTGCCACATTTATATAGGTGGCAGCGGTGTTTGGATGAGAAGGTCCACATGTTAGATGCAAAAGATACAATGCACGGTTGACATACCTTGAATAAGAAATAGACAAACTTAAGTATCTTCAACCATAAACACATCTATTGGATGCTTATTGAATAAAAATATGTTTCGTTATATTAAAGTGCATATTTCTTCTATCAATTCCCACTAATCATACTTTCTGACAAAAGTTAATTCAGTCAAACTAGTTATTGCCATATGGCCCATACTCGCAACCCCTTGAATAATTCATTTCAGTTTTCAAACGTGAGACTTCTATCCTTTGAGGAGTTGAGATTGTACTAAATAAAGTTTGTATCTAAACTCCGTCTTTTGGAACACAAAACGTATGAAGTGAAGAAATCAGGAAGACAAGGATAACTTCATCCAAAAGTGTCGAAACATTATAATATAAAGCAAGCATGTCACAAAGACAACTACCATTACAATAGGAGACATCAAGGAGAACATGTAAGATTGTGGAATACAGATAAACATACTTCAAGGCCAACTCTGTGTGTTGGAGTCGATAGTAGAAAACAGCTAGATCTCCATAACTTTTCATTGTATCTGGGTGATCAAGCCCAAGCTCTCTCTCATTGATATCCAGAGCTTTTTGCTGATAGATAGTAGCCTGATTTTGATAGAAAAAAAGGGTAAATGTGATAAAGCTACACTGGCAGATCAGATATATTTTCATGGTCCAGAAGTTAAAATTGCAGTACCTAATAACAAATTGATTATGTTAAATCAGGCCAGAGATAAGGTGACGAGGCGGAAACACAAGTCAAACTATGTTAGTATTCTTCTAAACCCTCGGTGTCATTTTGTGGTCATTCATCTCATTCTTCTAAACATTGACCACTATCCGAAAATCCTATAACATATTATTTTTCCAAACTACCTGGTGCTTTAGCTCATTAGCTGTCATTAGTTCACCTTCAACACTAAAGTGGCTATGTGAAGGGTTACTTATCCCCATTTAAACTACACTTAACATAATTTAGCATGCTTGATTTGCAAAACTGAAAGCACTTGAGCTTTATTAAGGCCAAAAGCCTACACAATCATACCTGATTAAAGTCCCCAGTATGGTAGAGCACTACAGCCAAAAGACTATATGCTCCAGCTGTCATTCGATGATACGGGCCACAGACAGACACAAGTTTCGAAAGTGCCTTCAAAAGTCGGAGAGGAAGTTGGTTCAACGGGATGATCCATAAGAAAAACTATCATTTAACTCTAAAAAAGAAACATAAAAAGGGCCATCATCTGTCACCTTAGTTCCATAATTAACAGCATCCTCCAACTTTCCTTTGTCTAAGGAAGTCTTAGATGATTCCAACAGTGTCCTTCCATCCGCAGACGAGCATGCAACATGCTTTATTAACAGATATCATGTTGTCAAAAACTCCCGCAATATGCTACTTAAACTTGGATACCAAATTTGTGCCATCAATCAACAATATATGTTACCTTGTATACAGGAACCATGCTCACAATATCTGGCTTCTTGAAGGGTGATGCAGAATCCATATCATAGTCCCTCGAAACAAGCTCAAGTCCAACCTGATTGACAGCAACTGTGTTAAAATATTGGATCAGAAAGTACATCAAGGCTGAGGTAAGACATCCAATTCCTTTGAGTGCAGAATATTATACTTTGTGGCAAAGCCCACGAAGAACAGAAAATTTTCGGAGATCCTGACAGCTTTCATATTTCCATTGCCATCCAAATCTCTTCAGAAGGAAGGTTTCCACCCACTTCCATTTCAAGGTATTATCAGTGCTAATATCTGCATCAGCACTGTCCCCAGATGTTGTACCTAGCAACATATTCAAACATGATGCTACTAGGCCAGGCAAATCAGTAACATTATGGACTGCTGCTACAACAGCTTGCAGTATGTGTTTGTAAGCTCGAACAATCATCTCATGTATACATAAAGATTGCACATGAGGGAGCTTGTCTGCAAGGTCAACCTGGCCATGACAGATAGAAAGATGGCTACAGTAAGTCTTAAAATCTCAATGCAAAAAAGCTGTTAAGACTTGAGAGTAACTAGAACTTGTGTACTTAAGACTTCCACTTTTGGCCTTTCTACATTCTTTCTTATCAAATCTTATTATTATAAAAACAAATTAAATAAATAAAATATAAAGATCTTTTGCTCTCTGTTTTCAAATCCTACATGTATGCTGAAATATTTTGTTACTTCAAGAACACTCTGATTGAAAATCTCCAATCCAGTTGTTAAATTGGAACCATTGGAGAAGGAAATGTTGGCCGCCGGGGGGTGTTTTCCAGCTGAATGAGGGCCACACAGCCGTCAATAGGCCTATGGTGTCCGGAATGGAAGCCCTCGTCCATTGAGTATAACAGAGCAAATGATGGTTTTATTACACCACGCCCATGACCCAAAGATTCTATTGTGCTTGTACAAGTAAACTAGCGTATGTGAGCTAGCGATTCCCAGGTAAGATTCCTAAATGTTAAAATAAAAATGGATATTCTAGTAAATTTGATTTTCTTCCAAGAAAATGAAATTGCTGATTTATAGCAGTTGAAGTGCCATGCCCTCTCTCCAACTGTTCTATTGATGACTTTCGTTTTTAACTCTCGCTGGTGTATTAAACTAAATTTAACTTCTCTATCTCTTCTTCCCCTTTCATTCTTTTTGATGTTCTAAAAGATAAGTATGACATGATACACAAGCAATGCATGGATCAATACTGATAATGCAGTGCATTAGTGGCAGTGAAAGTAATTGTGATGCCAAAGATGAAGTAAAAATGGTAGATGAGGTAATTACCACACGCCCCAAAGAGCACATTCGCAAACCCCTTGTATGCATAAAATCTGTCAGTGTCCTTCCATCAACGGGTGAGAGCTCTAGTGAGCCAAAATCGGCCACCTGGCAAAAGTTGAAGTTGCTGAAGTAACGCATACTGATTCTCAAAAGAACCAAAACAGTAGATAATAACTATAGAAATAATAAAATTATTATTTCAAAGAACTAACCAGTTTAGGAAGAGCAGTTTCGGCGTAGTATTTATGTGACATCTCAATCAACTCATCAGGTGACTGCCAACATTAACAGAACCAAATAAATATGTAACAAGAAGGTAACATGTGATCAAAAAAAAATATTTATTTCTACAAGATTGTGGTGGAAATTCAACTGAAATATTATTACATCACCTCTTGCAGATAAATTACTTCCATGAATTGTACAAATTTTACAGATATATATGAACAAATGTGTATTACTTAGAAAGCTATCCAGCCAACCTTGAGGTGAAGACCAGTTTCTGATTCCTTAAGGCGCAAATATGCTTCTTCAGGAAGCAGCTTTCTCCACATTATCTCCTTTTCCTCATCTTGTTTCACTAGTTCTTTCTGATTGCTAGTGTCTGATTTCTTCATGTTAAGGCTATTACTTGAAGAAACCTCCTTTCCTTGGTCAGTTTTGCTGCTCCTGTCATCCAATTTCTTCTTAATTTCCTTCAGTAATCCACCACTCTTTCCAAGACCCTTTACAGCTGGTTCAACCTTAGCTTCTTCAGTTTTCTGAGACTCAGATTTACCTGAAGCCTGATTTTGTAGATGTTGCACCCAACATGCCCCCAGCTCCCATCTGATAGACTTTGTGTCTTTTGAGCCTTCTTCCTGCAACTTCAACAAACTTTCTCCCAGCAATTTCCTTACCAAAGACCTAGCAGAAGGTAAATCTTCATCTGCACTCAGTAATTTTTGAACTGCACCAGATGATTGAGGTGTAGATGGCTTGTGCAATAGCATTCTCAAACTGTGAAGTAATAAGCAAAGGAAAAGATGATTTAACAGGCTTTCATAACATAATGAATCAAACACTAGCTCTTACTATACATGGTTTATTGGTAACAAGTAAGCTATAGATGAGAAAAGATGAGTTATGTTGACCACTTGGTAATAACTCATTAACAAATTAAGAGTTAAAAGAAAAAGCTCTTACTGACCTATTAACATTCAGTGCATTAGCACCTCCTTCTGGCTGGTCATCAATGTCAATGTCTTCGGGAATGGGTTTTCCATCCCAATTTACCTCAGCTGCAACTTTCACAACAGCCGTATATCCGCAGTGTCTAACAACCACAACGCCTAAAGTAGAAGTATCCTGTGAGACATCAAATTTGACCTCAGCTTTTTTAAAAATAACAGCTTCAACAAGGAATAACAATCATTTAGAGCAATGTAATCATATAATGAAAAGAATAGTGCAGCAAATAATATACTGACATGAACCGTGGCACTTTCATCCGCAGTTATGCCTTTAAATAAGTTTCTCTTTGCAACCTCTTCTTGTGACATTCCAAGAACCCGACTTCCGTCATTTTTACCATCCAACTTTGTGCTTGCATCAGGCAAATCTCTTGTCACACACATAAGTAGATCTCCAATTCTTTCCTCGTGAGAAATTGGTGTAGTAGAGGCATTTGTAGGCCACTGACTATTGCCAATGAGATGTTTAATGACTTCAACTGCTTTATAGACTGAAACGTCGACGAATAGACTATGAAGTAAAAAGGCTTTCCTGTCTCGAACTTGTCTCTCTTCTGCTGTTTTACAAGGCATTTCAGCCAGAATTGAGAACTCTTTTGCCCACTGCCTATAATCATGTTTACCATCACTTCCTTGTCCACCTCCATTTCCTCCCCAAGTTTCATCTTCCACAGGAAGTGGTAGGAAAAGAGATGGGTTATCAGCAACAATTGGAGGGACAGCCCATGTGTTAGCCCGAAAACCACAAGGAAGGTTTCCAAACTGAAAAAACAAAGGTAGTACAAGTATGAATTTCAGCATTAAGGTAGTTCTGTAAAGTAATTTAAAACTTACTTTATTGTGCTCAACAAAAGCTTTCATAAGAGCTTTATATGCCTGCAACACAAAAATCAAAAAATTTAAATAACTTTTAGCATGAAAACAATTTCTAACCATTATACATAGAAATAAAGTAGTTACTCACAGCATCAAAGACACGGCTTATTTGCTGCAACAAACCCACCAAGGAGTGACTCAGTAGAATATGTTTTCCAGCGAGGTAAAACCCCTTCCTGGAAGCAACAATCGTGGTTGGTTTACCACTGCATACCCGAACCTGCATAAAATTGTACACATTCACCCATACCCATTTACGTGTTTAGTTTAATAAACCAGACCCACCAAAAATCTACTCAATGTATAAATATGACTTTGTATAGTAACATTTTCATAACTAAAAAACTTTGAGGATGCTCACATCAATTTGGAAGAAATCATCGTCTGTTTTATCCTCAAGGAATGGACGAGCAGATCTCCTAATGTCTGTCAAAATGAAAACAAAATTAACAAACAGACTATGCCTTTCATTAAATCATTGTTATGGTTCCGCAGTCATGCCATGCGTACAAGCATGATATTGAGTAGTTAGTTACTGCTGGTAGTTTCAGTTAATTGAGGGAAGTTATAATGTTAGTTGAGAGATGAATTCAAATTACATCCAGGGAAAATTAGTTGCTGTATGATAGTAAAAATATCAAAAACATGAGGGGAAAGGAAATGAATAACCAATTTTCTCATCCCTACTCTACCATCTTTTTGTGTTCTTTCATACTCCTGGTTTCTCATTCTGCATTTGGGGAAAAGAAATAAAACATAACAAATAAGGTTGGTCATCCGTTCCACTCTTCATTCATTGGGTAAATTCTACGTGGAAAGGTGGGGTGTTTATTTTCGCTCCATTCCCAATTACTAACAATTCAACTAACTAAAAGTACCAGCAGCAACTAACTACACAATATCCTGGGCATGACTGTGAAGTGAACGGTTACAATCATATGTGAAGATTGAATTCGATAAATCAAATTCAACAGAAAGGTGTAAACCAGTAACATTTATATGCCATAATTTAGCAGAATAAAACATGCAAAAACATCTAAATACAAAAAACTTTCATGCTATTTTCGAATTTAATAGTAAGTTTCATAATTAGAATCGAAAGCATATTTGTAATTTCACGGAATTGAAATTTAGTTAAAATGCAAAACTTAGATTGATTTTGCAAACATAATAGCGCAAGGGAACAAAAAAACAATTTTGCCTTTACAAAATATAATAAAATAAATGTATTAAGTAGTTAAAATATAAAGACAAAACACTCACATTGAATTGGGGGAGTGAGGTGAGAGAACGAGAAGAAGTTGTAGAACTGCCCGAGCCTAGGGGGTGGACACATCATCGCCGCCACGGCATCAACTTTCTCCGCCGATTCAACACCTGGTAGACAAACCGTCTTGGTCGACTTGACCCCGGCAGCCGGCGCAGTGGCGGCCGAGGTAGATTTCTTGTCAGGTGCTTTGGAACTGGACGTGGGAGAAATTTCGGAACCGGCATTATATGGAGCGGGCTCGGCGTCATTCAAACCGGAATCCTTAAGGCTTGGTCGACCAGCGGGTTTGGGAGAAGAAGATGAACCGCCAAAAGAGGTAGTGCACGCTACGATGTCCAGGAGGCGTCGTATGTGCGCCACGGCCAGCTCTTCTGTATAGTCCTCTGCAGGATTTATAAAAAGATTCTACTACCTATTAACCCCAATATTTTCTTAATTATGAACACCCTCAAATATCTTTGGTCTCTTTTGCCCTCCCGTCTATACTTTGTACCTTTTGTGTTTAGTATTATTTTTGATCACCATGGTATAGATAGCATAGATATTAGATAGGGTAATTTTGGTAAATTAATTAAAATTAATAAATAAATAAAAAATAATTTTATTAATTAATTGACTAAATTATTATAAAATTTCATAATAACCTGATCACGTATATATCATTAGTGGGTTGATAGATAAGGAGTCTACCTTCATAAACGATGAGGTGACATGGTTTTAGAGAGGCGATTTCCACCGAATCTTTAAGTCTCGCTCCTCGCACCTATTAGGATGGCAGTCACAAAAATAAATAAAAAGTAAAAAAAAATCACATTTTCGTTAGTAACACTATTAGTACTAACCTCATGTGACAATGAGTAATTAGTCACGTGACATGTCTCTACATGGACGGCTAAAAGCTTCCTCACATCTAAGATCCTGTCCGTTGATATTCCCTACAACAAAATGTTTTAGTAAAACAATGAATATTTTGCCCGTCCCTACTCCCTACGCCCGCATTTAGAAAGTACGTCCACATGTTGCAATAACTCACTTACCTTAAGCGTCACTTGAGAGTCGTCTAACGTTTCTACCGTTATTTCGATCACAGTGGGCAAAACTGTAATATTAAAAAAACAATATAATTGGTAAACATTTGCTGTGTATATAATAATTTATATTTTGTGTGTAATTAATTAATTTTATGATTTAAAAATAAGTATTATTAAAATGAGTAATAAATGAAAAAATAATAAAGTTAAAGATTGGATTTCATTAGTAAATTTTGTGAGATCAGATAAAACAATTATATTTAAGAAAACTTTTAAAAAATATTTTTAATATTATTTAAAAATTTAATGATACTGACATGATAATATTCAAACAGAATGATAGTTTGTTAGGAATCTTAATTATGCTACTTTATAAATGTATTTTTAATTATAGAACAAATTCAAAATTATGCAATAGTGTGTGTTTTATTGAAAAGTTTTCACAAAAACAGACAGAAAATATATATATGTATGTCAAATTATGCAATCAAAGCATCAAAAGTATTTTTTATAACAATTTTCAGGTGTGAAAGAGGATCGAGTAGGGGACTGTATCCTTTCAACTCAAATTATTCTTTAAATTCCGCATTTCAAAAAGAAAGTTATTAATCAAAATTAGAACTGCGACTGGATTGGACCTATTAATCATAGCAAGAGAAGAAAAGCATCGTTCAAAAGGCCAAATTAAATAGATTCAGTGAAATAAAAAATAGTAATATATAATTGTTATAATTAAAAAATAAATATCAATTGTTCTATAATCCATACAGGAGTAGTAAGACAAGGGGTATGTATAATCATCACGAATATTTTCGTTATTAATCAAAATTAGAAGAAGAATAGGGTGAGAGAGAGAATTAAAAGTGACTCACCTTTCTCTTCCTTCTTCTTCTTATCTCCTTTGGGTTTGTGAGGTTTAGCTTTTCCTGTTTTGGGAGCCATAGAGAGAGAGAGAGATCTGGTCTGGGGTCTAAAATTAAACAAAAACTTGCTATAAATGATATCAGGCCTTTTTTGCCGCCTCCTCAGTCCTGTGCATACAAGTCGTTGAAGTAGTAATCTCTGTCTTGGCAGCTCAGTCTTCCTTGGCAAGATTTCAAAACCTTCAAGATAATATCCGAATGAACCAATACTAAAATTAAATCCCTCTCTCTATATATATACATATACATATACAGTACACATATTTTTATTTTTTTAATGAGACTAGTGTTTTAAATTGAAATGAAGTGAATTGCTAAATGGGTATAGAAAAATAAGACAAGACAGAGCTGGAGAATTGATGTGAATGGAGGGACTTGAATTCTGCTTATTAATTCACATGATCATCATATATATATATATATATATGTAAATATAGAGAGAATTGAATTAAGGGTCTTTTTTTTTCTTCTTCTTCTTCTTGTTTCTCAAGCAGATAGAAGAAGAAGTATTAGCTAGTAGCTAGCTAGAGCTTATTTAAGGAAGCAGCAAACAAGTATAAAAGTGTGTGTATATTGGTTTGGTGGTGAGAGGCTGAGAGGGGCCAGAGGAGGGGTAGAGACTTGTGCTTAATTGTAGTTAGAGTTGTAGAGGATCGATATAGATGGAGAGAAATTGAGAGAGCGAGAATAGGATAGGATAAGGTAAGCCCGACCCTTGTATTCTACTACTACATTGTTGATGTTGCTCAGAAGATTGTAAGGCTAACGATTTCGGGCCTCTCATTTCCCTCCCTCTTTTCTTAACTCTCTCTCTCTCTCTCTCTCTCTCCATTTGTAACTTTCTCGCTACCAATTTTTGTGAATCAATAATAGTACTATACCACTTTTACTGTACAGTTTATCATTATTTGTTTCAATGTGTCTAAATAAAAATTACCTAACTATCTCAATTGCGTGCTAGAATTTTAGTCTAATTTAGAGTGAGTTTATTAATTATTTGAAATAAATTTACATATTTCATGATTAGATTAAAATTAAGTATTTGAAAGTTTAAATCTATGAGATAATGAATAAAAAATTAACTCTCAAAAACACTCTTGAAAATAATAATAAATACTTGTGAGAAGCTAAATCACACATTGGTTAAGAACTAATGTATTAATGGGTTTATATACAATAAATTAATAAATTACTCTAGGGTTTGGGCCACAAGCGGCACCCCATTTTTGTGAAAAGAAGAATACTTAGTTAAGGTTTGGTTTAAACCCGCGTACAACCGACCTAATCAAGCCGGAGATTTGTGGGTCTAGGTATTTGTATATATTTTTTTGGACGAAATTTATTTAAATGTTCGTTCTGATGGGCTAAAAATTACGTCAAATTTTATCCGAACGAATGCGCCCATTCTGCGAAACCCATTCCGTAAATACCCAAAACTACGTTGTTTTTTCCAATGGATGTCATACCATACTTTTTCAAAAGGACATAATCAATCTGAAGGGTCATTAAGTTCACTCTATAAATACATGGTGAAGGCCAACATTTTAATTCATTCAATTCAGCATAGCATCAAGCATTTTTAGTATCTTCTTGTCTTCATTATTTATAGTTTATTTGAGAGAGAAATTCAAAGTATATTCTTTGGTTCGTTGTGTATGATAATAATATACGTTGTCGTTGTATCCTGAGAAACAAGCACCGTAAAAAGAACATAATTGTCTTAAGAATATAGTATCAAGTAATAATTAAAAAATTTACTTATCCAATTTGACTTATTTGAGATAAATTTATATATATATATATATATATATATATATATATATATTGTCCATTCAATTTTCTTTAACACTAGGAACTAGAGAAATTTGTGCATAAAGGTTCTATCAACTTGTTTCAGAGTCTTAACTTTACTCTTAAAGTTTGGGGGTAGTCTAGCTTCTTAAATGAGAAGCAAATTAAGAAATCCAAACACTTTGGGGGATGCTAAAGGAATTGTATGGTTTTTAAACTTAAAAATGTCATTATATTGTAAAACATTCTTAATGAGTATTTACTTATGAATTTATGTTGTCAAATCAAATCTCTCTTCAACAGCATGAATTAAGAATGACACACTTTTCCTCCATCACACCAAAAAGAAGAAAAAAATATAGGCAAATTAGTTGGAAGCGGAGACAGAGTAGAGAGTCAGGTAGGAGCATAGAAAGCAAGAATTGTAATAGCGGAACATGAAGCTTGTTATATACTTGGCATTGTGCATACTTTGATACAAGTTAAAAAGTTAGACATGTGTAATTCAGCACAGCACTGCAACACTCATTAAAATACATGTTTACATAGTTATAGAGTAACTTACTACTCATTATACGTATAATAATACTACAAACACAAATTATTTTATAAATGATTGATATAATATACTCCATGTCAGTATATTAATTAATAAATTATTTCAATATAGTCTTTGGTTCCACACAATACGCTGAGGTGAAGTATGTCACATGAACAGTTTATAAAATATTTATAGAATATTTATAAATTTCAAATTAAGTTTTTAAAATATTAGTTTTAAATTTCTATTACTTTTTAGATATTTTATAACAATTGTGATTCTATTAACTAAATTATTTTTAGGAATTCGTCAAAAATCAAAGTGATACCCTCTTTTCTTTTCTTTTTTGTTTTTCTGAATGAAGAGATACATTACTTATTATGTAAAAGAAATTTATCTTCTAGCTTATCAAGTAGAGATCTAATACTTAATATATACTGAGATGAAAGAGTACTTTCTAAAATTAAATCTGCTTTGGGATTTCTAGAAGGAAAAAGATTGGTATTTAGTAAATAAAAAGCTCTTAAACTCCAAATTAGAACTTCCCTTATTAGATTGACTTGATTATTAGATTTAAAAAATAATCATAAGCTCCAAATTAGAACTTCTAATTATTTTCACAAAAAGTTATTATAAGTAATTTTAGAATCAAGTTAGCAAGTATTTTTGCTTTTTAAAATTTAAAATTGATTATAAGCAGTTTTGACTATTTATAAGGAATCTCAAACTCATCTTTACGATACTTAAAAATCAATACTGAATCCTAAAAGGAGTAAAAGGGCTTAGTAAATTATAAGATCAAGGACTTTTTAAAAAGTCAATTTTAAAGATTTTTAAACTTAAAATTAACATGAATTCATATAGTTTATATCAATATAATTATTAATACCATAAATTATCTAAAAAATACTACTACTAATTATAAAATTTATTGTTTTCAAAATTTAAATAAGTTATGCTAATTTAAAAATATCTCAAATTAATTTTAAAAAAAATTAATATCCACCTTATAATTCATTATATACACACATAAATATCAGTCCTCAATTTTCTTAGAGAAAGAAAATATGAAAAGTATGCACAATGGAACAACCACAAATGTTGCAATCTTTAGCAAATCCTCACTTTCTTTTGAGATCACTCCAATCCTTGACCAGTCTCCACTATACCTGTATATATATTTAACCAGGATGTATGAATTTAATTAAGAGTGGACAAAATTTTAACAATTAAAAATTATTATAAAATTAAGTTAAATGATAATATATTTAATCAAGCTAATGTAAATATCTCAAAAAATTAATAACTATAAAAAAAAGTAGCCAAAAAGTATTGACTAGTGATATAAACAAATTAAACTATTCAACTTTAAGTAACTTTGAATAAATAAAAATAAATAGACTAAAAACTAACTAAATTTAATACTTTTAAAATTAAAGATACATTACTCTTTTTAATTCATTAAAAAATTAGAAATACATTTATATTTTTCATACTATAAAATAATATTAAGAAGTTCCTACCTAGTATGTCATTACTTAGTAGAGTATTATACAATATACAACCGCTATTACATTTATAGTAATTGTTTTGGATTAATTAATTTTATTTATTTATTATAAATTATCATTTGTGAAAAGAAATTAATATTTTCACATAGGTCTTTAACGTGGAAGTATGACTCGCTCACAATTCATATAAGAGAAATTATGTGAAAATATTAATTTTACATGTGTAAATATTAATTCTTTTTGTAGAAATGTATTAATTATAATTCTAATTTAAAAACGAAAGGAAGGGGGTATATATATAGGGTCCGGATCTTAAGTTCACCCCTTATCCAACTCACCCGAACTTATCCCCTTTTAGCGACGAACCCGCGACAGTTCGGTAAAACAACCGTCGTCTATACTTTTAGCGACGTTATATGTTGTCCGTCGCTAAAAATATAGACAACGGTTGTATGACTGAACCGTCGCAGGGTCCGTCGCTGAAGGGGGTGAGCTCGGGTAAGTTGGATAAATGGTGAGTTTAAGATACTGACTATATATATATAGAGTCCGTTGTCCGGTCCGTCGCTAAAAGTTAAGACGATAATTTTATATATAGCGACGGACTGAATAGTCGTCCGGTCCATCACTAAAGGAGGGTGAGCAAGGTGAACTAGATAAGGGGTGAGCTTAAGATCCGGAACAATATATATATATATATATATACGGTCCGGATCTTAAGCTCACCCCTTATCTAACTCACCCGAGCTCACCCTCCATTTAGCGACGAACCCGACGACGGTTCGGTCATACAACCGTCGTCTATACTTTTAGCGACGGACAACATATAGTGTCACTATAAGTATAGACGACGGTTGTATGATCGAACCGTCGTCGTGTCCGTCGCTAAAAGGGGGTGAGCTCGGGTGAGTTGAATAAGGGGTGAGCTTAAGATATATTCCCTATATATATATATATATATATATAGGGAGAGGATCAAGAGTAGAACTCTTAAGTAGTAGAACTCCCTTAAATAATAGAATTGTATCAAAACGACGTAGTTTTGATAAGACGCGGTGGCATTTTTGTAAATACCATGCCACCGCATATTTACAAAAATGCCACCGCATCTTATCAAAACTACGTCGTTTTGATACAATTCTATTATTTAAGGAAGTTCTACTAGTTAAGAGTTCTACTCTTGATCCTTTCTGTATATATATATATATATATACGGTCCGGATCTTAAACTCACTCTTTATTTAATATACCTTGCATACCTCATTTAGATGGACCGGACAACAATTCGATCCGTCGCTATATGTTATCTGTTAAAAATTAAGACGACGATTCTATATATAACGACGGACCTATCGTTAAAAAGAGTAGGTAAAGTATGTTAAGTGTGAGATTCATGCTCTATATATATAAGAAATGAAAGATTCATGCTCTATATATATAAGAAATGAAAGCTGCGCAGATGAGACGTGTCTTCAGAAACAACATAGAAGTAGTACTAAAGCTATAATTACCCGGCATCGATGAATCCTAACCCCAAAACTGTCACAACAGACTGAGCAAGAATTCTCCTTGATGAGACGCTCAAGGGAAGAATGGCATGTTGGTCAATTGATTTCTCAGAATAATCTTTCTTTTTAGCGAATGTTGCAAATTTTCTGCCATTTTCCTTGGGAAAGAGGTGGGAGAAAATGGTAACGGTGGTGGTGGAGATGATAACACTCTTTCCTGTGATCAGCATTTCTGGTCACAATTATGTTCAGGATGAGTTATATCTATATCTATATCTAAAATCCAGGGTACTGTGGTCATTTCCCACCTGTGTAACTTTGTAAAATTGTAAGGCTATCTAAGCAAAAGACTACTGGGATAACTTTACTAATTTCCCACCTTCCAAAACCATTCTAAAGTATTCATATTTTCCTTCCAAAACCCTATCAATGGCAGTGGATGGCGCAGCAGAGACACTCCAAATTCACCGCATTCCACATTCCAAATATATAGACGCAGTCCGGTGGCTTCCGCCGCTGTCCGCCTTTGACCGATTCGTCGTCCTCGCGGTTTTCGACTCGGATTCCTGTACTAACTCCCTCGAAATCCAAACCCTAAATCGTTCAAACCCGTCAGTTTTAACCCCTCGGTCTTCCTTTGCCTTACCCTCAAGGGTATCCTCTCTCAGAGTCTCCCATACGCTACACAAATCCCTCATTGCTGCATCAACTTTCTCCGGCTCGCTTCAGTTCCTGTTCGCCAATTCAATGGATGCGTCTCTTGAATCAGATCTATTGGTGCCGGAAAAGGCGTTACATGTGGGACCCATCTCTTGTATTGACTTACAGGAAAATGGGTCTGAATGTGTTTCGGTTGGGGAGGATGGAGAGTGAATTTGGTTAGTATGGGTGATTCTACGTTAAATTATCAGAAGATATTCGATAGTAAAGGTTTGGTGTCATATACAGCTGCAAAGTGGGCTTCGCCGACAGAGTTTGCCACGGGTGGACTGGGATTTAGTCTTCAGTGGTGGGATCAGAGAAAACCCGGAGAACCTGTTTCTCAGTTTAAGGGAAATTGGTAAGTTTAAAAGATATATTTTTCACTCTTACATAGCAACTAGCTTAAATTTTGTTTTTAATGTCCATTGCAGTTTATTATAGTTTTTAAGCAAGTTTCTGTAACTTTGAGTGGCTAGATTAGTGTTGGCATGCATAAACACTTAATTAATTGTTTTATTATATCAGAAATATTTGGACGTTTAGTCTTTTCTTTTCCTTAGCCAGTTTTCCCCTTTCACTTCATATGTCATACTAGTAAGATTGCACTGCATGTGGCAATTACCTTTGGGTGGTGGTAGAGAGAGGTATGGAAAAGAGGGTGCTGGTGGAAAGGGTCGTGTTTGGTTGTAAGTTAAGTGGAATTGGTCATTTATTTGCACTTGGGCTGATGAGCTGTTAGCCTATAGTTTATTAGATTGTAGATCCTCCAGCCCTCATTGAACAGAGAGATTTTTCTTTCCATTTTGCTATGTTGGTTTCAAACTGCTGTAGGGTGGACTATCAGAATTCTTGGATAAATAATGGCTGGTAGTGGCAGAGAGACAATATTTATGTTTTTAGACGTTTGAGTCATTGCATTGTCAACCTAATTGTGGTTAAGGTTATCACATTATCAAGCTAAGTAGTTTTACCGGGTGATACTATCACAGTAGTTCAATAATTCACCTAACAAAACGAGGCATATATTTTCATTTCTTACTTTCCTTGCACATGGTTTCAGTAAACATGAAGACACCAATGACCAATAGTGATTATGATGATTCCATTGGTTGTTAGTTTAAATCTAAGGCAGAAACAAAATCTGAAACATATTGTACAGTAATCATGGATCTAGGAAAAAAAGAGAGTCCAATATATAGAGTTATGATATAGGTGAGGCCATAATATAATGGAATTTTTCTGGGGCACAAAGAGCAGGGTGTCTATTCATTGGCAAAAGTGGCTCATCTCTCAACTTCATTTGTTTTTTTTGACATTGCTTCTAAACTTGAGCTAATTTTAGGCATTTGATTGATGAATTACTCCCTCCATTCACTAAAGAATGGCTTTAGTGAACAAAAACTGTCCGCAAAAGAATGTATGAACTTCATAAGTTAATGTTATAAAGCTTGTGGACCGCATGTAAAAGTACTTTATCTCATTAAATAAATTAGATTTAGATATACATTTTTCTAAGACTCACTGTTAAAGTAAGATTATTATGTTTTACTTTGGGGCCATGGTTTGAGAAAAAGTGTTGGTTTTCTTAATTTGCATAAAAAAAATACTTGAGACTTTTTTTTGGACGGGGGTATGATACAAGTTGCCTTCAAACCAGTGGCAGGTTATAATCATATGGTGTTGGGGATGGTTTTGTTTCAACTTCAGATGGTATTGGATTTATCTTCAAGTCTTAAGAGCTCTTGCAGGGGGTCAAAGATCTTCCCTTCTTAAGAGCTCTTTTGAGCTGAATGATCTTCGTGGCTCAAGAGCTCTATGTGGTCAAGTATCTTCAGATCTGAACAGCTCTTATGAGATGAATGTGGTATCAAAATTTTGGGACATTTGATCACCTAAGTTTAGGTGTTAAATTTAACTGCTTCAGATTGTTATCAGCCACTAGTTAGTTGAATTTTTAAAAAAAATCTAAAATCCACATCATTTTTTCTCCCTATTTACAGATTAAACACTACTGCATAGTGAGTTGGTGTTTGAAAAGTTGATTATCCTAATTCCTACTTAAACAGTTTGTTTTCACGTCACGATTTATTTATTGTTATTGATTGACAAAAAATTGTGTTGATGATATTGCAGGGATCAGGGTACTAGTTCTGGGATTATGCACTCGATTGACATTCATCCATTACGGAAGCACACTTGTCTGGTAAGTTGGCTGATCTGCAATTCAACATTACTCTTGTAACAAAAATGGGTCTGTGTGCAGATACCTTGATATGTATATTTGAAGGTCACTTAAATGTTAAACCCAGTTGTGTTGAATACATTTAGAGGCAAAGAAAGTACAATCATCCTTCTCTATAGATCGCAAAGTCATTTTAGGCACAAGTAAGCTGGCTTGAATCTTTTTTAACAACGTTTTGGTGGATTATTTCAACACCGCTGATTTAAAACTTTTGAGGTTTTTTTTTTTTTGCATTTTAAACGAGATGCTATTATGAAAATCCCACACAACTATCTCCTACCATTTTATTGATGTCACGAAATTATGTATATATAAGTTTTTCTGCCAGAGTGAGAGAATTTCCTATTTTTCTTTAAATTTTGATTCTGAATTTTATTGAATTAAACTAAATAGGAGACTGGAGATTGAGGGTTCCCCCTCCCCCAAAAATGATGGTGTGACATCATTTTGTTGCATCCATTTTCCATTACACTGCCATATGGAAATATTTGGTACGTGACACGAAGATGTGATTGATACACATCAAAATATACATCTTATGTATACATAAAGTACAAATTAGAGACTGATGTATGGTCGCTATTGGATCAGAGATGGTTATCTGATGTATTTGGTCATACACTAACATTACTGCATAGATTCTTAGACCTTTCTTCTTATGTACAAAAAGACTAAACTCATATATATTATGACACAACCATTCCTCATTCCATCCTACGGCTAGGAACATTTACCTAAAATCAATCCTAAATCTTCTAATTCTTTGGAATTTTGCTGGACGAAGAGTTGAATTATACCACATGTTGAAGAGAGTTAAAGTTTAATTTTCAATCCATGATATGTTGTTTTTCGGTTATACAATGTGCAAATTGAATCTTTGTCAAAATTATGATGATGTTTGAAGACAGGAGGCTCTTCTGGTACTGTATTTGCATGGGATCTTCGGTGGCCTCAACAACCGATAGTTCTTTCTGGGGTTGGGATAGATGAGGCACCAACTCATTCACTATCTGCCAGTGATGTATGGGAGGTCCAGTATGACACATTTACACGTTCTTCAAACCTCGCTAGAGCCTCATCTGTAGTTTATATGAGAACTTTTGTAACATTTCAGTTGCTTATGGCTATATCCTTGGGTTTTTGCTTCCTTTCATTTTTCTATTCTGGAAGCCCAAAGATGCTTTCGTAATTCGTATATTTGGCACTAATTCAGTTTTCCATTCTATTGCATAGGTGAAGAACCCATTGAGCTTCTAGTAGAACAGTGTGCCATCAACAGCTTTGACATAGATCGACAAAACCCCTCGGTATGTGAAAGCTGGAATATAGTAATGGCTTCTGTAAAATTTTGTTCTTGCGAAGTTGCATGTACTTCCTTTTTCTTAAACTTTGCTTAACCTGCAAAAGTGTGGTGCATTTGACTGTTTCAATTGTTGCAGGATGTGATTTGTAGTATGGAATGGGAGTCTATAGTGATCTTGTCCAGGGCATGACTTCTGAAGCTGGACGTGAAGCACTTGGATTATACTCCATTAGAAACTTTTTATCTCATCTCTCTCCTCTTGTCCTGTCCCCCCCTTCTTTCCTCAAAAAACCGGGTTTTGTTTGCTTGATGCTGAAAAAAATGTCTAGAAACTAGAAAGCTTGAATGGGAACTTGAAAAATTGTTTGGTGTTGAGCTGAATAATTATCTTCAAAGACAAACAGATCATGCAAACGTTCTATTGTAAAATTTTGTAATTGCTAATCCACTCGATTCTATGTTAACTTGTTTGAGATAGAAATATACATGTAGCACAAGATGGTCTGATGGATCTCAAGATGATCTCCATACGTTGTGCTTGTTTTAACTTGAGAGATTGAAATTTATAGTCACAAGTAGGGTACCTATGCAAGACGGGGCATGTTTGAGATATATAATTGATATGAATTCATTTGACAACAAATAATTTTTACCAATTTATAGTTTCAAAATCAGATTTAAAGTCATTCTTTAAAATCCTCTTTTTCATACCCACATAAATTAATTAAAATTATTTTTAACAATCGGTTGGTAGCTAACAAATTCAACTGAATAATCAGACATCAAACAATTAATATTAAATTGGATATAAGATCAGCATAAAAAGGTGAAAAGATAATTCAAATTAAAAATATAAGAAATATAAAAGAGACAAATTTGTGAATTAAATATGTTAGACATTTCTCTTAGCTTATGCTCAAATAATTATTTAAAGTATTTATCCCAATTATCTGGGAATCATGGCACTTGAAGGCTGGTCTCACTTGCACAATTGTTCGTAAAATCTCATTTGTTAACTACTCAACCGAATATGGAATGAAAGGTTCTAAATGAAATAATGTGTTTGATAATGATTTGTCTAAAAAATATGTGTATTATCTATTTCAACCTTTTGCACTGTTATAAACAAATTTATTATATAATTATAAATAAACAGTGTTATTTAATAAAAATTAAATATAAATTTTTGAACAATCCTTGATTAAGTAGTATACTATTAAAAATATAATTTTAAGAACAAAACATTAAAAAATATTAATAACAATATTCTATAATACATCAAGTCAAAACAAAAAGCCACAACAACATTCATTAAATTGGTTATTCAATTTTATGTTAAACAAAAATCAAAAATAATTTGTACGTAACAAAATTTGTTTAAAATAGTAAACAAGATGAATATTGAATGTAGATTTTAATTGTCTATGACATAATTTAAGTAAAATATCATTAAAAATTACTTTTATTCATCTAACCATAAATTTTGAATGAATCATTCAAACACATTTAGATACATTCAAATTTATTTAAAAATTGTTAAACAAACTGTTTGAATGACTTATCATTCTCAAGTACTCTGTATTTAGCCCAAGTATCAACCACAAGTATGCTTAGCTAGCGCTATAAAAGACATCCAACCAAACATGCCCTTGGACAATGTACCCATCGGGAAATCACAAGAAAAATTGAGTCCCCAATCCCCAATCAAAAGCCGTTCCCCCTTTATCCACAACACTCACAAGAATCAAGCTTTCTCTCTCCTCCGAAACCGATTCTTTAAACATAAGCCAACCAATATGTCAATGGCTTCTTACTCTGCGCTGCTCTCTATCAATTTCGGTCTTTGCCCTTCAAATCAACCTGTTAAGAGCTCCCATTCCATTGTGAATTTCTTACCCTATACAAAGAAAATCTCACTGAATCTCACTTCTTCACGTAGCATATCCGGGTCCGGCCTACTTCTCCGCGACAGAGTCTTCACTGTCGCCTCTCCCAGTCAAAATCCCCAATCTCTCACTATAGTCTCTGCAAAAGGCTACAAAAGGAAAACCCACAAGGTAACGCAACCCCTCTTCGGCTCTCCCTGTATCTGCGTGTATTGTGAGGTTTAGTAGTAGATTAGTTTTGGAAGTGGATTCTGGTTTTTGGAGTTGAAATCCAAGGGTGGAGTGAGAATTGCATTTCTTGAAGTTTATGTTTAATTTTTATGTTTCATAATTATTTTTCCTTTTTCCTGCATTACTACTTACTAGGCTTCTGCTAAGCGATTTCGGGTAACAGGAAGTGGGAAGATAGTGAGGAGGAGAGCTGGGAAGCAACATTTGCTTGCAAAGAAGAATACTAAGAGGAAATTGCGGCTCTCCAAAATGGTTTGAACTCTTTCTAATTCAATTATCTTTTTCTATGTCATGCTTCTATGTCATGCCTGATGCCTGATGCCTGATGCCTGATGCCTGATGCGCTAGCTTGTTTGAGTAGACAATTATTTTAAATAAGGAAAAAGAAATTTTAAAAACTTTAGTTGAAAAAGAGGTTGGAAATATGGGACTAGGCTTATTCATTGGTTTGCGAGAATGAACAGTTTTGGAACTTTCTTTGATTTTATGATGATATTTTTTTTTACCTTTTTATGTTTGTTTTCCTAAAACATTATTCTTCTGCATAAAGTATCTAGATGCTTTGAAAACTAGCTTAATGGTCTCCCACCTGTGGAATGCAATCAATCTTAAGGTAAAATAGAGTTAAGGTATAAAAAGTGAGGTTTTATCTTTAAATAGTCCACCATGGTTGTCTGGAAGAATGTAGAAGTGGAGCAACCTTTTACCTTTGTTATGCTGCACTGTCACAAGACGTACAACTGGTGACGGTTGATAATTAACCTTATACTATGTGATGCATGAATAAATGAGATTGTTCCTTCTATTTTAGAGGTGGGGGCTCATGCCACTTATAAGTTAGGATAACCCAATATAAAGTTCCTCTTATATGTTGATGAAAAAGAAAAAGTTTTAATAAGGTGCAACTCTCCAATCTCTACGCACAGATGAGTGAGAGGTACCCTAAAGTCCCCAGCAGAAGCCAAAGGGCTGCAAGAAAATAACCCTATCCCTCAACATATAAAAAGATAGGTAGCTCCCTCTAAACAGTCTAGCTCATTCCACACATTTCCCCGTGATCTTCGCATCCTTCTCACATTGTTTATATCATTTTGCCTTCTTGGAAGAAAATAGTACCTGATTTTTGATAAGAGCATTTTACTTTACAAAATAAGAGCGACAAATACTTTAATATTGGGTTCCTGGTTGGAGTCATTATCTTTAGTCGGTTAAATAGAGTTTTGGTCATACCCGACATGGGGAACCAATTGACTTGAGAAATGGCAAAGAAGTTTCTTTCGAAAAAATTAACTGAAACGACGATTGTGGAAAAATGTGCTTTTGTTGGGCTGTGTTGAACCATGAGGATTGGCTTGTAAGTCAGAACTGAAGCATGTATTAGTGGAGAGGTTTGAGGTAAACAGAAAGTCACTTTTGAAGGAAGAAAAAGTAGTTAGTAAGTTTAAACCTGCACTTTTTTGTATGAAGTAATAAATTTATTTAGTAAACGAAGTCTCCAGTGTATACAAAAAGGCTTCAATAGTACAAATCGTACTTACTTTTCACTAAACCAGTGTTGATGATATTAGCACAAATATAAACAAACATCTGGGTTGGAGGGGAACTCGGCGCATACCCATTGTTGACAAATGGGAATTGGCTCGACTGGCAACTTGCTCGTCAGTCAGATAAGGCCAACAAGAGGTCCGGAATGTGTTGCAGTAGCCAGCGGTGGGGAGAATTAGGACAAGTTGAGGGAACTTTTTGATTCAAGATAATAAGTTGCAGCAGTGAAAATTATATCTAGGATATGTTATCGAGGAAGATTAAGAAGGCTTCATGGCTTGTTAGGCGTCCATGGTTTGACTTCTTTGTTATGATTACTAGCTGTTGGGATGTTTATGGATGCCTTATTGCCTTTAGAATTTTAGTAAATAGTAGTAGGGCACCAAAGAAGATGATCATTACTAGATCTAATGGATCTTTTCTGACGATTCATTGCTAGTTTGCTATTAAGAGGATTTAGTTGGTACACTTGTCACAGAGGAAGAGGAGATGATTCAGTTAGTGACTGTAGGCAATATTAATCTAGTCTCTTTTTTTTTTCTTCTGAAAATGCTATCTTGGATCCTCAAGAGGAGGTTATAGACTAGTTTTGCTTGCTTTGGTTATCATGTTTGACTCTGTTGGGTCCTTTTGGTGAGAATAAATAATCTATATATGCTGTTAACAAGAAATAGCTTCTAAAAGTTTCTTGAGCAAACTAGTTTTGGTGTCATTCTTCAATTGCTATCTTTGTTTCAGTTTACAATCTGCTTCTTACTTGCACAGGTACAAGTTAACCGCAGTGATTATGACAATGTGATTGGTGCATTGCCTTATCTGAAGGTCAATAGACAGAAGTAGAGGGAGGGAGGCATTCTTTGTATCGTATACGGAAGACCTAATTCGAGCTTCTTCTGTAAAGGACAAAGTATGTCCATTGTTTTAATCTCCTTCTCAAAGCTGTGTTTTAGTACTCCATTATGAACCTTGAACTTTTCAAATGCTTGACATATTGATTTGGAGCAAGATTTACTTCTTATGTCTCTCTCTGTATAGCATATTTATCAGGAGTATTTTATTAAAAGAGGGCGGTAGAATAACTACCCTCTTGAAACCGTGTCACAGTTCAACTCTTTTTTTACAAAAAATATTACTCCGTATATATCTGAATTAATTGCACACCCAAAAATATTAATATTATATAGACAGAGAGAAAGGGACATCATTAAAATAAGAGTTTGTATTCCAAATTGTTACGATATGGAAAATTTCGTTTGACTTTTTCGTAATATTTGTTTTGCTCCAACATAGTAATAATTATTATTATATCAAATAATAACTTATTACTTCCTCTAGTCCGTCTTAATTTTTTTCTAAATAAATGTCTTATTTCTATATTATTAGTAACTATTTTTATTTTATTTTTTTATTTATACCGTTATAATCTTTTTAGTCAACTTTTGTTAAAAACTTGAGAAATGATAAAAGGTTTACATTGAGAAATGATATATTGTTATGCCACTTATCCCCTCATATACTTATTGGAATGTGAGAATAATAATAAAAATGATAAAGTAACTAGAAATTAATACCAACAAATGTGGACGGTTTGCATGTATGGGACATATGCATGTAATTAGTGAGTGAGTTTGGGGAGAGAATTATACTTGTTGGGATGTGAGAATAACAATAAAAATAATTTAGAGAATTGATTTAAGTGGGAACTAGTAAAGAATAATTAATGTTGGAGCCGTAGAAAAGTGAATGGATACTTCAATTATTAAGTAGTAATTTAAAAGGATAATTTAGATTAAAAAAATATTATTAATTAAGTGCCAAAACTAATTGGGGGGTTTAATAAGGGACGGAATGATTACAATTTTTCTTTTTTTCTTCTCAAGTCCCAAATATAAAGAGTAACGTGGGGATTAAAAATAAAATAAAATGGGGGCTTCAAAAAAAAATCTGCTTTTTAAAGACAACAAAGAACAAAGACACTTGAACAAGTTGAATTTTTGTTTTTGTTCATATTAAAAAAAAAAAAAATCGATATTGATGAGAGCTGCTATACCGTCTTGATTTCAGTAGAAAGCCGTACACACTATTTTTGGACTTTTTGGGTAATAAATTTTAAGAAAAGAAATTATGGAAACTAAATTAAGTAGTATTTGGGGTAATTGTTTAAATTTGTTCAATGCATTAAATATCAAGAAGATAATTACGAGAATGGAAAGTATCATTAAATTTATTTATAATTCCTTAATCATTTTTGGTAAAGAAAATTATGACTAGTATTTTCTTAAATCTCTTCACTTAAATTTCACAAATACATGAATATTTATGTCTTTCCGAATAAGGGTAATTTGGACATTGCCTAACCAACCCAAAGTAGTACTCCTATATGTTTTATTCCCTCTCCTCTCCTGTATCGGAAACGAAAATCGTTCATCCCCTAGAGTTTTCAGAATCTCAGGATTTTCCGAGAAAGTCCGAGGGATCACGTGAAAATTCTAGGGTTTTTCAACTTTTTTTCCTTCTTTCCGTATATTCAAAGGTAGAGTTTGATTTTTTATTTTTCTTTACTGGTTCTAAAATCTCAAATATATGGTTAATTTCCGGCTGGCACCGAATACCCTGTCGTTTAGTGAGAAGTCGCCGATAAAGTTAGAGATTGAGGATTCATTGGAAGAAGAAGAACATGGCCCCCTCAAAAAACGATGGAAAACGTCCTCGTTGCATTCCTATCAGGTTTTTTCCTTTTTTCCTTTACTGTCTGAGATAAATTTTTCTGCTGGAATAACTGTAGAATAAATTCTCAGATTTTTTTGGTTGTTCGGTGATAAAGTTGGGGGGATTTGATTTAAGTTAAAATGGACAAGAAAAGGAATTATGGTTATTTATGATCTCTTTGGTTGCTAAGGAAGTTGAGAAATTTGGGGCAATGCACACCAAGTTTCTAAGTGCATGGAAAAATGTGTGAAGGTCTTTGCTTAACTGAAGTTTACTTAGTTATGTCAACCACTAGTTGGATAAGTCTGTTTTTGACTGTTAACTAGCTGAAATCTAGGTAGAATTTGATGTTTCATTTCACTTTTTATTCAACTATATTTTTGGGGTTTTTATGTTGTGTGTATTATCTGTATAATGAAGAGTTTCGAATGTGTTGGTTTGCTCTAGATGAACCTTTTTCCTCTGTTGGCTTTGTCTGCTTAACAAGTTGGTGTAATTACTGTCGATTCTTTGTATCTTTTTAACATAGCAGCTTAAGAAAATCTATTGCTTTACTGCCTGTAAATGAGATTAGCTTCACTGGTTTCACCTGAGAGGATGTGCTGTGCTGTCATACTATAGGAGGGAGGGGAAGGAAATCCTAATGTTCATTTAAGTAGTATATATATGATTCTACAAAGTTTCTAATTAGATCACATCATAGAACAAATTCGGGTTTGGTATACCAGATCTTTATGTTTGATTTCTAGTTATTTCTAAACTTATTTCTATTATGTTTTTCTTGAGTTAGTTTTCACTTTTTGTTGTTAACTTGTAATCCTTATATGCTATTTTTATATTTTAGGAGCGGAGGTCCAGTATCAATGAATTTCCAATCCCACCTTCCCAGTACAATCCACTTGATGAGCCAAGCCCGTTGGGCTTGAAGCTGAGGAAGAGTCCGTCATTGTTGGATTTGATTCAAATGAGACTCTCTCAAGGCAATGCTTCTTCTATTGACACCACACCAAGTGAGGATTTTAAATTGGGAAACAAGAAGGATATTAAAAGCTCTGCTGCTTGTGGTGCTTTTGACAAGTTGAAGGCCTCAAATTTTCCAGCTTCACTTTTAAAGATTGGACGATGGGAGGTAATAGTTATATTCTTTATCCTACTATATGTGAATTGTGTCAGATCTTTATCAAGTCAATGAATTGTATCTGGTGGCAGTATGTGTCTAGGCACGAAGGTGATTTAGTTGCAAAGTGTTATTTTTCTAAGCATAAGCTTGTTTGGGAAGTTCTTGATGGTGGTCTGAAGAGTAAAATTGAAATCCAATGGTCTAATATCATGGCTTTGAAGGTGGACTGTCCTGATGATAAACCAGGGAGTTTGACTATAGTGGTAATGTTTACATTCTATAATGTTGTTTTATTCCTTGTATTCTTCGTATTACTTGTGCTTATGTGTCATTGTTTCTTGATATATTCTTTGTTCATCATGTGTGGTTCAGCTGGCTAGGCAGCCTCTTTTCTTCAGGGAGACCAATCCACAGCCTAGAAAGCACACTTTATGGCGGGTTACTGCAGATTTTACTGATGGACAAGCTAGCAAGTATAGGTAATAAGATAATGAGCTTGTTATAGTTTATTCTCCCCTCATTCCCCCTTCTCTCTTTTCCTTAAGAATTTTGTGACCAGTGAATAGTCTCAGATGCTTCATAGTCTGCGAGTCTTTGGTTGATGGACATAACTCAAGACATTTTAGCAGTATACTATATTTGCGCTCTGACTGCCAAAGCTTTGTCGTTATTGAAACTTCTAGCTTTGTTTTTGTAGGCAACATTTTCTGCATTGTCCACAAGGTCTTTTAAACAAGCATTATGAAAAGCTCATTCAATGTGATATGCGTCTTAACTTTCTGAGCAAGCAACCAGAGATAGTTTTGGATTCACCATATTTTGAATCACAAGCTTTTGATGATCCTCATAAATTGAGAGTCCATGAGTTTAATCAACTGGAGACTGTTAACGGATCCCCGATATCGGGTGTCCAGGATGCAACATCACCATCAGCCGCTCAATTGTCTTCTTTTGAGATTGAAAAAATGGGCCCTCTTGGTATAGCCACTGAATATGCGTCTACAGAAGCTTGCTCCTCTGGTTCAGGTAAAATTATGCGCTCGAAATTTTTCTTGATTGTGATGGTGCTTGGAGTCTACAGAGCTGGATAGTTCATTTGTGTGACTGTCTGTTTAGCACTTCTTTTTAAAGTAGTAAATACTTTGTGTTTGAAGATTTCTGTGCTCTTTTTCCTTTAAGCCTCTTAGTAAGTTCTCTTGGTGCTGGATGATTTTTGACAGATTTATCTTGTGTTCCAGTAGTATAGGTATCTTGATGTTCTTAGCAATTTTCAAGTGGTTTGCCTTTTATATAGCAATTCATTTTTTTTAGTGTCATGCTCAATATGGCATGTGCTACTTTTTGACCAATTTAAGTGGGATATTATTGCTAGTTTAGTTTTAGCTTGATGAACTTTACTCTGAATCAAAATTGTGTGCTACTTTTTCCTTTTCTTAATTCTGGCATATACAAATCACTGAATTCATGGTTTATGTCTATAATGTTCGTTTTTTAATTTTATATCACTAAAATAAGTTTCCGGCATCAAAATACATTTACAAATATAGTAGAAATTTTAGTTTTTGAGTTCTGTTAATTTACAATTGTATGTACACATCAATTTGCAATCTGATGTAGTAGTTTGATTGTTAAATTACAAGGTGTTGAATAATAGAAGGTACTGTTTTTTATTGTTTAGGATTTTTATATATCTAGATTTTATTTGTTATTATAGTTAATTGTTTGATGGCCTGGAATTTATGGGGGCACCAAGACATCTGATGTAGGACAAGCTAGGCTTTTAAATCCTAAGACTATGTTTGTTTGCAAAGATTATACTTGGAATGTGACTATTAATCTCAGGGCTATTTTTGTTTGCAATGATTATAATTGGGATAGGACTATTAATCCCTAGTGTCTTGTTTTTTTAAAAAAAAGTTGGACTTGGGACTATTAGTTTAGGGATTATAAAATGGTTTAATATGGGAAAATATTTAATACCATGTTTAACCAGATATTATAATCCCGGGATTATAATTCCATGGATTAATAGTATTGGGATTATAATCCCATGGATTATAATACCGGGATTATATTCCTTGCAAAAAAACATGACCTAAGAGTTGTCGTACAAGATTTATGAAGCATTCTCAGTGCAACATGAAGTGTTGTTGGTAGTTTATGGAATTATTATTGGTATTATAATTTTTATTTGTAAGTTGCTCACTATTAGTTGTTTTAGCATCTGTTATTTCCTTATTTGTAGTTTAGTCCTATTAGTTGGATATTTTTGGGTGGTTGAATAGTTAAGAGCTTTAGTAATAATAGTTTTGTGCTTTTTCTTTAGATAAATAAAGCTTTGTGATTGTGTTTCTACTTTATACCTATCCCTTGGGAGCGTAGGTTCCCTTCCTTTTTATTCTCCTTTCTTCTCTTAAATTCTTACTTTTTCTGAGCAGTCTATGTTTGCACCCCGTGCCATTTCTTTTTCTATACGTCTGAACGTCTACATAAAACTCAAAAACTCATCTTATCTCATGCTAATTTTTAGAGTACGATTTCATGGAATTTATTCTGGATTTGTATCTAACAACATACAAGATTGGAATATAGGTTTCCTTTTAGCTATTCTTTGTTGTTCATTTTGTATACAATCATCAATCTTTTTCCTAAGATATTTTGGGCAAGGAACACTAAGAAAACTTTGTTTTTTAAAGGCTCCGAGCACTAATTTTATTGAGGTCGAATCGTCTGTCATACTATCATTTTCTGCTACAATTAGCTAAAATAGAAGAAAGTTTTCCATATAGTATCACTATTGCTCATCATCCTTCATAATGTTGTTTTCTTGTTCCAATAGATCGGGTACCTGAATTACACATGGGTATCATCCAGACATCAACCTTGAAAAAGGAATTATGTTTTTATACATGTATGTTTTGCAACTGTAGCTAGTTTGGGCACTGATGATATTTACTTGTAATGCGCACAGGTGTGATTGAAAGGAATGGAAATTATGGAGGACAGGGGGCAAAGAATTGGGAACAATTGAAAGTGCCAGGGTTGCGCCCATCTATGTCTATGAGTGATCTTGTGAACCACATTGGAAATCACTTTTCAGAGCAAATGACCTCTGCAAATGCATCAGAATGCCAGGATATGCTGGAGAACATTGCACGGATTTTGCTTAGCGACACTCAGATGATAACATCTGCGGATGAGAAAGCTCTCATGTCGAGGGTTAATTCTCTCTGCTGTCTCCTACAAGACCCTGCTGTAGTTCCCAATGGACAGGTTGGTAGGGAAACTCAGTTTGATGGACTTGATAATTCTGAACCTAACTATGCTACGAGTAAGTCTGAAGTTAATGATACGGCACATGATGTGAATCTGAAGAATGTTCCTGCTTATAAACAGTCACTGACCATGTCTAGGAATGACTCTTATAGGTGATTTGCTGCTTAATCTTCCCCGGATTGCATCCCTCCCAAAATTCTCATTTGGCATCTCAGAAGATAGTGAAAATCATTCTGGATAGTGAACATTTTTAACTTGATATTTCAGGTTGTGAGAATTAAGCTAGATAGTGCACAGTGCATCTGTTTTTGTCATTTATAGAATTGAAGCTGTCGCTGATGGTAAGATTGATTCTTAGACTTTGCAGTGGTATGGGTTTTTGTAAATTTAACTTGAGGAGGAATTCTGATAGATGTCCAATATAAGAATCTATTTAATTGGTGCTACAGTTATTTCTTTTGACTATCTTAATTTTTCTTGGTGCCACAATATTATTGTTTCCGGAAATTAATACTTGTGATGACAGTGACCAGAAAATAGAAGCTTAAAAGACATTGTATGACAAATCATAATGTTGCTAAAAACATTATCCGCTTCTTCTGCCTAAAACCTTCTTTCTTCAACCGGCAATATGCTATAACTATATATATTATAAGGGGTAATTCTCTAATACTCCCTCCGTCCCAAATTATCTGTTGTTTTAGCAAAAAAAAATTTTCCCACAATATCTGCTTTTTAAAGATTTCAATGCATTTTTTCCATTTGTTTTCCAAATTTGCCCCTTTATCTTAATTGTTAATAATCATTACTCTCATTAATGTCTCTCCTCTTTTTTAAACATCCACATTCATTCCTATCTCTCTCTTTAATTAATAATTGTTTCTCTCTATCTCTCTTCAATTAATGTGCTGCTTTCTCTCTCTCTCTCTTTAATGTTTCTCTCTCTCTCCAATTAATTAGTTGTTTTTTCTTTCTCTTCAATTAATAAAAAAGTCAGCACAAAGGGTATTTTAGTATTTTTATCATACATATTGGTATCTGTGTGAAACTCTAGAACAGCATATAATTTGGGACGAAGGGAGTAATATTTTATTTTTTGAGCTGCTCTAATAAAGAGTCGGTATGTATATATATATAGTTCTCTCTAGTAAACTGGAGGAAGAGAGAACTAAGAGCGAACCGGCTATAACGACGTTTTTTTTGTTATTATAATATAAAAAACGGGCTATAGCGATGAAAAAAATTGTCGTTATAGCCGGTTCGTTCTTAGTTCGCTCCTTCCAGTTCGCTGGAGAAGCGAACTATATATATATAAAAGTTCTCCAACGAACCAGTACGTTGACGGACAGATATAATATAGCGACGGTGTGAACCGTCAGGTCCGTCACTATAGCCGGTCCATGATGCAACGATTCATACCGTCCCTATAACTCAGAAAACTGTCACCATAGCCTGTCCGTTTGATCGTCAGCAAACAGACTATAGCGACGAACGGTTCAATCCGTCGCTATAACATAAAAAGCTGACGCTATAGCTAAGACAATGGTTCGTACTGTCACTATAGCTTAGAAAGCCCAATTTTTTGTGATTTAGCGACCATCGCTAGTTTATCCATATATATATATATATATATATATATATATATATATATACGGTTCGGATCTTAAGCCCACTCCTTATCCAACTCATCCGAACTCACCCTCCTTTAGAAACGGACCCAGCGACGGTTCGGTCATACAACCGTCGTCTATACTTTTAGCGACGCTATATGTTGTCTGTCGCTAAAAGTATAGACGACGGTTGTATGACTGAACCGTCGACGTGTCTGTCGCTAAAGGGGGGTGAGTTCGGGTGAGTTGGATAAGGGGTGAGCTTAAGATCCTGACTCTCTCTCTATATATATAGGTAAAAATGAAGGTACACAGCCGTGTAACTTTTAAAGTTACACGGTCTACGATCGTAGAGTGATTTCACTCTACGATCGTAGAGTAGTACCCAGATAGTAGAGTGAATTCACAAATCATAGAGTGACTACTCTACGATCGTAGAGTGAAATCACTTTACGATCGTAGACTGTAATTTTAAAAGTTACACGGCTGTGTACCTCCATATTCCCAATATATATATATATGGACTATATGTATATACACAATTTTGTACTACACAGTAGGGCTATGACGACAAATTTTTTGGGTTATGGTTACGGATGACCCCATCGTCATAGCCCAGAATAGTTATGGTCACGGGTATTACACAATTGTGTACATACATTTTTTTCCTCTATCTCTCTCTTTTTATATATATATATATATATATATATATATATATATATATATATATATATATATATATATATATGGGTCTCCATGCACAGCAATCGGTTGTTGGGGAGCAACCCATTTTGGCCAGCCGGTAGAGCTTGTACCGACCTTAGAGATTTTTTTTATAAGCCGGTACAAGCTCTACCGGCTGGCCAAAATGGGTTGCTCCCCAACAACCGATTGTTGTGGATGGAGACCCTATATATATATATATATATATATATATATATATATATATATATATATGAGAGAACTTTTATTAAAATTATATTGTTTTGGAGATTCTTTTAAAAAATAAGTGGGGTCGCGAGTGACATTTTTATAAATAAAAAAGAAAGTAAGTGGAAGTGGGACCACTCTTTTTTAATATATTTTATTTTTTTAAATAATCTTCAAAACGACATAATTTTAATAAAAACATACTTTTAAAAGATGTCATTTAAGAGGTATGTCTCATATATATATATATATATATATATATATATAGAGAGAGAGAGAGAAAACAAGGATTCTGTCCGGGAGTACAGGTCCTAAAATTCGGACCAATTTTTTTTTTTTTTTGAAACAACTAAAAAAAAAAATTATGGAACTGAAATTTTTCCATAATACAGTGTTTTGGGTGTATTTTTAATACCTATACCAACCAATGTATGTACAGTCTGCCCAGACTGTACAGAAATATTTTGGTATAGGCATCTAAATCACGCCCAAAACACTGTATTGTGGAAAAATTTCAGTTCCATAATTTTTTTTAGTTGTTTCAAAAAAAAAGCAAAAAAAAAAAGGTCCGGATTTTGTTAAAATTCGGGAGTTCGGACCTGATCCGGACTATATATATATATATATATATATATATATATATATATATATATATATATATGTTGAAAATATGGAGGTACACAGCCGTGTAACTTTTAAAATTACATAGTCTACGATCGTAGAGTGATTTCACTATACAGTCGTAGATTAGTCACTCTACGATTTGTGAATTCACTCTACGATCGTGGATTACTCTACGATTGTAGAGTGAATTCACTCTAATATCTGGGTACTACTCTACGATCGTAGAGTGAAATCACTCTACGATCGTAAACCGTGTAACGTTAAAAGTTATACGGCTGTGTACCTCTATTTTTACCTATATATATATATATATACGGTCCTCTTTTCCAACGAACCTTAAATAACAAATTAAAAGCGAAACGATTATAGTGACGATTTTTTCGATCACTATAACATACAAAATTGACGATATAACTATGGTCGCTAACTTTTTATGGGGGCCAAGATTCAATAACCTTTTCTCTCTAAAATTCTGGGTGGACCTTTGGAGTCCCTTTTGTTTAATTTTTGACTTTTATTTTTTTTAAAATGAACTCCCTCTATTAAAATTAGAAGATGGATATTCATTTCAAATTATTTTAGAATTCTTAACAGGTGTCTATAAGAGTGTAAGCGAGTCGAACTGGAGCGAACAAAGAGCTACTCGAATTCGACTCAAAATTATAAATTCGTACTCGAACTCGGTTCGAATTCGAATTATATTTGAAAATTCCTACTCAGATTCTACTCGATTCGAATATTTATTACTCGAATTCGATCCGACTTGACTCGAATATTTATTCAAACTACTCGTGAACTTCAAATTCAAGCTCGAATTCGAATCTCCACATAATAACTAATTTTATAATAAATATAATTATAAATTGAATTTGTTATTTTACTTAAAAATGAAAAAAATATATTTATTATTACACTTTACAAATATAAAATAACAATTAAAATTAAAAACAAAACAAAATAATAACTAATTATCCTAATTTGATTTAAATTTGTATATATTATAAGAGAATGTATCGAACATCTAATCGAATATGTATTAACCGAGTATGTATCGAATCACAATTAAAAATTCGAGTAGTTTGAACTTTAAGCGAGTCGAGTATAACTTTGCTCAGATTCTACTCATATTTTTATTCGAATTATTTTAATGCTCAGATTTAGATCATATTATTAACGAATTCGAGTCTCGCTCGTATTTTTTCGAGTCGAGCCCGAACTGTGTGGGCTCGTTTACAGCCTTAGGTGTCTACACTAACCTCAATATTTTATTAGAATAAGCTTAACAACTCCATACGAAGCACCAACGATATGGATAATAATTTTTAAAATTTTGAGAATACAACTGTAAATACTAAATTATAAAATATTTATTTAATAATAAATAATTTGAATTATATATTATAGTTTCATTCGATCAGTTATTGTAGTGAAAATTTATATTAGTAATTATATTGACAAAAATTGCTTGAAATTCTAATCCAAATAGAAGTATGAAATTCAAACTTTAATTAGTTTTGATTTACGTATGATAATTAGTTAGTAGGGAATCTACTATAATTTTTTAACTAATTTTAGAGTTATTATGTTTTAAAAAAATCAAATATTATTAATAAAATTAATTTGGGGATTTGGTAAAATTTCAAATTTTAATGAATTTAATTAAGTTCAGACATTAATTTAATAATAAAATTTATGACTGATATTAATATAATAGATTAAGAGATTTTTTCGATATCTCAATAAAACTGTAATAATAGAATTGTTCTACACAAGATATATCGTCATACGTAAAATTGTGATAAATTTGGTAGAACCAAAAAAAAAATCCTTCTAAAAGTTTCTTTTCCTATTTATATCTATATAATAAAACAGAACTCATTTTGAATCTTTCATTTGACAAAACACAAGAACGGTTCAGATTCATTCTAACTTAATCTAAAGGCTCATATTTCTTCCCGCCCAAATCAAATTCACTCATATACCATACTCTCTCTCATGTTCACACACAAAATCTTTCTCTCTCTTCTCTTCTTCACACACACACAAAAACAAATAATAATAGTACTAAAAATAAATATAATAATAATAATAATAGTACTAATAATAATTATAATAGTACTAATAATAATAATAATTATTATTATAATAGTAATAGTAATAGTAATAGAAATAATAATTATAATTATAATAATAATAATAATAATAATAAAGATTCTGATTCATTCTAATTGATTTGAGCGGGAAAGCACAAGTACGGTTCAGATTCATTCTAATTTTAATTCAAAATAATAATAATTATAATATAATAATAATATTATTATAATAGTAATAATAATAATAATATTAATAAAGTAATAATAATTATAATAAAATTAATATTAATATTAATAATTATAATTAAAATTATAATAATAATAATAACAACAACAACAATAACAATAATAATAACAATAATAATAATTATTGTGGTGGTGTGGTGAATTATGATAATTTCTATTGATAATTGTAAGTTTTGTAGACAAGTTTAATTTTTGCTGGATATCTATTTTTAAAGAAAAATTAATTATTGTGGTAGTGTGGTAAATTATGATAATTATTATGTCTGATTTTAAGTTGCAAAGAGTCTTTAGGTAATAAAGTATTTTTCGAATTTTAATCTAATTTTTCGTTACGCCGTGCCTTCAGGCACGGGCAATTACTAGTATATATATATGGAGAATATGGAGGTACACAGTCGTGTAACTTTTAAAATTATACAGTATACGATCGTAGAGTGATTTCACTCTACGATCGTAGAGTAGTCACTCTACGATTTGTAAATTCACTCTACGATCGTGGACTACTCTACGATTGTACAGTGAATTCACTCTACTATCTAGGTACTACTTTACGATCGTAGAGTGAAATCACTCTACGATCGTAGACCGTGTAACTTTAAAAGTTACACAGCTGTGTACCTCCATTTTTACCTATATATATATATATATATAGTTGATGAACACGGATCCAGTCCGGGAGTCCGGACTGGATCAAAATACGGACCAATTTTTTTTTTCTTTTTTTTGCTTTTTTTTTTTGAAACAACTAAAAAAAAAAAATTTATGGAACTGAAATTTTTCCATAATACAGTGTTTTGGGTGTGTTTTTAATACCTATACCAACCAATGTATGTACAGTCTGCCCAGACTGTACAGACATATTTTGTTATAGGCATCCAAATCACGCCCAAAACACTGTATAATGTAAAAATTCTAATTCCATAATTTTTTTTATTTTTTTTAGTTGTTTCAAAAAAAAAAGCAAAAAAAAAAAAAAAAAAGGTCCGAATTTTAACAAAATCCGGGAGTCCGGACCTAATCCGGACTCTATAGTTGATATGAGATCATTAAAGGGAAGTGCTAAAATTTGAAAGGGGGAGTAATATACACAGTAATGATAGTAAAGATTTATATTAAAAAAATCTTGTGTAATTCATTTTATACAACTGTAAAAGGTCAAATTTCTGACAAATGAAATTATTTCTGTAGAACGACAGGAGTAAGAACATAGTAAAGGAAGGCCAAAATAATCACACCACAAATGCAAAAAGAACTACACAAGTTGCCTGGTGGGAAATTTGATTAACGTCGTCGTATTTAGCTATGATCTCATGATAAGATCTAGTAAACTTTCCTGGGCGGGGGGGGCATTCGACTAAAGGTCAATAGATTCACCATATATACAACTCCACCACCACCACAAGTGGTCGGACAATTACATTTTAATCCCCGAATTCCCAGTAGAGGATTTTGTTAGGAACCCATAATTCCACAGGTCAAGGAGCCATAGCTTAAACAGCAATGGTGGTCCCAACTGTATGATATTCTTACATACTCGAGAGAGAGTGAGTGAGAGAGAGAGAGAGAAGGGGGGGGGGGGGAGAGAATTTATATACAAATGGAAGACTAAACTGAGCTCGTCATCTACTTTACAGAAAGGAAATCAACTTAAAACTCCCAATCAATCAGGGATTCATCTTTTGAGTAATTCACCAAATTATGTATTTACATTTAGTTTCTTCCATCATGTCAACTATTTAGACTTTCGCGAGATCAGGAAGGAGGCTGCGAATAAATGGTGTTGTCAGGTAACATTGCTATGGTCACTATGAAGTATTCACAGCCAACAAGAAGACCGTATGGGTTTGAAGTCGACCCCGTATTCAAGGTCAACCGACTGCTTCCTGTGTCAGATGTCAGGTTATCTAATAGGTCTCCTCTACTATGATCAGCTCGAACTGAAGGAGGAAGCGAGGACCTGACTATTTGTCGTTCAATATGCACAGTCTGCCCAATTATGTAGCTAGGACGACGTGGAAGATGATCGGTAAACAAGGCCACAGATTCAGCAGACAGGTAGTAGTGATGGCAGTTCCGATTGATTGCCTCGTAATGCCCAGCAGAGTTGAGGATAAATGCAGCAATCTCGTGGACTTCCAACCGGCCAAAGGATATCTTTTCCTTGTTTGCCTGTTATAACAACAGCAACTATTATACTTACTTAAGTACTTAACCGAGGAAAAAGGTACGAGGAAAAGGCAAGTTTATGAACTGAAATGAATGGGAAAATGGTATTATTATTCCTTGAGAAAGAACTAGGTTTCAAGTAGAAGTAACATAAGAAGACTGAAGTTGCAACCATTCCACTAACAACTACATATACAGCCTACAAGCTATAAACATAATCCTCTATTGATAACACAAGCACTTATACATTCGCAAGATTTTTAAATTCAATTAGTCAACTGTGTCCAGCTTACTGAACAACAAATATTCCCAACTGATCTGTTTTTGTAATAAAAAGTATATTATCCCTAAAGGTAAATAGAACATATTTCAAAGGCATTTTTCTAGGTCACCTGCCTTCATTTGACTAGCATTCTACTACAAGAGTTGTCAACAAACTAATGAATTACCTGCTTCTCATGTTGATGCTTAACGTACAGGGTGTTGACCAACTCTTTCTTCTCTTCCAACTCCTTGGTAAGCTGCTCATTTGCAGCTTCAGCCTTCGAGTACCTGTCAAGCAGCTCTGCACGGTGCCTCAACAAAACACCAACTTTATCAGCGAGTACCCGGATGCATTCACGGAACTCTGCAGTACCATCATCTTCATTGTTACCAGTAGAGCTGAAAGTTAAAATAACCAACTGAATCCACAATCAACCTCACAAACATTATGTATATAATAATCTCTAAAGAATATTAAGAGACTAACTCAAAGCAATTCACACATAATCTCCAGATTTTGGGCTTTAACTTCCATTATATGATGGTATTTTCGTATTTGTAATCTCTTTAAAATAGTAGCCAAAAAAATTCTTATGCTCCTTCACCTGCAACAAAGGCTCAAAGCAACTAAGCAATAAGAACGGAGGCTTGGGAAAATGTGTTAAAATATACCCACAACTAGATTCACTAGATTTTTCTTTTTAAAACACAAATCTATCTAACTGGACGATCCATCGATGAGTAACCTAATCTGGTTGAGAATTTGAAGTTATAAGGTTCATCGAGTGTCTAAGGCATTTTATTCTTCTAGAACGAAAAGTGCTATAATAGATGGCTCAGCCAGATTCGCATCCAACCAGCTATGTGAACGGCTCAATGCTTTCCTTAGAATTATAAGGAGGAAGGCTTGGTAAAATTATATCCACCATCATTCTGAAGAGACTACATGATGGATCTTAGAGGCGATTTAGCTAGGTCAATATAAGCACTGGAGGATTGGTAAAAGTACTCTAATGCCTGGCTACCGGGAACAACTGTAAGCCTTTTGCTTTCCCAATATGAATAAAAAGTTTTATGTTTAGAGTCCCCTGTATGGTAATCATGATGATGCCTCCACCAACATCCTCATCACTTTAAATAGAAAAAAAGAGGAGGAGGAGGGGGAGGGGGAGGGGGAGGGGGAGGGGGGGTGTGTGTTACCGAGGCTTGCAATAATACGGGATATCAGTAAATGAAAATCTATATAAATAAATTCAGCAGAAAACCATTTAATGTCCGCTGCATTTTTTATTCCACTACCTGATACCAAGAAGTTGGAATATACCTGTATTAGTAGCGGAATGATATTATTTTCTAGAGTAATGGCAGAATATTAATAGGAATATTCTCACCATCAGTTGTGTCAAAAAAGTTGTGATAAATGTGGAGGTTAGCGAGTCTTGCAGCTTCATAAGGAAGATTATGAAAAGAAAAAAGAATTTTGTCTCAAATGACATGGCATTGAATATTTTAACGATAATTTATGGCATAATGAGATCTACCCAACCAATGTTATGATGACACATCATTTGAGACACTTTTTGAGACCGAAAATTTGAAACCCCCAGCATCACCTTTACCTTTATGAATACGTACACATCTTTTACTGTACTAAATTCCCTCACTAAGTTGGATAGATAACTACGGTTTAGTAGCATAATGAGTTTATTTTATAGACTAATGAGAAGTATTAATTAGCAAATTCTCCTTAGGAAAAAAATTATAATAATTGAGATCTCCTGTCAACTTATATTATATTAGCTGCAGTGAAATAATAGATATAACAATATAAAATACGTACCCTAAAAATGAGATAACACTTGTTGAATATCTAAAAGAAACAGCTGCAGTTCTTATTCCCCCAGGAACACCGTCTTCCTTGGGTCCTACTATAAGTATATAATACTTAGTTGTTTCCAGCACAGATTTTAATACTTGGCGAAATCACATTTATGAAAATATATTTCTATACTAAAACATATAATCAGAATTTGTATTCTATTAATGTGTGGGTGTGGGTGTGGGTGTGGGTGGTGGGTGTGGGTGGGCGTGGGGGTGGGGATGGGGGGGAGTGTGGGGATGAATGTATGTTTGTGTGTGCACACACATGTATGGGGGGATTGGTGGTAAGTTTGTGGTTTTGTTTTCAGCAAGCCTTAAACGGCAAAAAACAACCAATCTATTTGAATCTCTAGACTCATGTCGTGAGGGGTAATATAAAGGGTAAAAATGTCAATCTGAACTAATCGAAAAATTGCTTGCAACTTTAAAAAGCATAAGACCTCGTGAATTACAAAACTTAGTTAGCTTAAGCATAATTTGGATATTGGTCAGTTATTAAAAAAAAGTATGTCAATCTTTGAATAGAACAAGATCAGAAAAATCTAGAAGTATAGAGAGGAGGGAGTGAAAATCAATGTTAATAGTTAAAGCATAGAACAATGCAGAGTACATAATGAATCAATAATATATGAAATACTATTTTAAAAAATAATGATTACATATATAAATTATGGGAAACCTACTTGGCCAAGGATTGAGCTAAAGCACGCAATGACTCTGCAAAAGCAGCAACTCCACCAGAAGACACACAGGTCCTAAGTCTTTCAAAAAGGCTGCGCATTTTTACAGCAGAGGAACGTAATGCACTATACTCTGATGCCCTCCTGTCAGCTGCACAGAGATGGGTTTGGGCTTCCTCCCTTGCTTCATGCAGACAATTCTCTAAGTGGGCACAATTCATCTGCAAAACATAAAATTAGAAAAATAGGCGGCTCATGAAGGTGCATAAAAGAACTTTCTATAATATTTTTGTACGAGGACCTTACAGATGGGATTCATTGTCAGCCTAACCCAACTAGTTTGAGATAACAGGCATGTTGAGTTGAGATTTTTGTAAGAGGAAAATAAGTTGCATGACTTGGTTATATAGGGGATTACTAGTTAAGCCTACTCTCATGACCACAATTTTCATGAGTTCAGCAAATCCTTTATCATTCACATTCACTCTTGATGATATTCTGAGGTTATTGATAGATCACATCTGTGGGAATTTTTATAGTTTTACATGATGGATAACATTTCCATGTTCAAGCATCTAAACCTCCTAAACCTTCAAAACTTGGGATAGAAGAAGTCCAAGAGTGCAGTAAATCAGTGGTAGCACTCCTACACAAAGATAAGATAGAGAGGAGACAACATGCTTTCAAAAAGGAAAAGGAAAAAGGTGAAGTTGAGTTCTAAAAACTAAATCCACCAACTGAGAAATTCTGGAAAATGGTATAATTTTTCACCTAGTTATGTATTATCACTCACTACATGGGAATATTATAATGTAGTTCTATCTGAAAAAGGAATATATAAACATTCATCTAAAAACTAAAAAGTGACTTATTTTATATACAATTGTATATTGAAGAATAACTAAAGCAAAAAAAAAACATATATAGTTAAACAGTCATTCCACCATAACAGAACTTAAGGTAAGAGGCACATGAAGCACAATACATCAGAAAAAGTAAGCAATAATACAAACAATGTAAGAATAAAGTATAGAATTTTTGTGTGGGATGACAGCGTCCATCAAGAGATAAGATCATGAACTGGTAACTGCATTTCAACATCCCTCTAATACAGCATTCGGATACGTTTTTGGTCACTAAACTATGAGCCAATTTACAAATCCATCACTGAAGAAAATTCTATAAGTCAACTCACTGAACTACCGTTTCTAAAAAAAACAAAATAACAGTTAACCCAGTTTACTTTTCACTCAACACTTTCTAAGATAACGGCAACCAAAGGTTTCACTAGCATTACATTTCAATAGTTATATCTCCCACCCTCTCTCTCTCTCTTCAACAGCCGCCTGATACCTCTTTTCATCTTTTTTTAAATATTACTGTATTTGAAGTTTCAATCTTTTTTCTTTATGATCTGAAGATTGTGTTTGTATTGACTTGATATGTGAGAAGTAAGAACGCTTTTGCGATTGCACTGTTTTCTTGATCTTGTTCTTCAACACCTAACTGGTCTTGCACTTTGATCTTGCTCTTCAATTGATTTTTTTTTGGGGTTCAGAGATTGAATAGTAAATAATCCACTATACTTTGTCTTAAAGCTTGATTAAAGAGTCGCATGCAAGAATGCATGCAACTCACGTGCCCTTTTTTTATCATTATTTTTGTCACTTTCTCATGCAGGTATTGCCTTCAGCTCTCTCCCACTCCCTCCCCCTCTCCCTCTCTCTTGTGCATACTGCATAGTCTGCCATCTAAACTCTAGATTCAACATGGTTAAAGGATCATGTACATTATGTAAGAAATTAGTAGTTTACCGAGTCGAGTTCTAGATTTTTCACTTCGGTGCATTTGTGAGATGGCCCACAGTTCAATGACCGGAAGCATAATTACCCCTTGACCAAGTTATTAAACTAAAATCCAAAACAACTATGATTTTTTTCTTATCTTAATTTCTTTTTTGCATTTTTTAGGACATAGATGGGGAGAGAAGAAAACACACATGCACATAATTGAAGTTCATGAGAAATCCGAGAAAGGTGAGAAAAAAACATTATATACACATTAATTTTGGGAAAAATAACCAAACCTTGTGCATTTTGAGAAAACTATAAACAGATTTGATAACACTATCCTACAACATCTGCATAAAAGCCAAGTCTCCCCATATGAAGACAGGTATTGATGATTAAATAACAATAAACAACAACAATTATATCAACTAATATTCTGATAATTCTCAAAGAAACCAAGAGGATGACAAAAACACTCATATTTCAACTGATAATACCTGAGATTCATCTAGAAGCTTTCGACTGATTTCCAACTCCCTTCCAAGCTTGACAACCTCCTCCATCAGTGTTTCAAGTTTGGTTTCCATATCACTTAGTTTATTAGACTTTTCTTCAAGTACATTTTGCAGTTCCAGCACAAGGTCACCACTTATTTTAGAAACCAAACCTGGGTCAACTGCTGTGTCAGATGGCAAAGTATTCAGAGGCCGAGATATGCTATCACTAGTGGAACTGGTTGCCAGTGCAATGCCAACGTCTGCTAGCAATGGGTCTTTACTGTCTTTATCATTGGAATGCACATCGTCGTGATTTGGCTCTAACATAGATGAATCTAATTGAGGATTTAATATTCCTGATGAATCTGTCATATTCTCATCCAAACCACATGCTTTCCCTTGTTCATCAAGAACTCCTAATCTGATGTGTAACGAATTAGAAGCAGAGGAAACCTCATCCATGGGTACTAATGTCATGAGGGCTTCTCCTTCACCCGAGATTTCTGACTTGTTATCATCAGCCATCTCAGTTGAAGGGGCAAACGTAGATGCATCTTTATCAACTGAAACCTTATGCTCTTGCAAATACCGATCAGACAACCTCTGCTCCAATTCTCGAATGCGCTTCTCATATGACTCACACTGCATTTGCTTATTCTTTAGCATAGATATCAGATGTTTCCCATATTCATCTTTCAGATGCAAGGCTTCAGCAGTCTTCTCTGCCGCATCTTTTAGCAAACTCTCTACTTTACTGTCATCAAGTGATTCATATTCAACTTCGGAGAAAAACGAACAAATCAGAGCTATTGCAGAAGCAAGTTCAGCTTTTAGCTTTGCATTCTCAACTTCCATCTTGCTAGTTCCAGCAATCTCTACCAGCTCAGAAGCCTCGAGGATCTCCTCAGAATCATACTTCTCAGTGGCATCCAAAAAATTCTCTTCGACTTCAGCCGAAAGGGAAGTATCATTAGACATGGAAAATGAACCCTTCAAGGTTCCATGCTTCTCACTCTTGGAAGACAATCCTACCAAATATTCAGGGGCATAACGCTCTATGTCTGATATGTCAATATCAAGTAAATTAGTGTCAAAAGGAGTTATATTGACATCACACTGGTTAGGAGTGTCATATAATCCCATGGATGCTAATATATCCCTAGGGATATAAGAACTATATACTTTCAGAAATTCCTCCCGTCTCCTGACTTCAGCATCCTTCTTAGTCGCAAGCCGTTCAGCCAATTGTCCAGCCATGCCCATATAGAGCTTCATTGATGACTTTCGTCTCACTACCTCTGCAAGGCAAGCTCTATATGCAGGTCCAATGCCATGAACCACCTTCAAGTGCTCAAACTGATCACTTTGACGCTTCAATGCCTCTGTGAAAACTGAAAACTTGAAGCGGACATCTTTGATGGTGAACTGAATATATGCTATCTTTTGCATGTAATTGTGCACAAATATGTTCATTTCATTCTTTTTATTCATGCAGAAATCAAGTAGATTGGAAATTGATTGTTCACAAGTCTGCATCTTAGGGAGGTAACTTTTGTCATGACCATCATACATGGGACCTAATGCTGAAACTGCATCATGAGGACGTAGTGAAGACGATAATTGGCTGGTTAGACAGTCATCCACCAGTTTCTTGACCGTACTGACATCTTTGCTGCATGAACATGTATACATGGTAAATGGAAATAATAAACTGCCGTATCTTTGGCTGTGTTTTTTATTATCATGAGCTTAACCAATATATACGTGCAGCACATAAAGTGATGAATACACAAACATGTGTAGTCTAAACACTCATATGCAGGGTTTAATCCAGATGAGTTTCTAATGAGATGAAGAGAGCCGATACTGACGTGGAATAGATTAAGGATTGTTAAAGAAAATTATGCTAGAGACTTTGTCTACTATATTTATGAATAGGGACTGTCTACTACATTTAGGAATAAGTTAACTGAGAAACTTGACACAAGGACCCTTGTTCCCTTTCTGTTTTTCAACTTTCCCTGTTCTTTTGGCACAACTTTGAAAGACCTGACATTATCACACTTAACTCCACTTCAACAGTATAGGGAGATTTTTTACTCTGTTTCTGTTTGATTTCCGAACTTGGAATCAAAGCAAATCGAACCACTTCATACACAGCTTAGTTCTTTCAAACAGAGTCAGATGGAACAATCCCCTCCCCACACCTCGGCACCCCAACCAATCGATTTCTAACCTACCTCTTCCCATCTATACATTAGAAACCACATATCAAGTCCGGAATTGAAATTGAATTTCAGAGAGTTTGAACATTCAGGACATGAATGAAGTGGTGCCAATTTCACAAAAGTAACTGAAAATTGATTGATGCTAGCTGTCCCGTGAGAATTGAGAAACATTAGCTATTTTATACCGCTTCGAATAATTGACTACAAGAAGTTGATTCAGTGCAGAAATTGTGCATTACACAAATTCACCAGCACACATCAAATGTTCTTTAAGAACAATATTCTACCTTTAAGTTCAATAAAAGTTTCCGAAAATAATTACTATTGCTCAAACTACTGATGATATCAATTATTTTGACGCAGTACGTACCAACAAATGAATGATTCAAAAAAATAAAATTAAGGCCTATAATTTGTCAGAGAGAGAGAGAGAGAGAGAAACCTCAAAGCCTGCATTATACTTTTCTGCTCATTAATATGTCGTTGGTGGTCCTTAATTGTGAGTTCCAAGTCCTTAATAAGAACTAAAGCTTTGCTAGAAAACAAATTTTCAGTACTGCGCTTTAGCTCTCCAAACTCCTGCTTAAACTCAGCAACCTTATTCTCAAACTGCCTATGTGAACTGCTACAATCCTCCACCATTTTCCGCAAGTTCTCTTCCTTCACAAAATCAAGCAAACACTTGCGGTTGCCAGTCTGCAAAGGAGGGATAAGTTTGCAAGATCTCAGTTTCTCAACATCCCTTCCAAAATTCACCAGAAGATTGGAATGGCTCCGATGTTGCAGAGAATAATGCTTCACAAAATCTGTATAGTTTTGCAATATCATCTTATAGAAATGGTCCAGATTACCCTGAGCAATCTCCAATGCCCTCTCTTGCACCTTTTGTTCTCTCAGCAACCTCTCACAAGTCTCATATTTCAATAAAGTGCGGCTGTAAATTGTGTGCCCACGCTGGTAATGGTACCTGAATTGTCTCTCATATGAAGGCAAAGCCTTGAGAGCAGGGTCTGAAGCATCATCCAGTGGGTGGGGTTTGTGGGAGGATGGTGATGGTGGGTCTGCAGTTTCAATTATTTCAACTTGCTCTGGTGCAGGAGTTGGAGAATTACTTCGCATTCTAGCTCTATTAAACAAGTAAACTTCCCGCTCATCAGATGGAAGTTTATATGCTGAAAGCTGGCGAGGCTTCTCCAGCTTCATGTCCAAACACAGAAGAAGCTGATCATTTAAGTGGATCCCGGAAGACGATTCCAGGAATCGCTGGACCTCCTCAACTAGAGTATATTCATCACAATCCAGCTTGAATGAGTGTCCATTCTCAGCTATATGCACTATAAGCTTTCCCCTTTGAACTACACCTTCCAAAACATTTGAGCTCATCTTTTTTCCTGTTTCCTCACAAATACCCAATTCACACAATCAAACCACCTATGTAAAATCAAATGAAACTCTCAGTTAAAGTAAAAAATAGCCGGACAACCCAGTTCAACCACGGAATCCAAGAGACGAAATTTAACCCTTCCCAGAAATATACCTTCACCAAAGTGGAAATCCCACTTCCCGATCAAACTTTCCGCTAAAATCTGCAATTGAAAAGCCCAAATCCAAACAAACCCACGAAGGATTTTTATCTATAAAACCACAAATCTGAATAATCCCCGATAAAACCCTACTTATCTCCAACCCGTCCTCAGCAATTGACCAAAAACTTTACCAATAAAACCCTAATCGGTCACAAATTTAATCCACCCACAAATTATTTCCTCAACAAACCCTAGCTTTCAGCACCAATGAACAACAATTCATCAAGAAAAAAGAATCAACGAATACCTACAGCCAGATAACGAAAACCCAAACAAGGCGGAACTCAGAAGCAAACGAAGAAATTTCTTATAAGCAACCAAATCAAACCAAAAGAATAAGTTCGAGGAAAGTGTTCAAACTTGAGAGACCAATAATTAGAGTCCAAAAACAAATCGATGGCGTGAGAATATACAAATAGAAAGAGGGAATTTACTTAAGAACAAGTTTATCACGATACGCGTTGTGTTTTGTTAAATTGTTATTGTGTAAATCTACGTAATTATATATATAGATATAGATATAGATATATATATGTGCCCGTGCGCATAGAAGACTGTTTCTTGTTTGTCGATGATGGAAATATTATTATAATATTGGAGAGAGAAACTTCAGCGAGAAGTAACCACCGTGGGCGATGATGACTGATGAGGCAGCAGAAGTTGCTTCTTCTGTTCTTCCTCGACAATTTTAAGTTTTGGAAGAACAGAATAATGCTCACCTTCCTTTTAACGCTGCATTAATAAAACAAAATAGTAGTAGTAGTATTATAATACAATACTTTTTATCTTCCCAGTCTCAAATGAAATTTTAAATCGGAACTTGATGTTAAAATAATATTTTCATAAAAGTTTCTTAATATTATTCATCAATTTTGTATATAAAATTATCAATTTTTTTAAAATTTAATACAATAAATATATGTATCATTAAGAATATATTGAATATTTATATATATATATATATATATGCGTGTGTGTGTATTATTTCAAAATTATAAATAAATTTAAGCTTTTGAGTAAATTTGTAAAATTGATATGAATTAATTTACATTTAACAATTAATATATTCACAATACTACTCTTAAACTATTTTACAATAATTATAGTTTTTTTTGAAAATACAATAATTATAGTTTTTTGTACTGACATTAAATATATTTATATTAACTTTGATATGCTTCAAAATTTATCTAAAAGAGTTAAATTGTATATTTAATTTGAGTAAATAAAAATAAAAATATTGTTTTAATTGTAAAATATATTTTTTTATTAAATATAATGTGTAGAAAAGAAAACAAAGATAATAGGGCATGGGGACCGACCGTCTTTCAGCCTCATCACATCAAACTGCGCGTGGGAAGCATTTCTCTTAACAAACATCTGCTGATGATAGTACCGTCGTATACATCTACAGTCGTGGAAATAAAATTTTGTGTTTTGGTCCTTTAGGATTTAACAATTTCCAAACAAATACAAATACTCCAACTGGCTATACACATTAGTATACCTACGAAATACTGTCATTCAGATTCCATTAGTCAACCATCTTCAGCATCTCCACACAAAACCCTTAAAAGATGTTAAATCTGAATCTGGGTTTTGTGTTTTGTATCTTCATTTTCATCACCAAGCTTTCTACAGGCAGTTGTAATGGAAGTTTTTCCTTAGACCCAATTTCCCTACAAGAGTTGGACAGAGTTTCTAAGTTACCGGGTCAAGACTTCAGTGTGAGCTTTGCACACTATTCTGGGTATGTCACGGTCAATGAGAAATCTGGGAGAGCACTGTTTTATTGGTTCACTGAGGCTGTTGATGATCCTTCTTCCAAGCCTCTTGTTCTTTGGCTCAATGGGGGTGGTTCTTTTACTCAATATTCTGCTCTCTTGTGATTCGTCATTCCTACTTTGCTCTGTGCTATATGAACTCTGTTACATTGATAAGTTTGTTTATTGTCCCTGTGCTTGTATATTTTTGAAGGCGTAGATGATTAATGACCAATCTTTATGTTTCCATTTGAATGTCTTTAAACCAATTTTTATAATTTTGCCATTATTTGCTATGCTGATTGATTTTTCCTCAATGTTTAAGCTTTGGAAAATTACTTGTGGTGTATAGTTTAGTTTTTAGGATATACTCCCTCCTTTTCCACTAAAAGAGTCTTTTGACTTTTATCCTGGTTAATATGCCAAATCCTAAATTCAAATTGTGATGTGAATTTATTTTGCTTTTTAGAATAGCAGTTCTGTAGTTAGTAATATTTTTGAAGTAATTTACAATATTAATTATCACATTTATCAAAATCAAATAAATTTACATCAATTTTGAATTTTAGGGTTTCACATAACTAGTAAAAAATTAAAAAGAGATTCTTTTTGCGGAATGGAGGGAGTATTGTGTTTTACTCAAACTTGTATTTTCCTTAGTACATGTATGGCTATAGACATATAGTATATCATACTATCCACTCATTTATGTTTGTAGTCTTTCAAGAACATCATTCTCGTGTCTATGTTGAGTTTGTTTGTTTATCACTTTAATTGAGATTGATAAAGGTTTGGTTTCTCAGTGCAGTTGATATGATTATCCAAATTTATATAATTGGTTTCTGACCAGGAACTGTTATTTCAGGTCCTGGATGCTCATCAATTGCTTATGGGATGGCTGAGGAAATCGGTCCTTTTCACATTAATAAAGATGGGGAAACTCTGTACTCAAACCCTTACTCCTGGAATCGAGGTGTGTTATATTCTCGAATATTAAACAGGTGATTTATGAATTTGAACCAACCAAAGCTGCTGCAAAACACCAATTCTTTTGGGCCTGTAGGGTGAATGAGCGAGATAGTTTAGAAATTTTGTGTAGGTTTGCTGACAATAGAAAGGGTTGATTTTTTTTATGGTGGCCTCCTCCTAGGCAAACCCCATCCAGATAGTTCTACTGTAGACACCTGCCAGGTTTCTATCTAGGCTAGCTGACTTGAGATGCTCAACAACCTTACTCAGATTGGCCCATATCTAATTATAGAATATAATAAGATTGTTTTTTTATTTTAAAAAATATCTAATAGGCATGTCATAAAAGGAAGGCAGGCAGGCAGGCTTGCAGCAAATTGGAACAAGATTGTAACATTTTGGTTTGAAATACTAGTTTAGCGACACATGTTAAATTACTCAAACATTGAAATTTGTTAGTACTTTTTGTTTTTTGATAAGTAGAAATTGTCAATACTCTTTTTGCATCTTATTCACTTCGGGATATATTATATGAATGAGAATTTATCTTCAATGTGTTTGGAACTTTCTGTCAGTAATAATAACATACATGCACAATCTACTTAAGGCTCTTACAATAGTTTACTTAATGACTAATGCAGGTGTGATAAAATAATTAAATTAGATGAATAGTCTATACTTGAAAAAAGTGGGTTGGTAGGGGGGGGGTGAGGGGAGAGCATAGTTTGCTGTGTTATTTTGTTCAAGAACTGTTGCATATACAGTGCCTTAGTTCTTCTGAAATATCAATGGTCGACATTGGTAGTTGTATCAATCTTTAAACGTCCTGATTGCCTTACTATTTTGCAGTTGCTAATTTTTTATTCCTCGACTCCCCTGTTGGAGTTGGTTATTCATATTCAAACACCTCCTCTGATCTTCTGAACAATGGAGATAAAAGAACTGGTATTACCTCAAACTTATTCTGTTACTATAGTCTGAATTTTGGATGTGTGTGAACAGGAACATGGACTTTTGTCTTCTCATACTTTTCTTTGCAGCTGAGGATTCACTAGAATTTCTATTGAAGTGGTTTGAGCGTTTTCCTCAGTATAAAGGAAGGGACTTTTACATCACGGGGGAGAGCTACGGAGGTACATGTTTATTATGTGTTTAGTTCTAATCCACAGAAGAATTTACACACCATATTCAAATACAACAGAAAACTAGTAGAGTTTACTTATTTTCTGGCCTCATCACACTTTTCCCACCTTGTAAGTCTAACCATTTGGCATATTATCCTTTACTGGGGACATTAATTTTGTAAGTTAGAACGTGTTATTCCATTTGAAAGATTTGTAATCGAAGTGACAAATTAACTTATGACACATGAATGGTATCAAAACAAGCCAAATAATAAAAAAATGCAACATGTAGATAGTATAATAGCTAGCTACAATGGAGTGATAGCTATATGGAATTGACCCAGCCTCAGCTCTTAATGCGTAGAAAAGATTAGGAGATTACAGCAGAGCGGAAATAATAGGTATCTGAAAGTTTCTTCATTTGACAATTGAAGGAAATAATAGAAGATTATTAATTCTCTTCCTGTACCTTCCTTTTGTCTGACCTTCTACTACTTTGGAAAGAAAAATTTGGCAAAACATGAAATGATATTATTTTTGATAGATAAAGAAATTGATTCTTCTCCCTTTGTTATTTCTTTTCCACGTGTTTAGAATCATTCTACAACAACCCTTGAATCTTTTTGTAATGCCTTTAATTTTTCAATTCTAATGTTAATATACTTCAGTAAATGATTGACCCAAGAACTGCCATGTGCACCTTATGTTACAATAAAAAATAGTAAAGGAACAGAACCACAAGTATCTGAAAATATATATATATATATATATATATATTGATTTTTTCCCTTTCAGTTTGGGTCTTATCGCAACTAATCGTGATATTTATCATGAAGCATATTGGTCAAGACGCATTAAAGTTTTGTAAAAGATTTCATTGTTCATTAACTATGCTTACATCAATTAAATATAACTTTCTACTAGATGGTTTGGTAGATATGTACTCTTATGGCTTCGATTATCTTGATCTTTTTTTCCAGGACATTATGTTCCGCAGCTGAGCCAAGCGATAGTAAAGCACAACATGGGGAATAGCGCAAAGTCAATCAATATAAAGGGTTACATGGTATGGACTTTTCTCACACAAGTAGTAGTGTGCATTCTGTCCAGAACTTTGAAGCCAGCATATTTTCAACGCAGGTGGGAAATGCTTTAACTGATGATTTTCATGACCACTTTGGACTTTTTCAATTTATGTGGTCAGCAGGTTTGATTTCTGATCAAACTTACAAGCAGCTGAACCTTTTTTGTGACTTCCAATCATTTGTACATGCGTCAGAGCAGTGCGATAAGATTCTAGATATCGCTTACAACGAATTTGGAAACATTGATCCTTATAGCATCTTCACTCCTACCTGCACCACTAATCGTAGTGAATCAAATCAAATATTGAGAAGATGGCATGTGAGTACACAGATCGTAATGTTTAGACTGTACTATTAGCTTATATGCTTCTACTTACTTTTATATCAAATGATTCTCCTGTTAAAGTACATGTGCACATTTTATATTGGCTTACAGAATCCAACTACTGTTGGCCCGTGGTCTCATAGACCGATAGACGGTCCAGATGGGTAGAAATATTTTCCAAATTGATTTGGTACATTATTCCCGTACAATTTACCCGATTTTTTTAAAATGGTTTCTATATTTGCCGAAGCCATGGGGTCAAGGTCTGTAAGTGAATGGCCAGGTTTCTTAGTTCACAAACGATTTTGTAGGAAACATAAGAAAAAATTTGTAGGGTCTCTGTCTCTGTCTCTCTCTCAGTGGCGAAATTTATGTATATGTAGCTGGTGGTTTCTTGCCTATTGTTCTTAATGAGCCTAACGCATCAGGTTGTACTTTTTGAGGCAGTATATCCATTAAGATTTAAACCAGTAACGAAATTCATACTAGGTTCTTGAAAACCAAAAACCTTATTAATTTCTTTAGATAGTCATTCAATATCTTAATTTCCATTACTCTATTAGGGTAGTTCAATGAGTCTTCTTATACTGCACATGGTTGTGGAAGGAAATTGTTTCTCCGTTCAAGCTTCACTGCCTTTGTCAAAGAAGTATTTCTTATACTTATCACTAGTAAGTGAAGAATTTGAAAGTATTCAGACATAAGTATCAACTCCTCGTCTGCATAAAAAATTAAAATTGTGGTTCCTACTCCTCTGAAAGATGAAAATTGAGAAGATGACTCCTAATCGATAACATTGTAGTGAAATTAATGAGCAGACCCTTTCTGAAAATCTCGATATAAGAGTATTTGGAGTTTAGGATTAGAATTCACTTTCTTGTTTGTTTTAATACTTTGAAATTTCCTTCACTGCATTGATATAACATGTTATTCTTAATTTTAATAACAGTTCTCTAGGTTATGATTTTTATCTGTAGTAATTGAAGGTACATGCATAATGAATAATCTGGTGTCCTATTTAAGATCAGTGTTCTAAAAATTCCCGTCTAGGTCTACCTAGGCCCCCCTGGCATCTCGCCTAAGCCCCCTGGCGCCTCACCTAGGACCCAAGGCGGCAAAAAAATCCTTTTAGGAAATTAGGTGGGGCCTAGGCGGGTTAGACGGGGTCTAGGTGGAGAGGTTTTTTTTTAATAACTACCCAAAACAGATCTTGATATATTTATTTTTCTAATGATTTACCATATTCATAATGTAGGTTGTAGATATTAAATCACAACAAGAAATGAACAATATCAAATCAAAATGGATAATTTTATTATAGTTGTAATTTTTTGAACTTGTATCAACTTCAAATTATATAAACGATGATACATTTGTAATATTTAGTTTAATTCAATATAATTCTTAAATTTATGTTTAGTTTCTTAAGTTTTAATATTGAATTGAATTCTTGAAATTTTAAATTTTATTATTTTAAGTAATCTTGTTTATGAATAAAACTAATACGTTAAAGATATGTTTGAACTTTAAACGTTAAAGAAATGTTTGAACTTTCAGCAATTGCATGTTTGTGTTTGAACTTTAACATTGGCAATATGGATGTGTTTGAACTTTAAGCAAAGGCCTTTATTGTCTTTATTATAGATTGTTTGTTTTATATTATTGTTTTGTTTGGATAAATGTAAAATAAAATATTAAAATTGGCTTAAAATAAAAAATATCGCCTAGGCCCCGCCCATGCAACCTAGGTGATAGGCCTCCCGGCCCCCCGCCCCTGTCCCCGTCCCGTCCCCGTCCCCGTCCCCGTCCCCCGTCTAGCGTCTTTTAGAACATTGCCTAAGATGACTTTGAGATGGCGTTTGTTACAGGTCATCTAAAATAGTCATCTCAAATACCCATGTGGTTGGTCATCTTTATAGATCATATTACACTGATAATCTTATATTCCCGATAATCAGATATCTGATTAAGTGTCAAGATTCCCGATAATTAGATGACTAAAAAATATGTGGTGACTTGAAATTATCACATAGTAGTCATCTTGAAATTTTTATGTAGACAAAAATATCATTTATATTTAATAATTGGGACATAAATATCCTTATTAATCACATAATTTACTTATATTTTATAATTTTTTGGTTTTTTTGTTTGTCGGCATGTTTAGTTTAATTAAAATAACTCATTGTCCATACAAATTATGTGGTGTTGGTTATTTATTATTATAAGTTTAATGTATTATTAACGACATACTTGAAAATTTTGAAAATATTGTGCTTAATAATTAAATAAATCATTAATTGTTATTTTATAAACATAAAAATTTAAATATAATTTACTAAGTAATACTTAAATTAATTAGTTTGATAGTAATTTGATGATTGTTGATAATTACATATGACAATAACCGTATGGGTAAATCATTCAACTAAAATTAATACAAGGATATTTTAGTAAAAGATTATATAAAAATATAACAAGTAATCTTGAAATCATACCAAACACTTACAATAGCATTTACCGGTAATCACATATCTTCTACCAGACATAAATGACATAATATGACCATTTTCTATTACCTAATCAGATACCCATTAATGTGTGTATCCATTATGACCTGTAACCTGTGTTATTCTGACTCGCCATTTTTGGCGGAGTACCCGTGTCGACACGACACTGGTACGGGTGCGGGTGCGGGATCCATACGGGATATGGCCATAGAATCCGGATACGGCTGTTAATCGGAGAAGAAGAAGAGACAAGAAAGGAGGAAGAAGAACAAAGAGGAAAGACCGAAAGAAGAAAAAGGAGTGAGAACTTACCATCGTCGTCGCAAGAAGAAAGAGGAAAGACCGAAGGAAGAAAAAGGAGTGAGAACTTACCATCGTCGTCGCCTTTTTTTTCTTCTTCTTCTTCTCTGTACCCCATTGTTTTATAATTTTTTAATTTAGTCCCTCAGGTTTTCTGAAAGTTCAAAATAACCCTTGAAAAATTACATATCAGTCCCTATACTTTTGTTTTCTTTCATTTTAGTCCCTAAAGTTTCAGTAGTTTCAATTCTTCCCCTGTTTCTATATATTTTTGCACTTCAACCTCATGATAAATGCATGTCTATAAGAATTTGGACAGTATAAACATTATTATTAAAAAATCATAACATACCGTATCCACGCAACCGTGTTTAAATTTGGATCCATATCCGCATATCCTCTATTTTTTGACTTCACGTGTCTGACACTTAGTACCTGCATCCGACGCCCGCACCCGAGTCCGAGTAACACAGCCTGTAACAAGCACCCCTTCAAGGTATCCTAGAACTTCTTTATCTTTTATAAATTTGACTCAATAAGCTGGCCTTTGGAGTCCCGAAACATGAATACAAAATTTGAACTTAGAATCTTCCTGGGTAATAAGGCTTCTGCAGACATAGAGTAGTGTTTAAAATTATTTTCACTCTGATGATTAATACTATTTGTTCTTTCTTTTAGAAGTTTGGCCACATCAGCCAGAAGTATGATCCCTGTACTGAGAAGCACTCAACTGTCTATTTCAATCAACCTGAGGTTCAGAAAGCTCTTCATGTTTATCAGAGAGGCATACCATCTAAATGGGAAACTTGCAGGTAGTTCAATCGAAGATATAAGCTGCTAATATATTTACATCAAATAATAAAATAGTGCTGATCGTGAATTTTATTACGTATGGGTCTAATTGGCTTGCTGAATAACCATCTTATACTTCAGGACTATGTTCTTTTAATACCAATTTATCATATTATAGCCTGCTTTTTTGTATTACTTTTAATCATAGCTCAAGAAAAACTACAACAGCTTATTGTTTAAACTTTAAAGTTTGTCCGTTTAAAATGTGTTTTGACCATTTTATTTTCTTTCTTCTGCAGAATACCTAACTTTGAAAACAAAAATAACTGATGCTGTTAGTCATACTCATAACCTCCACTAACACATTAAAATTATGTATTGACAGCCAACCCATCTGATTTAGTGGAAATATTATGTATCTTAGCAAGAAATATATGCTGCAAACGTTGATTATTTGACAAGTTACCTTTAAGGGTTAGTAAAGTAATTTGCTATGTGAAACAATTATGAATTTGTATTGAGTCTAGTTTTTTGGATATAAATGTTGATATATTTTTATTCTCCTGCCTGTATGCTTGATTGCAGCATAACCTTGACTGATTGTGTCTTACTGCAAAGAAATCTGCATTAAGTTATACTCCACACTGTTTCATGTTTTAGCAGTGACGAGGTAAATCTTAACTGGAAGGATTCTCCGAAGTCAATGCTGAATGTTTATCATGAGCTTATACGTTCAGGATTACGGATTTGGGTTTTCAGGTTTTTGTTGATTATCAGCGAACTTCTGTTTATTAGTACTGCATAAATTTGGTTTCACATTTGGCTTTGTCCTTACTTTTTTGTTTTTCATAACTTTTATTAGTTGATACCAGTAAAGTGCATATCCGCTTTTGCCAACTATATTACTAGTATTTTGAAGGAAAGGGTGCAGTGCTACATCAGAGAATCATTTTTCTTCATTTATTTATTTTTTTCTTCTATATATGGCTTCCCCCTTTCCCCAACCCTATTTCTGTTTGTACATTCCATTCAGCTGATTCAAGTTGAGGAGGATATGCTTTGTAAAAAAGGCCTTGCATGCTGCTTCACTCTGTAAAATAACCTTGATACGAATAGGACTTAATCATTGATAGATATAAGTTATTGAGTATACGAGTACAAAAGTTTTATGGACTGAACAATGACAATGTTTGAGTCTGGGAGATATCTCCACATCATTGATAGGTCAATTGTAATTTGTAAAAAATAGTTTAATTATTTGCAGTAAGATTAAAAGCCTTAATCATGTCACCTGCTCCTCTGTTTTCCAACAGTAAACTAACCTTGCCACGTGGACTATATGATGATATTATCGTGGTAGAACTATGTGGGACCACAGTCCAAATTGAATGGTTGAATTGTTGATCATCTGCCATAATCATCTTTCTTTGAAAGAAAATAGCCTAAGACAATGTTTCCATTTGTGTGTTTTTCATCAAAGGTCCAGCTTTTCCTTTTTGTTTCAGTTAATTCCTTTTGTACTCCAATCATCCTCATGAAGGGAGCAAATTTAAAGTTGGTTCAGGCGGATAATCCCCAAGTACCAATGTACCTTACAATAACAACAACATCCCTATGCATTGTTTATGAAACAGGGATCATTAAACTGGAAAATTGATCCCCTCAGTTTGTCAATGTCGTTTGAATATAGTTATAAGGTACTGACTCAATTCTATTTACCTCTTCTTTAATGATAGTGGTGATACAGACGCTATAATCCCAGTTACATCCACACGTTACAGTATAGATGCTCTTAAACTTCCAACTGTGACTCCATGGCATGCTTGGTATGATGACGGTCAGGTAATTCACTGCTCCTGTTATTTTCCACCACCTTCCATCTTACGATTAGGACTCCGTTGTATTATGAGCTCAAAAGCGACATGATGTATGGCTCAATGTTATCTTAGTTATAAATTGAGAAGGCCTTTTTTCAAGTACTCTTATATATGTATATACAGTTGAAGAATAGTAGTTGAACATGTTACAAAACAATACCTAAATGATTGGTTTTCCTAAATTAAACAGGTGGGAGGATGGACCCAAGAATACAAAGGGCTAACTTTTGTTACCATAAGAGGAGCGGGGCATGAAGTACCTTTGCATAAACCCAAATTAGCTCTCAAACTCGTAAAGTCCTTCCTGTTGGGAATTTCAATGCCAAGGTTAGAGCTACGAAGCAACTCCTAAAATTTTTCTTTCTTCATTGGTGGAAAGAAAGGAGTTTACTAGTACGACATAGACAAGATGGATTTGATCATTTGAAGGTTTTAATAGTAACATTTCATGAATTCCTTTATTTATACTTGTGCACGGTGTGCTGTAAATTATATTTGCATGGCATGGCAGTTGCTAATTATTCAACTTGTATTGCCATCTTATAATTGCACAGATTTAATAAAAGAGGGGATGATTATTTTCCTTCATCAAGGGAATACAATGATTAATTACTCGGAGGAAGTCTTTCGACCGAAACGTGTATAACTGCTGACTAAACTTTTAATTACAGATGGTAACCTTTAAGTTGGCGTATAGCTAATTAAAAGATATACAATACAAATAAAATTTTAAAACTATAAACAAAGCTGGTTCATTGGCAATTGATAGGTCAAGTCGAATTACTGAACAACCAACCCCTTACAACTAATTAACAATGGGATACTTTCTCATTAAACAGCTTTCTCTTCCAGTAGTGAACTTGGTACTAGTGGACTGGAGGTGCCATTGCACAGCCAATACCTATCGGATCGGATCGGGACATGACATGATGGGGTATCAGTTTGATGATGAAACTTAAAGCAAAGAGAGGTAGAAAAGCTGGAGGCTGGAGCATAGAATTGAGTTCAACATGTTGTGAAAAGGAAGAACAAATAGTTCTATGCGTACATATTTCAAACAATAGAAATAGTTGGGTTATTTATTTGATTTTAAATTAATAGAAAAATATACATTTCATAGATAAATATTTTAACTGCACACTACTTTTATTTAATCGTGCTCGAGTTTGAAGTTTAACGGAAACATATTTTATATTGGGCTATATGTATATACACAGCTGTGTATTACACAGTAGGCCTAAGACGACAGATTTTTTAGGTTATAGCGACGGTAAACTGTCGCCATAGCCCAGAATAGCTATGACGACGGGTGAAACCGTCGTTATAGCCCAAAAAATCGTCGTTATAGCCTACTGTGTAATACACAGCTGTGTACACACATTTTTTTCTTTTATATTAAAAGAAAGAAAGAATGAAAGAAGAAAGAAGCTGAAACATATTTTGTTTTAAAATAGAGCACTACATAGATCACAATTATTTTAAAAGGTATGGCTTCACAAGTTGATGATATTAACATGAATAATAATAGTAAAATTTACTCCATAAAAATCATTCACCAACAACCTTTACGGTAAGAGTTGGCTCTAAACTCATAACGAAATGCAAGCAGTAAAAGGAAGATTGCTTTTGACCCATTTATATATTGTCAATTACTAGTGTAATTGCGGCAATCTCATTTATATATATATATATATATATATATATATATATATATATATATATATATATATATTTATATTGTTCAAAATATAAGATCAAGTTTGATTTGTTTAAATTAATTTGAGATATATTCAATTTTAATTAGATAAATTATACAGTTATTAGTACAATTTAGATAAAATAAAAAATAGTAAGTTTATAATTTTGGTAATTATATTGTCTAAAATCAATTAATTTATATTAATTTTGCATTTAGAGATATTTCATATTCAATTCAAAATGTTAATATAAAAATAAATAAATAATAATAATAATAAGAGTATTTTTTTACATATTTTTTTTTAAAAAATGAGGAGCTAGAAGAGAGAAAATTAACTTTTAATAGGTGAAAAAAATTGGAGGAACACATTTGCGTGATTAAAGCATCTATGAGAAACAGTTGTGCTAAAAAAATTTAGATAACAAATTATCAAAAATATGACAAATAGGAGGGTCAGGTTTGCAATTTAGAGAACAATTTAGCAAAAAAGTTTTGGTTGGTAACGAGCGCATATTACAGGAGAAGTTTTCTCCTTGCATGATTTAAGGGTTTTTTATTTTTGAGCAATTGAATAATATGACGTGGTTATTGTGTTATACTATTTTTGTAATTATTTTGTTGATACACTACTCTTGTAATTATTTTTTAACTGTTGTATACTATTGTAAAGAATCATAAATTAATTATATATATATGGGGACCGATCCATAATAAATGTTATAAAAAAAGTCCAGCTTTACAATACATCGCGACCCTCCATTCGACAATCGAACGGTTAAATAGTGAGATTGTCCGCAGTTTAATATTGCGGATGAGACAAATGTCCAAAATACCCTCCTTGTAAAAGTTCTACTTTTAAAAAAATATTGTTCGCAGTATTAACATGTCGGCGCTAAGTATGGACAGATCAATTGTCCAACGACGTCGTATTGGCCAAATTCAGATTTTTTTTAGTTTTCTAGGCTTCACAATATTTAAACTGCAAGATGCCAAATGACTTCGGTGTAAATGAATTGGATACTATGGCGATTATTTCGGGCTATCAGAAATCCTTTTGGGATAAGGATTTGGCTATCAAAAATCTTTTCGGGAGAATGATTCGGCTATCAAAAATCTCTTCGAGAAAAGAATTTCACTATCGAAAATCCCTTCGAGAATTAGGGATTGAATTATTAGATAATAGTTTTGTTCTGTTTTAACTTTTTGTATAGTTACTTCCTCCCGTTAATTTCTCAATTGTTTTCAAAAAAAATGAGCGAGTATATATATAGAGATACTAATATTACTTGAGAATGACAGGAAGAGGGAATCAATGAAGGAAGTCGATCTTTTGGAGACTTGAAAACTAAAAATTTTTGAATTTGACATCTGCACGGGAAACATTTGGCCATATCTAGCGTCCATATTATTAAATTACGGAATACTGAAAACTAAATTGACGGACGAAAGCTCTATTAAACCGTTCAATCTTAACGTGAAGGGTCATGATTTGATGTAAGATTAGATTCTTTTTTATGACGTTTGCTATAAATCAGTCTTATATATATATATATATATATATATAGTCCGGATCAGGTCCGGACTCCCGAACCTGACTAAAATTCGGACTTTTTTTTATTTTTTTTTAAAACAACTAAAAATAAAAATAAAATTATGGAACTTAAATTTGTACATAATACAGTGTTTTATTATATGTATCCAAATCACACCCAAAATAATGTATTATGTAAAAATTTAAGTTCTATAATGTATTTATTTGTAGTTGTTTAAAAAAAATAGTCCAAATTTTAACACTGTCCAGACTCCCGGACATGATCAATGTTGTATATATATATGTGGCCGTTTGGCCTCCATTGCACCCGGAAAAAAAAAAGAGAAGGGCGTAAATTATAAATAAAAAAAATAGGATTATTTAATAAAAAAATATTAAATACAAATTTTTAATAAATTAAATTAATAATTTAGTAGTTATGTCTTGTCTTGATAATAAAATTAGAATGTCAAGATATTATAAAGAAAATACGTTTTCAAGCAGATAATAGATTTATTGGTTGTTGAGGCAACAAAAGAGGGAGAATTAAGGGGTTTAATTAGCTATTGCCAGCATTTGGAAATGGGAATTTATCTTCTTTCTCTTCTGAGCAAACCAGCAACTATAAAAAGAAGGGAAACTACGGTTAGTTTTCCTCCACTGCTTCAACGTCCCATTCATTATCTCCAACCGTCCTCCCCAAGGTATGCCCAACTCTCTCTCTAACATTTCCTTCTATTTCATTTTAATTTGTCCCCTTAACTTCACCAAAATTTCGTAATTATCTCCAAATTTTAATTTGCTTCTGTTCGCACCGAATTTCACAAACTTCCACTCCATTGATGTAAACAAAATTGCTGAGGGGGCCACCGTAAACCATGGCCGCTTTTAAATTTTCCATCTCTTTAGACTCGTATGATATCAATAAACTTAATTTTAATTGTTATGTACATACAACTGGTGCCGGTATTATTTACCCCTTTAGTAAGCTCAAGCACATTAGGGTTTCTCGGTTAGATACTGAGTTATCAGACATTTCTGAGTCAATTCTTGTTGGTAACTCTGATAATTTGGTTAGCAAGCTTTCAGTTAGGGAAACCCCAAAATTTAGTGGGGAATTTAAAAAGGGTAAAAGAAGCATATGGAAGAGGTTTCAGGGAGTAAAGAAAGTGGCCAAAGATGCGAAATTGAAACCAAATTCCGAAAAGCAAGGATCCGTGTTTGTTTGTTATGGGGCTAGTGAAAATTCCTTGTCAGACAGCGAAAATTCATTAGATGTTAATGTTGGTGCTATTGAGCCTGATTTGAGCATTGAGAGTTGCAACATTATCTTGGAAAATCTTGAGAGGGTTAATGAAAGCAAAGCTCTAAAACTTTTTGAGTGCATGAGAAGCAATGATAAGTTGAAGCAGAATGTAACTGCTTATAAGTTAGCCCTTCGTGTGTTGGGTAGGCGACAGGATTGGGATGGAGCAGAGAAGATGATTCAGGAAATGACTTCTGAATCAGGTTGTGAACTGAACTTTCAGGTTTTCAATACACTTATTTATGCTTGTCATAAGCAGGGGCTCGCTGAACTTGGTGCAAAGTGGTTTCGTATGATGTTGGACAATGGGGTTCGGCCTAATGTTGCTACCTTTGGTATGCTCATGAGTCTTTACCAAAAGGGTGGGGTGGTTGTGGAGGCAGAGTTTACATTTTCACTAATGAGGAATTTCAAGATCAAATGCCAAAATGCATACTCTGCTATGATTACTATATATACCCGTTTAGGATTGTATAATAAGGCGGAAGAAGTTATTGGATTCTTGAAAGAAGATGAAGTGGTTTTGAATAAGGAAAATTGGTTGGTTTTGATTAATGCATACTGTCAGCAAGGCAAGTTACAAAAGGCTGAGCTGGTATTGATCTCAATGCTTGAAGCTGGATTTCCCCCACATATAGTTGCATACAACACAATGATCACAGGATATGGGAGGGTGCTCAATATGGATGCTGCCCAATGTCTATTCCGGAACCTTGAAAAAGTTGGATTGGAGCCTGATGAAACCACTCACAGGTCCATGATTGAAGGTTGGGGTCGAGTGGGCAATTATAAAGAGGCAGAGTGGTATTATAAGAAACTTATAAGCTCAGGATTCAAGCCAAACTCATCGAACTTGTACACGATGATTAATTTGCAAGCCAAACACGCGGATGAAGAGGGTGCAATCAGGACTCTTAATGAGATGATAAAGATGGATTGCCAATATTCTTCTGTTCTAGGTATTCTTGTACAGGCTTATGAGAGGGCTGGAAAGTTTGATAAAGTGCCTTTTGTTTTGACTGGTTCATTCTATGAACATGTTCTCAATAATCAAACATCTTGCTCGATTCTGGTAATGGCTTATGTGAAACACGGGCTAGTAACTGATGCAATAAAAGTTCTGCAAGACAAAAGGTGGGAGGATCCCATATTTGAGGACAATTTGTATCATTTATTAATTTGTTCGTGCAAGGAGTCGGGTCATCCTGAGAATGCTGTTAAGATATATACTAGTATTCCTAACTCTTCCAAGCCTAACTTGCACATAATGTCCACAGTGATCGACATTTACACTGTTATGAGTCTATTCAAGGAAGCAGAAAACCTTTATCTAAAGTTAAAGTCTTCTGGCATTGCCTTGGATATCATAGCCTTTAGCATTGTTGTAAGAATGTATGTCAAATCAGGATGTTTAAAAGATGCCTGCTCAGTTCTTGACACAATGGACAAAAGAAAGGACATTGTTCCAGATGTTTATCTGCTCCGCGATATGCTGCGTATCTATCAACGACTTGGCATGCTTGATAAATTGTCAGATCTGTACTATAAAATCTTGAAGACCGGAGCCCCTCTGGATCAGGAAATGTACAACTGCATCATAAACTGCTGTGCCCGTGCATTACCAGTTGATGAACTCTCTAGGGTTTTTGATGAGATGCTTCAGCGTAGGTTTGCACCCAATACCATTACTGTCAATATAATGCTTGATGTTTACGGAAAATCCAGGCTTTTCAAAAAGGTTAGGAGGGTGTTTTGGATGGCTAAAAAAAGAGGTCTGGTTGATGTGGTCTCTTACAATACCATCATAGCTGCATACGGGCAAAGTAAAGACTTGAAGAATATGTCATCAGCCGTCAAGAAAATGCAATTCAGTGGCTTTTCAGTTTCTCTTGAAGCCTATAACTGTATGTTGGATGCCTATGGGAAAGAAGGGGAAATGGAGAAGTTTAGAGATGTCTTGCAGAGAATGAAGGAGTCAAGTTGTGATTCGGACCACTATACTTACAATACAATTATAAATATCTATGGGGAGAAAGGATGGATTGAAGAAGTTGCAGGTGTACTAACCGAACTGAAAGAATCTGGATTGGTACCTGATTTGTGCAGCTATAACACGATGATAAAGGCGTATGGAATTGCAGGAATGGTTGAAGATGCTGTAGCTCTGATTAAGGAAATGAGAGACAAAGGATTACAACCTGATACGGCGACATATGCTAACCTTATCACTGCACTCCGAAAGAATGATAAGTATTTGGAAGCTGTTAGGTGGTCCTTGTGGATGAAGCAGATGGGGCTATGAGGTCCAAGATGGTGAAGGTTGTTATGCATTTGGAGTTGAGATCCTTTTTGTGCCTCCCCATGGTTGCACTTGAACTCCTATTTCTGCGTATGACTAAATTGTAGCTAGTGGTAAAGACTTCTTTACTTTTATTTTCTTCTGTGTTTTATACAAATAAATCCTTTTATTTTTAAACCCAATCATGTTTTTTTGGCCATAATGGTTTTATTTTGCATGAATGATTTGGAATAGTGACTTGTTGATTTAAGTTTTGCCATAGCAGAACAACTTGGAATGCGTGTCAGAAATCTGAAAGAACAATTCTGGTTTGCTTTCAGTCACTTTCATTTAGTTACAGCGAATGATATTGCAGTTCTTTGCCCAGTACTTTTAAAAAAATTATAGCAATATGTACGTAAGACTTCCTAAACATTGTTCGAAAAGTCATTCCTTGAATTTCTGTTTTCCTTTTTATTTTGCATTTCCATATACTATTTTTCCATTTCCTGTATAAATATGTCTGGGTAATTCATGTTTATAACTTTTGTCCTTTCAAAAGGGCATCTGTTCTTTTTAGGACACTACCATTCAAGTTAGATGGTTTAACTGAATTGGCTAGACTATGATGATGTCTGTTTGTTACAACTAGGTTTTATAGAACACTGAAAATTAGTAGTCTGTTGTCTGACAAATTCGCTACCTTAGATGTATCATCTAGTTCACAATCGTTCATTTGAACAGTGGCGGAACCAGAACGATTTTGTAGGGGAGTCAAAATTTTTAAACCAAGCGACCATAACACCGCCGGCTGTCCCCCACAGCCCCCGCCCCCTATTCCGCCTGGACTGGTCTCCCTACCGGGGTCAGATGCGACGACCGGAGCACCGCTGACTGTTCCCCACCGCCACAGCCCCCTGTTCTGCCTAGACCGCCAGCCTCCCTACCGTGGTCAACCGCCCCCCGCCCGCCCCTTAGTTCCGCCCTTGCATTTGAACAGACATTCTCTATTAAAATTTTATGCGCTGGTTGATGGAAAAATTTTCATTATTTTTTCTGATACGTATGAGAAGTTGGTGCTAGTTACTTTTTCACTCATTATATTCGCCGGCACGGCACGGCATGGCTTGGATTGCTGGAATTAAGGTGGGAATGGAATGGGAAAAAAAATGTGTTCAGTTGTTTCATTGGAATGGAATGAACTATTTTTATGCTTGTCAAATTTGTGAATTTTATTCAATGGGGATGGTATGGAATAACTCATGAATCATTCCACTCACTAGTCTATTATCTCCTCTAAATTTTTTCCTTCACCAATTTTATTTTTCCAATTCAAATACTATAACATTATTCTTGAACAGGCTGGAATCCAGTCGTGTTATAACAAGTTGCATATGCATATGCATATGCATATGCTCTCCCTTTGAGTTCAGGCTGATGGTAACAATTGTGTGAAGGACACGCAGTGAGACCAGCAATTATATCTCCAAAGACATGGTGTCCTGGAATAAAAGAGAGGAAGAGACGTGCAAAATGCCTAGAGTTTACTGGTGCTGGATTTGTAACTTCTTTTAAAAGTTTTTTCCCGCTCTTTGATAATACAATAATCAAGTACATGACACCTTATCTAAATATTAACCACCAAGCTAACATCTCATCCACTTATTTTTGTTCAATTTATTGTATTACTACTCCTAAAAAGAGTCTTATTTTTATTCTTTTTCAAGTTTGTAAAATTTTAAAATATTAATTTGATGTAATTCGTGTAGAATTTAAAACAACAAATTTGTAATTATTAATATTTTTTAATATACTTTACAGTAATTATGATTTATTATCTATAATCAACTGCTCTCTATGTTTCATATTATTTGATTATTATTGACTTTTTAAAGTTAACTTAATAGATTTTTAAACTCAAAATTGACATAGACTCTTTTGATTTTAATCAATATAATGATAAATATTATAAACTATTTAAAAAGTAGTACTCATTGTATGTTTTATTGTTTTATAATTGTTATTCAATAATCTCAATTTTAAATTTAAAAATATCTTAAATTGATTTTTAAAAATTAATAATAATCATACAATTCAGAACAGAAGGAGTACTTCATATAAATTAAAAGAATTTAGGAGTTTACATATTTACTCAAAAAGATCAACAAGTTTTCAACATGAAAAAAATCTGATAGAATATAATAGACAACAAGTTTTAGATTAACAAATGCAGCGTAAACAACAATTCATTAGAAGAGTCACGTAGAAAATGAATTCTACTATATTCTAAGATTTAAAAGTCTATCATCAATATTTTATCCCTGTAACATCAATCAATATACATATTTAATCAAATATTCATCTTTGCACTACAGGCCAAAGATATTTATTTGTATCACCAGTCGGTCATGTTCATCTCAATACCTGCTCATCTTTGCACTACGGGCCAAAGATATTCATCAGTTAATCATTCATCTTTGCACTACATGCCAAAGATATTCAGTAATATCATCATTTAAGATTGAAGATGATGAAAAATATTTTAAAGAAAACGAATCTAATGAGACAGAAGGACAAGTATTAGGGATTCGTATAACAGTTTATTCAAGATCAATAATACTTCATAATAACCAATTATGAAGCAGAATTCAAAAATAAATATCAAAACATGGATAAAATCAAAGATAGTAACCATAATAGATATCTTGGACAATTTTTATTTTTTATTTTTCGGTGAATAGTGTCGTATACGTGAATAGTAACCACGACACGAAAAGTTTCAAATTTGATTTAAAAGTTCAAACCAATATTTCGGCATAATGATATTGAAGAAAATAATATCCCTTACCTAATTATTTATAAACCTAATTTCTGAATCAGTCACCTCTTAAAATTCATAACAAATCATACGTTCATTTTTAACGGTTCAAAATTTATGGACATATACTCAACTTATATATGTATAACATATCCAAAAATCACAATGATCCAACGGTCGGATTAAAAATTATAACTCGCGCAATATATCGTAAAAATACAGATTTGATTTTTAATACCTCCATTCTGACAAAAATACTAATAAAACACCTCAACATTAATTCTTTCAATTATAACCACATAAAATAATTAAATCCATCATTTATATCCATATTAAATAAATATTTTCTTATCATATAAATCAATAATTAATTATTCATAAATAATATTACAGAATCACAATTATGACAACCAGGCCGTTCCCAAGAAAGAGGGGGCTTTTCAATAAGGATTTATCCTTACTAGAGCGCAATTAGGTGACCAAACCTCTCATTGACAGAACTTTCTAGACATTGCCAATAATGTTATCTAAAAATATTATTCAAATAATATGAATTATTGATCTGATAATGGGAAATACTGTGCAGTGACAATTATTGAAACAACAATAATATAAAATATCAAAGCAGCAATTATTGAATCAATAAAATAAAATATTGAACAGTAATTACTGTAACAATTATTGAGTAGTGCCTTCTTACGTACGAATCAATAATTCAACAATACTGTGCAATACCGTGTGCTACTGTGCAACCACATATATTACTGTATTTTTAACCACCGAGTATTCTAACAGTGTTAACGGTAACAACTACGCTATTATTTATAAAAACTCAAACTTGTCGTTTTCTTCATTCGACAGTTATTTCGTTATGGGGCCCACAAATGACTGCGCAGTCGTACGGATATTTCCGACAAAAAGAATATTCCACGACCAAACGAATATTCCCCGACAGAAATGAATATTTTACAACCACTTGCTTATTTTGTAAAATTTGCACATTTCACCCATAACCAAAATATTATATCAAATTAACTCCTTATTATTTCAAGATAATGAATATAGAAAATTCAATTTTATTTATAAAAAATCGGGGTCATACAATAATAATAATAGTATTAATAATAATTTCAAAATAATAATAATAATAATGTTTAAATAATAATAATAATAATTTTTAAATAATAATAATAATTTGTTTTTTTATTTTAATGGTGAATAAAAAATAATTTATCAAATTTACCCTTACTCAAATAATTTAAATTAATAACATAAAAAATATATATTTAAAATACACATCAGCTTCATATAAAAATATTTTTATAATTTATATAATTTTTTTTAAAAATTTTAAAATTATTATTAAAATATTAATAATCAATTAGAAAATATTATTTATATCAAACACTCAATCAATGCTATAATAAGTACTGTAGATACTAAATTACTTATAACATTTTAATTAGTCATACTAAAATAATAATACTAATTAGTCATAATTTTAATTAGTGACACTTCATTTTGGTTTCCGTTACGTGTCAGTGCTGTTTTGTTTTGGAATTAATATTTCCGAATGCTCTCAATGAACTTTGAATTTTACTTTGATATCGAGCACGAAAAGACATCCTTATTATTAATAATAATACTACTTATTTTAGTAATTATTATTATTATTATTTTAATAATATGTAAATAGTGCGTAATTTAATTGTAATATATGAACATTATTTTTAAGTGGGATGAGGATGACTATTACTGAAATTACGTCTTTAAAGAGAAAAAGGTTGATTAGATTTCTATACGGAGTTCCTTTTTTCAATTTTAAAGTAACAACACTGACGTTGAAATTTTGGACAGAAATGAAATGATTGGGGTGCGCAATACAACACGTGACCAAGCTACTCCACTACTTATAATTATTTCACCTGTCGCCTGCACTTTTCAGTTTTCCAAGCTATTGGGGCATAGGTTAGGGCCTAGTGAAAGGGGCTAGCTACCAACCCCATATTTTTTTGTCTTTTTATATCTTGGGGGCACATAGAGTTGTCTTCACTCTTTGCTGTACGGAGCGGGTTGAATCCGGAGCAGATTCTCTGTCTCTATTTTTATTATTTTTTTATTTAAATTTTTATTCTCTTCGTTCTTAAAAGATTATCGTTTTAGAAGATAAAATTTGTTGTTTATAATTTTCAAGGTGAATAAATTATTTATTTTTTTATATTACCCTTACCTTCTATCACTGTCTCAAGAAATTCTCCTTTTTGTATTAATAGTTTTCAACTTTTCATAAAGGGGTAGTTAAGTAATTTTAAACAAATTTTACTTGATAAATGGTACTTTCTTAATCCATATGTAAAAACTTTAAACGATAATCTTTTAAGAACGAAAGTAGTACTTAACATCAATTAATTCTAAAATTAAATAATTATTTAAGGTTAGAGATGTCAAACAAATGCTCAATCCGAAACTGCTACGTTACTTTATATTTGAACTTGCTACATGTATTGTCGTTTCAAAAAAATATGTACATGAATTATCTGAATAAAATTTACTATTCATTTTTTTTACTTTCAAAATATAATACGTCACACATGGTTTATAACAATTTAAATTTATTTTTCTTCAAGATCTAAACTATAAAATATAATATAAAAACTAGGTTGCCTTTCCCTTTCCAAAGGCATCAACGGACGGACACTTCTTTCTCCTTCCCTACAATAATAAATAAATAAATAAATAAATAAAATACTCGTGTTAGGCATTGGACCCGAGGCCACAACAATAAAGACCCAAGGTTCAGGTGGGTGCCCACTTACTTATGACTTTAATAACATGGTGATTGATAAAATTAAATAATTAAAATATAGTAAATGGTTAATAGTAGTATATTTTAATAAATTAAATTATTTGAATAAAATAATATCTGAATTTAAAAAATTATTTGACAATTAAAAAGTGTAAAACATCTAAAATACACTATTTTATCATTTTAACCCTTTGAGTTATTTAAATTTTTTATTTAAATAATCTTAAAATTTGAAATTTTATTTGAATAATCTTAATATACGGTATATAGTAATAAAATTATTATTGAGTATAAACATTTTCGTTTTATAAAAACATTAACATGTCAAACAATAAATTTAAATGGATTAGACGTGTGTAATATATCAATATGTGTAGTACTAGATTTATATTTGGTTTTTTCTTTTTAATAACAATTAAATTAACCATCCTACTAATTAAATAATAATAAATAAAATTAATAAATCAATAATGTTACTATCACATAAAAGTTGTATAACATATCGCTCACATACTGTATGAGTGACACTTATAAATTTGTTGTTGAGTTAAGTGAGATATGTCAACAATAAATTCACGAGTGTCACCCATACAAAATGTGACCGATATGTGATAGTATCATTATTATTAATAAATAAACTATTCATGGACCCCACCTTTCTTCTCCCTCTCTCTCTCGCTCTCTTCATCTTCCTCTCTCTACTTATATCAGAAAAATTTTCTCCTTTGTCTCTCATTTATGTCTCCTTTCTCTCTCATATATACACCAATAAGCAAGAACAGAAAGAAGAGGAATCTATACTACATCTCATGTCTGGAAGCTTAAGGCGTGTAAGGGACTGTTTGATTATAGCTGAATGGAGCTAAATTTGAATGAATGAATCGGTTAGTGCGTTTGTTTTTGTCTAAATGACTGAATCGGTAATATGGACGAATTGAATGGCTAAGTCAGATTTTTTTAGCTGAATAAGCAGCTGAATGAAGTTTAAAAAAATATTAACTATTATATTAAGTAATATTAAATAAATTTATAACAATTTTGAATTTTTTCAGAAGGGTAAAATAATAAAATTTTGTCATTCAGATGTTTCAGTCATGTCAATTATTAAACAGTTTTTTTCATTCAGATTCAACTCATTTAGATTCAGCTCATTCAAATTCAGATTCATTCAATTTTTATCAAACACTACCTAAGTATGATTACTAATTAAATTATTATGTTAAAATCTTCCTTAATTGGTACTGTAGGTGTTATTATATTATAATATCCATATAATTGATGCATGCATATGCATAGTGGTTGATTACGTATAGGTTAGCTTGATGATGTGATCTTCATCCTGTATTATGGCCATTGTGGAGGTAAAGTAAAACATAAAAATAAAATAAAATAAATAATGCAAATGAATTCTACCGTATTGACTTGTGTTTCTGCTTTGCTGCGCCTAATTAAAGGGGTTAAAGCATATGGAGTACTATATAACATGCTTTAATTTATCATATGACCCTTGTTTAACAAAGTCAAACTGCTTAATACACTTATATTGGTCATATTAACGGTCATAATACTTTCCTTCTTTTTAATTTTGAAATACCCTGTGTTGTACCTTGTTAATATATATTAATGAATTCAGTTCTAGTAATTTTAATATTTAAAATAATTATAAAGTAATAAAACAATTGAATTGGTTAATTAAACTTAAGTCAGTATTAGCTATTCGATTTATATATTAGTAGTCATTAGGGACGGATTTTAACTAATTCTTTTATTAAAATTAAATAAAAAAATTTGAACTAATCATAATATTAACTATTCATAATAATGTTTATAAATTACAATGCTACCATCCTAGACCTCGTAGCTTGAAAATATTCTAAGATAGCTTCATTATCAATAATTTCAAACAAAATCAACTCACAACAATTAAAACCAACTCACAATAAAAATATGATAACATACATGATATGAAACACTAATCAGTGGCTAACACACGTAAATAAACCAAATTACTTAACTATTCAAATAACTAATCATTCCCCCTCCCATTTGCATTCCTGACTCTTTTCTTAATAAATTATTGGAATTCAATTTTCCATCAAATACTGTAGACAAATTCATCCCAAATTCCAGGCGTTTATCTAAATAATCCCTTGGAATTTAATTTTACATGAAATTAAAAGTTTGCTAAGTGATGCAGACAAATTCAAATAAAATACAAAATTTAAATTATCAAATAAAAAAGCCTCTCTTTTTGTTACCTTCTAAATCTCATACTCGCAATAGAATGAGAATACGAGACGAGGTGGCGGACTCGCGGTATAGAAGTGGCGGACTTGCGATGTTTGGCCAAACTGTGAAGGCGTGAAGTAGAGGAAGAGTTCTTTTAATTTAAGTGTATGCTCTGAGGACTGAGGCAGGAAGAGTTCTTTATGTGAAGGCGGGAAGTGAAGTCTCGCCTCTCATTCTCTGTAAGCAAATTAAGAATAGAATGTAATGTTTTCTTTGGCCATGTAGTGACGGCTATAAAAATGGCAGTTGGTAGTTTTCACATTTGACAGTCGTTGGAAAAATGGCCATAAGTCTTGCATCCAAACACCGATTGAGGCGATTCAAGATGATTCAAAAAGAGGATACGTTGATCTACAACTTTTATTCTTGGAGTTTGGACAAATAATTGTCAGATCAAGGCAAAAATTAACTGCACGCCACAGGACTGCTATGTCAATGGCAAACAGAAAATACGAATTTGGTGAATACAACCAAGGACCCAAATGACATTACATCCAATTCCTACCGATTAAAGTAAAAACACATACAAAAACACATAAAATTACATTACACAACAATACAATGAAAGCACATAAAAACCAAACAAACTAGTTTAAGAGTTATAAATTATCAAGATAAAAAGTAGTCAATACTCAAGTATGAAAACCACTCATCAGGTGTTCATTGATTGTGAAGTATCAAATTGGCTTAGAAATAAAAATATTATTCATTGATTGTGAATTGCACTAGTTTTTCATTGCGTAATTTTATGGGGATTATATTTTTGATCTCAAAACATATTTTAAACAGTGTGACATCATTTTATTATTCAGATAAATTATTTGTAATATGATCGATTGTTTTTATCATAAAGTACATTTAGTCTTGTTTAATAACACATCATTAAATATGTATTTGCCATAACTAACATTATTTTTTTAATTGTGTATACTTTTAAAGTCAATTTTCCCTTTGCTCTCAAATTATTTTCTTAGTTCTAAAAGTTATAATACTTGTAATTTTCAATTTCCCCTTCTCTTTCTCTCTCCAATAAAAATATATCTGGAAATGTTCTATTTGAAGGCCCAGACTAGTATGATATTCTCTATCCGTATTAAATCCTATGGTCAAGTATCATCATTTATTTAATGGGAAATGATTTATAGAAAATATTAGTTATGATCACTATTTCAATTAACTCTTATCTAGTCATTTAAAATTAGAGTAAATGGCTGAGATGAGTTCTCAGCCGCTACTCTCTCTAGCGGCCAGCCAAATTTTTTTATGTTGGCCACTGCTCCCTCTAGCAGCCAGTCAAAACGATCGTATTTTGACTGGAAACTAGAGGGAGTGGGCCACCATAAAAAAATTGACTTAATTACTGATTATCCTTATACATACTACTTATTAATTAGTAAAATAGAATAATAAAAAATTATAAGTATAATCAGTAATTATGTTTATACTTATTAATAAAATAAGTATGTATAAGGATAATTACTGATTATCGTCTTATGATTTTTAATTATAAATAGGAAATAATGATTGAATTTATATTATATTTCTACTCAAACATATAAACCCAATCACTATTTGCTATTTATAATTATAAATCATAAGATGATAATCAATAATTATTCTTATACATACTTATTTTGTTAATAAGTATAAGGATAAGTATAAAGATAATTACTAATTATACTTATAATTATCTTTATAATTTTTTATTATTTTATTTTATTGATTAATAAGTAATATGTATAAGGATAATCAATAATTAAGTCAAAAAAAATTTATGTTGGCTGCTACTCCCTCTAGCGGCTAGTCAAAACACGGTTGTTTTGACTGGCCGCTAGAGGGGTAGCGGCTGGGCTCTCATCTCAACCATTCACTCTAATTTTAGATTACTAAATAACAATTAATTAAAACAGTGTCTAGAACTAACGTATTTCATGAATCATTTCACTTATTTATTATAGGTAAAATCATTATTCTGACAAGAAGATCTGTGCATATCAATGGGAAAATATCAACGGCCAAGTGGCCTACCACTAGTTCATATATATATATATATATATATATATAGTAATTAAATTTAATAATTAGAAATATTTTTTAATTAATTTGTAATAAAAATATATATTGTTATAGTATTTTTTTTAATTTATTGTTCCAACAACATATGTCATTTCTTGAGTCAACAAAATCACAAAGAAAGGACACGTTTATTGTTCAAATGTTAGTTACATTACTGTGCGAAAAGGCTGAAATTTGGTCAATGTCACGTGATATTTCAATAACAATAAGTCTTGACACACGAATACCGACATATTGGATATTTTATTTTATTTTTTTTATTTGTAACTTTCAAAAAATATATAATATTTATTTCAATTAAATTTTTATAAAATATAGTGTCTTAGGTGTAATTTAGATATATATATATAAGAACATGTTTATACAGTTCTGTATAACTCTATTCTTATATATGTATCCAAATTATACCTAAAATATTATAATTTATAAAAATTTTAATTAAAATAAATATTAAAAAAATTTTGAGAGTCACAAATAAAAATAATAAAAAATTAAAAATATCCCATATTTCAATCTAATAAACATGTCCATGCAGGAACTCTTACAATAATTGTGCTACACCTTGAAAGTTGATAAATGTCACGTGGTCTAGAATCTGAGTGTGGGCGAATCTTGACCATTGATTTACAGTAGCCTAATGTGTCAGCATATTGTTACGTTGATTAGAAATTCTCCTGTCGTATAGGCCAATTTAACATAGGGGACCACTTTTAGCATAACATGGTCTTGGCTGCACATCATAACTTTGTAGAATAACTATACTTTTTTGACATTTTATATAAATTTATTAACTTTCATTAATATAATTAAAGTACTTAATAAACATTACCCGATACCAAATTAGAGAAAAAATATATATGTTCAAATTTTTTTTTAATTTGTATATTCTTTACATCTGAACGATTATTATAGTTTAGTTTTATTACAGTTAATATATTAAAAAATTTAATTGTTAAATGATGGATTAAATACTTTCTAGGTCACTCTACAATAGGTCGACATTACAAATGGATCACTGAACTTTTTTTCTTACGATCAACTCACTGAACTTTAGTTTACTAACACAACGTTACAAAAACCATTAAAGGGGTGTTTGATAAAAATTGAAAGAATCTGAATCTGAATGAGCTGAATCTGAATCTGAATGAAAAAAAATATTTGATAACTGATATATCTTAAAGATCTGAATGACATATTTTTAATATTTTACCCCTCTGAAAAAATTCAAAGTTGTTATAAATTTATTTAATATTACATAATATAATAGTTAATATTTTTTTATTATTTTTATTTTTATTTTTTTTTACTTCATTCAGCCATTCAGACCAAAAATTCATACTTAACCATTCAGCTAACGCATCTGACCGATTCAGCCATTCAGACGATTTTTTTTTCAAAATAAACACACTTAATGATTCAGCCACTTACCGATTCAGCCATTCAGACCCATTAAGTTCTAAACAAACAGCCCCTAAGTCAAGGTTGACTTAACGGAAATGATGATGTGACAGCTGACTTGTCTAAAAAAAAGTCTATGTGGCAGTTAGTATGCGACGTGACAATGAACATGTGGATTTGGAGCAAAATTTTAAAGAAAAAATGGAAAAAAATATTTTAAAGTATAATATAAAAAATAAAAAATAAAAATAAAAATAAAAATAAAAATAAAAATAAAAATAAAAATTAAAAATGTTGTTTTTTTAATAATAAAAATTCAGTTTTTTTTTAAAAACATTGTTTTTTATTAAAAGATTTTTTTATTACTTTTTTTATAAAATGCAATTTTTTAAATAATTTTTTTAAAATGCTATTTTTTTGTAAATTTTTTTAAAATACAGTTTTTTTATAAAATTTTTAAAAAATACAGTTTTTATAAAAATTTTAAAAAATGCAGTTAACAAAAATGTAGTTTTTTTAAAAATTTTATATATCCAAATAAAATGCAATTTTTTTTTATATGCATAAAAATGCATTTTTTAAATAATTTTATATATGCAAATAATTTTATATATGCATAAAAACTGCATTTTAAAAAATTTTATAAAAAAATGCATTTTAAAAAAATTATCTAAAAAAACTGCATTTCAAAATTATTTAAAAAAGCTGCATTTTATTAAAAAAAATAATAAAAAAATGGGAGACATTATTTTATTTTAATTTTAAAAAAAATGCATTTTTTAAAAAATTTATAAAAACTGCATTTTAAAAAAATTATGTAAAAAAACTGAATTTTTATTATTAAAAAAAATAAATTTTTTTTTACTTTTTATTAAAAAACTACAATTTTTAGTTTTATTTATATTATACTTTAAAATATTTTTTTCCATTTTTTCATAAAAATTTTGCTCCAAATCCACATCTTCATTGCCACGTCGTATACTAACTGTCACATAGACTTTTTTTTAGACAAGTCAGCTGCCACATCATCATTTCCGTTAAGTCAGCCTTGACATAACGGTTTTTTTAACGTTGTGTTAGTAAACTAAAGTTCAGTGAGTTGACTGTAAGAAGAAAAAATTCAGTGACCTATTTGTAAGTTGACCTATAGTAGAGTGACCTAGAAAGTATTTAACCCGTTAAATGATAGTATATTAAGAGAACTGTTAAATCCATAACAGAAAATAATATTTCTACAATAAAATGTCGTTATAGATCCTATAGCTACAGTTTTTACCGTCGCTATACATCTATAACGACACTTTTGTTGTGAAAATAATAAAAAATATTATAAATTTAACAATTCCTTATATTAAATAACTTTCTTAATGCATGTACAAAAACCTTAAACGACAATCATTTAGGGGGGTATATTCAATTAAGATTTTTAAATAGTTTTTTTAAATGACAAACTTTTGTAGAATTTATGGGATTTTAATAACTTTCAAATATTTTAAAGACATTTTTAAAATGACTTTTATAGACTCTTATGAAATAAGTAATAGACTTTTATAAACTTTTTATCAAGACTGTGATAGACTTTTGTATACTTCTAATATATCTTTCAACTTATAATAATTACTAATTAGCCCATGTGTACAACATCTCCCTCTTTTTTCATAAACTAGGGTAAATCTCATTATATTATTATGGCATGAGATTTTATATATGTTAAAAGCGTTCATATTATTTTACTCATTTCATAATACATTTGGATACTCGGATACCAATAAAATATTAGAAACTACAGATGCAATACAAAAATTAAGCTTACTTTTCATTGAGCTATATATACTTTATGCATATACGTACGCTTATTTGGAATTATTGTTTTTTATTTCGGTCTACAAAAGTTGTCATCAATACTTATTTACGTAGCTAGAAATTAAAAATTGGCTTAAATATGAATTAGTACCTTAAACTATAGTGCTCTACTTCGGTGATTCACCTTTCAATTTTGTCAATTAGATGATTAAACTATCAATTTTTTCCAATTGGACCAAATTGAACATGTCACGTTAGAAATTGCTGAAGTGACTTATTATGTGGGGCCTTAAGAAGCTTATATGGCAAACAAATCTATTTTTTAATTATTTAATAAACAACTCTGTTTAAACAAAGGGCAAAACGGTCAAAACCTAAATTAACATTTCTAATTAATATAAAACAAACATATATCAGCTGGTAGACCATTACAATCGATCGACCAAGATCATCTCTCCCTAAATCGAACGATAAACCCTAGCTCAATCGAAGCAATTTTTTTTGATAATCAACCATTCCGGCACGATTATACATTTGCCCCGCCCCATCAGCCGCCACCGAGGCAATCACCGGAATGTGATAGTTATCAATCGGTGAACGGATCACAGCCGGGTCAACGGTGGGCCCAATAACGGAAAGCGATTGTATGAAGAAAATGACAAATTAAAGTTATTTATAAATAACGGCGTAGTTGTTACCTTTAATACTGTTGAAATACTCGGTGGTTAAAACACAGTAGCACACGATATTGCACCAATTATTGATTCTTACGTAAGAAGGCACTACTCAATAATTGTTACAGTAATTACTGTTCAATATTTTATTTATTGATTCAATAATTATTACGTTGATATTTTACATTATTGTTGTTTCAATAATTATCACTGCACATTATTTTTCTTTATCGAATCAATAATTCATATTATTTGAATAATATTATTAGATAGCATTATTGGTAATGTCTAAAAAGTTCTGTCTAAGGAGAGGTTTGGTCACCTAATTGCGTGCCAGTAAGGAGAAATCCTTATTGAAAAGCCCCTTCTTTTCTTGGAACGGTCTGGTTGTCGATATTCTGATTCTGTAATATTATTTATGAATAATTAATTATTAATTTATATGATCAGGAAAATATTCATTTTATGTGGATATAGATGGAGAAAATTTTTAATGTGACAATTGTTGAAAATTGATATTTTATCTTTTTCGATAAAATAATTCATTTAAAAATATTATTATATTTTAATAATATAATAATGGTGATATTTTATAATGAATGTGTGATATATGAATAAATGAGGAGGAAGAATATTTTTGTTACAAAAAAAGTTTAAAATATGTTAAACATGTTTCTGGGCCACACTTTGCGACTGAAATTATATTATAGCCCGTAAAATCGTCCGTTTGTGAATTTCGGTCAATTTCTGTTTGAAATTTGGAAAACTTAAACTTATAAAGTTGTAGAGAATGGAATTTCCTATGGAAAAGACATGAGGTTCGAATTTTTCTGATAAAAGGGCTATTTGTTATGAATTATTGAAGCTCCGAAGTTTCGAAATAATTGATTTTTAGAAGTTTTAATTGATTTAGTTAACAAACATGTTTTTTTGTCATTTGGTGGGCTCCAATTATAAGACCTCAAATTTTATGAATAAAGATTTAAATTTCTCGAAATATTTTTTTAATGTTATGGTGTGTTTTTGATATAATGTTATAGTTGTGTGTAATATTTATAAATTTTTCAAAGTATGCAAATTGTTATATTATATTCGATTGGTCGAAAAATATTCTTTGTGTCAGGAAATATCCGTACGACGGTACAATCATTGGTGAACCCCACAATAAAATTATTGTCGGATTGAGACAACAATAAAAATATTTTATGAAAATAACAGCGAAAGTTTTACCGTTAAATCTATTAAACTACCCGGTAGTAAAAGTACAGTAATACACGTGGTTGCATAGTAGCACACGGTATTGATTATTGATGCTTACGTGAGAAGTCACTCATTTATACTTAATTATTGTTATAGTAATTGCAATATCATATCTCTCATATTATTGATTCGATTATTGTCACAGTATCATCTGCATTATATGATAAATTATTAAATCAATAATTGAGACGACAAAGTTATTCATATTATTAAATTGCAATATTTACAATGTCTAGAAGTTCTGTAAATGAGAGATTTGGTCACCTAATTGCGCGCCAATAAGGAGAAATCCTTATTGGAAAGCCCCCTCTTTCCTGAGAACGATCTGGTTGTTAATATTGTGAGTTATGATATTAACGATGAATAAGTTCGTGTTGATTAAAGATGAATTTGATAGTTCTATTGTGTTAAAATTATAGGTGTTAGTTGAAATCGACATCTATTCCGATGAAAATTGATGTCTGGGGGTTATATTGATAAACTGGATAATTAATCGGGTAAATAAGCAATTAATTGCTACTAATTCACATGCTCATATAACTATTTGTTCACATGTGCTTACTATTGAATCACATTGTTTTACTATTAGGGGAGTTGGTGCAAGATTGATGATACTTGCATGACTAAGTTAAAAATGGAGGTATAGATGGAGGTATTATACTGTAATTAATTTTTTCACATGTTTAGAACTATTGAGTCATATGATTTACTATTGATTCACATGCTTTACTATTAGGGGAGGTAGTGCAAGTTTGATAATACTTGGATGACTGAATTAAAAATGAAAGAAAAGTTGGAGGTATTGTACTGTAATTTTTTGAGCCCCAAAACGTGCAATTATCGAAACTATATTTTTCTATAAATAGAAGCTCATTCTTCCTTCATTTCTCACCAATTCACTAAAGATTTAGAGCGATTATTATAGAGAGAAATTATTGAGAGAAAGAAGAAGAGAAGTCTGTTCCCCCACTATTCCAGTATTCAGTCTTCTTTTGAGGTAAGGAATATTTTTTGTTGTACCTGTAAGGGGTATTATTCTTTCGTATTCATGAAGAGAATTACTTTCTTTCAATACTCGTAAGAGTTGTTATTCCATTCTTCATTATTATGTTGGAATAACCTGATTATGCGAAGTACAACATACATGGTAAAATTCTTCTGTTATTCCATTATGTATTATTATGTTGGGATAACCTGTTTATGCGAATTACCGCATACATGGTGAAATTATTCTATTATTCCATTCTTTATTCTTCTGTTGGAATATCCTGTCGGAGGGAATTTCGCTTGACCTGGTTCCGTTCTTTATTATTCTGTTGGAATAACCTATTTATACAAAGTACCGCATATATGGTGAAATTCTGTTGTTATTCCATTCTTTATTATTCTGTCGGAATATCCTGTCTGTGCGTTTTACGCCAGACCTGGTTCCATTATTTATTATTCCGTATTTAATATTTTGTCGGAATATCTTGTCCTTGCGTTTACGCCGGACCTGATTCCATTATTTACTATTCCGCATTTATTATTCTGTCACAATATTATGTCTATGCGTTTACGCCGGACCTAGTTCCATTATTTATTATTCTGTTGGGAATAACCTGTCTGTACTGTCTCTATCGCATGCATGGTGAATCCTTCTGTTATTCCATTCTTTATTATTCTGTTGAAATAACTTGTCTATGTGGATTACCACAAGCATGGTGAATGATCCTTTATATTCATTCCTTATTAAATTGTTAAAATGATCTGGTTACGTTGATTATGATGAGAGTCATAATAAAAACTTTGGACTGATGAAAATTATGGGTATATGAAATATTAGTAAGTGTTATTATGAGTTATGTTGGTTATTATGTGAAAACATTAAAGTTTCTTCGAAATCACAAAGGGTTGAAAATTAGATTTTGGTGAAAATAGAACATGAAATTCAATTGACCATATCTCCTATTATATTTTGACTATTTGAGTGTGGTTAAGTTCTAGAATTAGATCTATGAGTTTTGTAGCATCTCCAAGTGGAATGACAGGAAAAGGTGTTATAGATTTTCGTGTGGACTGATTTTAGGAAAAGAGTCAAAAGTTGGAAATTACCGAAATGCTACTGTCCAGATTTTAGAAGGGTTGTTTCGGCCACTTAAATTATGATAAAAATGCTGGCCTTTTGGGACATGAAAGTATATGGTATAAAGAATCTCCTGTCCAAAAATGAGCTCATTCCGACTTAAAATGAGCAAGTTATGACCATTTCAATATTTAGGTTTTTCCGATAAAAATGCTATAACCGGAGTTCTATAACTCCGATGACCATGAAATTTAAACTGGAGACTCACGTTAACATGTGTAAGATCCTGCCAAGATTTGGAAATTTTTGGAGTTACTTGAGATAGCGAATTTCTTAAGGAATTAATTTGAAATTGATTTTTGAAAAATAGTAAATGAATTTTAAAATTTCTGAGAAAAATATATGTTCATTATGGGACTATATTCTGCTAAATTCCTGAAAAGAAATATGAGTTAAATATGTTTTGTGAAGTAACAAAGTTAGAAAATAGGATTTTATGGCTTGGAAATCCTATATAAGGTATATGTAGATTTTTGATAAGGGATTTGATCATTGGTGATGAAATCTGGATTTGATCATTGGTGATGAAATCTTATTAGTATGACATTTTTGAATGATTAAATGCATTATTTGGTAAAGTATAAACAATTAAAATAAATTGTTTATAAATTTAAGACGTGATTAAAATATTGTTATGATATTAATAATATTAGATTATGAGTTTATTATGTGATTGATAATATTTGGATAAATTGAAAATCTTTAATATTTATCCTTGTTTTAGTTTGATTAATGCTTATATCATTGTCATCATCCTCATGCTTATATGGTGATGAAAATTATCTTTGGCTTACGTGCGAATATGGACTGTTGTTTATTAAATTATATATCTTTGGCTTACGTTCAAAGATGGATTGTTGATTATTGGTTTTATGGTTATATATCTTTGGCTTACGTGCAGAGATGGACTTGGTATGATTATGATCAGGAATTATTCGGTATAGTCATGACCATTGACGATTTAAAGAATATCCTTGGCCCGTAGTGCAGGGATGATGTGGTTTATTTATTAAGCTGAGCCCCAGCGATAAAAGTGATAAAAAAACCTTTTAAATCATAAAAGATAGTAGATTGTATTCTCTACTTGACTTTTCTAATGGATTACTTGTTCCGCTACAGTTAAACTTGATGTCTATTATATTTTATCAGTTTAAAATTGTTGAAGACTAATGATAATTTATTCTGCATTATCTTAGTCATAATATTTTTTACTGGGCTAGTTGAGCTCACCTTTTCCTTCACTGTTCTTTTCAGGAAATGAGAATATAGCTGGGACGAGTCGGGGAACGGAGTGACGATCCAGATGATAGCATTAGTAGTTCTCACTATTCTGTTAAATAGTGTGACAATAAATGTAACGAGGACTGAATTTGAGTTTATATACTGTCTATGAGGACTCCATTGAGAATGAATATTGTCTAGAAGGCAGTATTCTTGTTTAAACTCTCAATTTATGTTTTGTCGTATTTTACACGACAGCTGCATAGTTAAATTTGTATTTATATTTTGTACCATGTATTTGGCGACTCAGAATAGGTGATCTATACCTATTTTGTGGGCGTCACACCAATGGTGTTGTAAATATGCTGAATTCAGTTGTCAAAGAGGTGGGCTTGAATAATTTTTATAAATATATATTTTTTTAAATTTTCTGCTTTGGTGTTCTAAACATTTTTCTATAAATAGGGTGCTTTGGTTAGAATTGAAAATCACACCAGAAACTGAAGTTTTCTCTCTCTTTCTTTCTCTATATTATCGGGCGTATTCTTGTGAGTATATTGATACTTTGAGTGTTGATATACGGTGGAAGTTCCCTTCAGCACAATATCCAGTATTCCAGTCAGAAGTACTGTCTTTTCGAGGTAAGGGATGTTGTTTTTTTAAAAATAATATTATTTCTTCTAATATCATTATGCCAGATTATTGGTATGATTTTTATTATGAAATTCTTGTCTTTTAGTGTCAGAGTTATTATTCACGTATACGGCACTATTCACGTATACGGTACTATTCACGAATACGGCACTATTCACAAAAAAATTAAATTTTGTTTTTTGTCCAAAATATCTATTATGGATACTAGCTTTGATTGTATCCATGTTTTGATCATTCTTGAATTTTGCTCAACTATGATTATTTATGAAGTATTTTTGAACTCGGATTGTTTAAAGTACGAATCCATAATATTTGTTCTTTTGTTTCACTGGATTCATTTTCTTTAAAATATTTTTTATCATCTTCAGTCCTAAATGATGATTTTACTGAATATATTTGGCCTGTAGTGTAAAGATTAATGATTTTTTGATTAATATCTTTGGCCCGTAGTGCAAAGATAAACTGGTGTTGAGATGAACATGACCAACTGATGAATATCTTTGGCCTGTCGTGTAAAGATGAATATTTGATTCAAGATGAATATTGATTGATGTTACAGGGATAAAATAATGATGATGAACTTTTAAATTCATAGATTATAGTAGATTTCATTCTCTACGTAACTCATCTATGAATTATTATTTCCGCTGCGAATATTGATCTTAAACTTGTTGTCTATTGTATTTTATCATATTTTTTCATGTTGAAGACTAACGATAATTTGTTCTATATTATCTTAGTTATAATATTTTCAGGAGGCGAGAATGTTGCGAGTACTAGTCGGGTTATGAAATGAAGGTTTTAGAAAGTTGTTTTAGTAGTCTTCACCATTTTTATAAAATAATAAATCAATAATTATAATGAGGACTTATTTGAGTGTTGATATTGTCTAGAAGACAATATTTGTATTTAAACTCACAGTTTTTATGTTGTATTAATAAAGTTGTAGTTGTTTCTGTACCATGTTATTGACGACTTAGAATGGGTGTTGTATACCTATTTTGGGGGTGTCACATTAGGACTAGGGTTGGGGTTTATCAGGGGTTTTGACAGAGGTGAGGAAACGAGAAGGGCTTTAGCAACCACCATTTTTCACTCCTGCACTTTCCCCACCAAGTCCACTACGCAGGTCAGTTGGGTCAGGGCACCACTTGTTTGGTTTGGTTTGTTAATCAGGAAAGGAAGGAAGAGGAAGCTAATAATAAATTAATAAGGCTTAAATACAAATTAGTATCCTAAACTATAGGTTTTGACCGTTTTGCCCTTTGTTTAAACATAGTTGTTTATTTAATAATTAAAAAATAGTTTTCTTGCCACATAATAAACCACGTCAGTAATTTTTGACGTGGCATGTTCAATTGGTCCAATTGAAAAAAATTGATAGTTTAATCATCTAATTGACAAAATTGAAAGGTGAATCACCGAAGTGAAATATGGCCTATAGTTTAGGGTACTAATTCATATTTAAGCCTTAAAAATTAATATAAACATTTGCAATATATATCAATTTTCATTCAAATATTTGAATATTACCTCGTCTTAGTATCAAAATTTACAAATAAAAATAATATATACTTGTTTCATGTATATTTTAAAATAAAAAGTTATATTTTAAATAAAAAAAATATTTTTTATTTATATTCTTCTTTTAACTCTGATTAAGTTAATTTAAGAAATTATAAAATTATAAAATATTGTGTATTTATTTTTATTTTTCAAATAATAACGTGTGTTTATTATTAAATAACAAATAAATTCATAATTTAAAAATTTTGAATTTTGTACGTTGACTACAAAAATAAAATAAATATTTTAGTTTTGTGGGTACAACAGAAGTATTCATTATTCTAGATTATAAAGTAATTAGAAATATTGGATTCATGTGAACTAATTAGAAATATTAGATTCATGTGAATTATATTTTAAATTTATTTAGCTTATTAAGATGAGATATGAAGTTTTTAGAAATATTTAGAGACGAGGTCAGACTTTGGATATGGGTTGATAGTTATAATTCTTCTTCTAAAGTCGGTCAAACTATACCATTTAATAGAAATCTGAAAATTCTATGACTTTTTGAATACCAAAATACTTTTATAGACTTTGTAAAAATTTTAATTCAATACCACCTAACTTTTAAAGACATTAAAAAAGTTATAATTAAATACTACTAAACTTTTATAAACTCTTTAAATGTCTTATTTGAATATAACCAAACTTTTAAAATCTTTAAAAGTCTTTAAAAATCCTAATTGAATACACTCCCCTTAACAATTAAAATTTATTTAAAATTTCATCACCACCTTTTATGAAAAGTTACAAATTATTAATATAAGGAAAATAATTTCTTAAGATAATAGTGTGATATAGAAAAATAAATAATTTATTTTAAAAAAAATTTATAAACGATCAATAAATTAGACTAATTTTTTTTTTCTAAAAGACTAAAATAACAATCTTTATGAACGGAGAGAGTATTAATTTTGTCAACTAAAAGGCTATAACTTTGGGTAAACCAAATTGAAGCACTTGGTCACCAAATAAAATAAAATAAAATAAAATTCAAACAGCAAGAAAGAAAGTCTAGAAGCATAACAAAACAGTAAAAAAAACAAAACAAAACATTAAATTCACTCTAATCCCATTTTCTTTCCATATTTTTTTCACATACTTAATTTCTGCAACATGCCTTCTTCAGAGCAAATAAATCAATGCCAATACCATAAACAGTCAATTAAAAAACACACAAGAACTAAATTTAATTTCATCACAATTTCTCGACATCGCTTTCTAACCAACCAAACATGGCCCTAAAGTACACTCAACCTCAAAAACACCTCAAATCATCAAAACAAAAATACGCAGAAACTTAAAATCAGAAAGAAACAAAACCCAGAAGCCGATCTACATAAAAACCAAAATTTATTCACTAAAAAAATAAAATCCAAACCTAGGGTTTGAGATTGAACTCAAAATTAAACTTCCAATCACGATAACAATCGAAAAGTGAAACTGAGAAAGGGGAGAATAGTGACGGAAGGGGAAGGAGCAGGATGAAGAGTTGCGAGTTGTGAGGAAGAAAGCCCTGTGAAATCTGATGTGATGAGGCAGTGACGTGAGAGAGTAAAGTTAATAGTTAACATACTGTAATACATCAACACGGTAGCAGATCCTCTGTCCACAAATTTCATGTCATTTTGTGTCCTTTTACTTAAATTTTGACACATAGTCTCTTACTTAATATTAATTAATTTTAAAATTAAATAAAATGACATGTGTCAAAATTTAAGTGGGAAGACATAAACACACAAATATATAAAATATCAAAGATTCGGTATATCCGGCCCGTCCTGTAAATACCTACCACTAAAGATTAAGAATCGTACCTGCACCGATTAATCGATTTGTACCGATATTTTTATCAATATTAAATCGGTTGACAAATTTATCAAATAAAAAACTGTTTATACCTTCATTTATTTGTACACCCCTAATTGTGTATACAAATCTAGCTGAGACCTTATACAACTGATCAACAACTTAATTCCTTCTACATATAATTTTACTGTTGATATTAAAAGACTAATGAAAGCAAAGTGAAAAAAACTCATATATTATTGAATGAAAAATGGGTTATATATATAGCCTTACAATAACATAATACTGAACAGAAAGCCAAAATAGTGCAACCCAGTAGTGGGTTCATAAAGCAAAAGAATAGGTGCACGTCCTAAACAAACTGCCCTGCCTAAATAATAGGAATTATTCAACAAGAACAAGACTAAGTCTACCACAACATTCCCTCCCTTAAACTGATATCAGATCAGTTTATGCTTGAATTTTGACAAACACCCATCAGTGCTTGCAGCTTCTCAAAAACATCTAGCATTAATGGCTTAGTCAGAAGATCTGCAAGTTGGTCTTTAGTTCGACTATAATCCAATTTGATTATCTCATCTTGTGTAAGATCTCTAAGAAAATGGAACCGAACATCAATGTGATTGCTTCGACCATGCATAACAGGTTTGCGAGAAAGCTTGATTGTTGAGCTATTGTCGCAATAAATTACAGTAGTGTCACTTTGAGCTAGATCAAGCTACTCCAACATCCTTCGTAACCATATAGCTTGGCAAACGCAAGAGGTTGCTGCAATAAATTCTGCTTCTGTAGTGGACAATGTGACAATCGGTTGCTTGCGAGAGGACCAAGATACAGCCCCTGAACTAAATAAAAATAGAAAGCCGAAAATGCTTTTGCAATCTTCTACATCTCTTGCATTATCACTGTCGAAAAATCCCACAAGTTGGCGGTTCCCTTCTTGGCAATAAAACACACCAAATGCAAGAATGCCTTTGACATACCTTAACACACGTTTAGCAGCCTGGAGATGAAGTGTAGTAGGATGAGCCATTTACCGACTAAGAAGACTAACCACAAACATCAAATCTGGCCTACTGGAGGTTAAATACATCAGACTACCCACTAGTTGTTTGTAAAGAGTATCATCCACTGGCTCTCCCATGGGATCTTTCGTCAACTTTGCGCCTGAAACAATGGGATTGTGCACTAAATTGCAATCAGCCATTTGAAATCGATCTAGAATATCTCGAGCATATTTTTGTTGACAGAGAAAAATTCCATTATCTTGTTGCAAGATTTCTAACCCAAGAAAATACCTCATTTTTCCCAAATCACTCATGTCAAATTCTTGCATCATAGAGTGTTTAAAAGAAGTGAACATAGATTCATCATTCCTAGTAAATATAAGATCGTCCACATAGAGACACACAATCAAGATCTTACCGGTAGAGGAGTGTTTGAGAAATAAAGTGGGTTCGTGAGGACATTTCTTGAAGCCTTCTTTCACAAAATAAGCTTCGATTCGGCTGTACCAAGCCCGAGGAGCTTGCTTCAGCCCGTATAGTTGTTAGAGTTTATGCCTTAGAGGCCAATTATTTGATATAATTGCTTAACGTTTTGATATTATATTTGATTGAATAAATATATGATTTTATTATGGTTTTATTTACTGCATAATATAATTGTTAACATAATAAAATTCCTTAGAATAGTGATACAAATTATATAGTTTCAAGTATGTGACTTGAACATGAGATTATATATTACCATTAGTATCAGTGTTCTTAAATGTCCCTAGTCGAGTATCATTTTTGATGGAACAACAATGATGCATTGAGACTAGTATGTGGATTGACTGATGACCAAATCTCATTGGTTATAAATATATGAGATATTAAGTCAATGCATAGGTAAATGTTAGAGAACGATGTACTGGACAGACCCACCATGAGAATTCTATATGGAGCATTATGCGAAGTGTCATTAGCAATTCTCATAGTGACAATGATGTAATGGTCCTCCGACCTGAAATCGTTATATTACTACACGAGAATTTATGTACTTTGATATCATCAAATGTCTCATTTAATAGGGTGGACTATAAAGGTGATTATTGGGTTCATCATTAATCGTGTGAGAAATATGAGTGATCTAGATGGAATTTAACCATCCTATAAATTATGGGTGATATCCATAGGCCTCTTGATTGAGTAGGACTATGAAATGCATGGCCATGCTCAAATAGTTATTTGTTTCATATAGTCTACTCATTGATTAAGAAAACTCAGATTAAATTATGAAGAGTATGACACATTCCATGACTCGAGTTTAATCTAGGATATTAAGGTTAAAAGGATTAAATTACATTGAAACATTGGTCACGAAAAGGTTGCATCGAATCATCAATCTTATTATTACTTGGGTAGCAGTGATGCATTACTAGATGTCGCTCACTGTTTATAATTTTATAATATGATTTTAAAATTATTGCCAACGTAATAATAACCTATAGGGTCACACACATAGAACGTTATTTAAAAGGGAAATAATTTAAATTTTAAGGATTTAAATATATTAATATGATTAATAGTATTTAAATCACGAATTTAAATTAAAAGGATAATTTGTATATATGTATATTAATTAAGTAAGACTTAATTAAGATATATATATATATATATATATATATAAATTCGGATTTTATGAAATTAGATTTTGATTTGATTAATTCCTTTTAACTACTATATATATGATATATAGCAGCTACATAGGGATATATCATAATTGAATAACCCTAGCCGCTCTTAGAGAGAGACTAGAGAGAAAACAGTTTTAGAAAATCCATTCCTTTTGGTGGCTAGTACCGCAAGTCCTTCTTATTGCAGAATCGTTCGACGGTTCGTGCGGCGTTTGTGTGGATACCGTAGAGGCGCAATCGGTTTGTATTGCGTTGGAGATTGGAGGCGCATTCGGTTTCAGATTCTCATTTTTTTTTCATATCTGGTATAATCTCGCATGGATCCTGTTTTAGGGTTTCGGAAATTGTTTAAAATTTTAATTTCCGCTGTGCGTTTCTGTGCCGAAGCCCAACAATAGTTCCTTTCAAAGTTGATACACTTTATGTTCATCCCCTTTGATCTCGTAACCAGGTGGTTATGCAACGTATACTTCCTCGTTAAGATCTCCATGAAAAAACGCTGATTTAACATCTAATTGGTACAAAGGCCAGGCCTCTTGAGCTGCAGCAGCAAGAACAAGTCGAATAGTATCCAAGCGAGCAACAGGAGCAAAAACTTTTGAATAATCAACCCCATATTGCTGAGTGTATCCCTTTGCGACAAGTCTGGCCTTATACTTGTCGATTTCACCATGTTCGTTGAGTTTCGTCTTGTACACCCATTTAACTCTAATTGCTTTTCCACCTTTTGGCAAGTCAGTCAATTCCTAGGTATTTTTTTTGCGAATTGCATCAATTTTAGAGTTCATAGCCAAGCGCCATTTGTTGTTGTGTACTGCATCAGAAAAAGTTAGAGGGTCTTCATCTACATACATAGCAAATGTACCTTGATTTTCAGTGTTAGAGAGCCCTTCACCACTCTCATAATCTCGCATCCAAATTGGTGGATGTCGAATTCGTCTTTCTGAAAGATCAGAGGTTTGGGATTATGTTGGATCATTAGCTTCCTCAGGTCAATCTTCGCCACTGTTCTGTTGTGCTGCAACATCATCAACACCGGGAAAGGCTTCAAGAACTTGATCTTCAACTACTAGAGTCGTAGGCTGATCATTGTGATTGTGATCAAGAGAGTCAGTGTCTTGTTGATCACCCCAATTCAGGGAAGTATGAATAGTGTTAACATGGGTTGTTGTCCAAGGTCAACTATCATCTTCATTAAAAATAACATCACGGCTAATCACAATTTTCTTTGACAAAGGATCATATAAGCGATATGCCTTGAACTCTTCACTAAATCCCAGTAGTACACACTTTAAGCTCTTGTCATCTAATTTTGTACGTTTGTTGTCAGGTATATGAACATAGGAGTGGCATCTAAACACCCGAAAATGATCAACTGAAGGTTTAATACCACTCTAGGCTTCCTCGGGTGTCATATTGCGCACAACAAACGTTGGACTTCGATTTAAGATGTGTACTGCCCAATTAACTGCTTCGGGCCAGAAGTTCTTTAGCACTTATTTGCAAGTCATCATATTACGTACCATGTTCATGATTGTGCGATTCTTCCGCTCCGCCACTCCGTTTTGCTGAGGAGTATAGGCCGCGGTAAGTTGTCGTCCAATCCCATTGGTTTGACAAAACATATGAAATTATTTGGATGTAAACTCACCGCCCCTATCTGTGCGCAAGCCACAAATGCTAGTACCCATTGCTTTTTCTAGCTTTACTTTGAAAAGTTTGAAACACTCAAAGGCCTCTGATTTTTCTACTAAGAAAAATACCCAGATTTTGCCACTGAAATCATCGATAAATGTCAGAAGATACCTTTTGTTGCTATTTGAAATAGGGGATATAGCCCCACAGATATCGGCATGAACAAGCTGCAGAATTTGAGATATTCGCCAGGTACTTTTTAGAGGAAATGGATTTCTGTGTTGCTTGCCAATCATGCAATCTTCACAAAAAGAATTGGAGTTCTTCAATTGGGGCAGTCCATGTACCATATGTTTTGTATGGAGAGTTTTAAGTCCATCAAGACTCAAGTGTCCATAACGACAGTGCCAAAGATGATCTGAATTCTGAGAGAGAGTTTGAAAGTAATGTTGTTCCTACAGTTTGATAGTGGCTAGGAGAATGAACATCCGGTTGAGTAACATAGCTGTTTCGATGATAAGCCCTCTATCTGGATGATAAACTTTGCACTTGTTATTTTGAATTAATATTGCCAAACCTTTTTCCTGTAATTGACCAATACTCAAAAGATTATTGCATAAATCAGGCACATAAAATACCTCTGTGATGACTTGGGTAATATTATTGACAATCATTTGAATCTGGCCTTTGCCCATCACACGAAGACTAGAATTTTTGCCCAGCTTGACTGACTTTCGAAATGTATCGTCCAATTTTCAAAATAACTCCCTCCTTCCACACATATGATTGTTACTTCCAGAATCCAGGAACTATGCAATCTCATCAGCTGCTTTGTCGACATCAATAGATGCTATAAGGAGCATCTCTTCTCTAGTTTCAACTAAGTGAGCCTTTGTCTCCCTTCCATCTGTAGGGTCCCTATTTTTCTTAGGACATTCATATTGAAAATGACCAAGACTATGACAAGAATAACATTCAACAAGTGCCTTATTCCTACCTGATCGACCACGACCCCTGCCACGTCCACGAGAGGCACCGTGAGTAACCGTCAAAGCTTGCTCTTCAATAACATGTCCAGACATACGTTGTTTATGCACTAGAAGACTACTTTGCAATTCATCAATACTCATGGAATCCAAATCTTTGGACTCCTTAATCGAACAAACCACATAAGCAAATTTTGAAGACATCGAGCGCATAACTTTTTCAATCATAGTGACATCGCTCATAGATTCACCATGGATGCACATTTTATTAACGATGGTAAGAGTACGAGCAAAGTAGTCATTGACAGACTCACTTTCCTTCATATGAAGTGTCTCAAAATCCTTTCGTAGAGACTGAAGCTGTGAACGCTTGACTTGAGCATTCTCTTGGTATTTGTTCTTCAAGGAATCCTAGATTCCTTTGGCAGTATCTTTGTGCAAAATGGTTTCAAAAATAGAGCGATCAATGGCCTAAAAAGATAGTTTTTCGCACGCAAGTCCTTCAATTTCAGGTCCGCAATTTCCTTCGTCCGTGCCTCGGTAAGAGGACCTTCTGTTACAGGAAGAAACCCATTTTCCACAATCTTCCAATACTCTTTGGAGCGAAGAAAATTTTTCATCAACATGCTCCAATGATCATAGTGACCATCAAAATAGGGAATAGCAGGCTGAACAAAATTAGTTTCGGTGGCCATTTTGAGCTGGGGCTGCAAAAAGGGGAGAGTTTTCACTCAGCTCTGATACCAGATGTTGATATTAAAAGACTAATGAAAGCAAAGTGAAGAAAACTCATATATTATTGAATGAAAAGTGGGCTATATATATAGCCTTACAATAACAGAATATTGAACAGAAAGCCAAAATAGTGCAACCTAGTAGTGGGTTCATAAAGCAAAAGAATAGGTGCACGTCCTAAACAAACTGCGTAAATAATAGGACTTATTCAACAAGAACAAGACCAAGTCTACCACAACATTTACAACCTCCCTTATTTAAACTTGACTATGACATGAGGCTAAATTGCTCCCCTACAATATTTCCTATATATATTTTAAATTTAAAAATACATGTTGACCTTTTGAGTCAATTTACCAATGTTTAACTCAACTTGAATATATATATATATATATAGTAATAAATTTGATAATTAGTAATATTTTTTAATTAATTTGTTATAATTTTAATTATTGAAAATAAAATTATATATTGTAGTAATATGTTTTTAATTTATTGTTCCAAGAACATGTATGATTTCTTGAGTCTACAAAATCACAAAGAAAGGACACGTTTAACTCGGATGTTACGGTTACAGTTACAATACACGTGCGTAAGTTGGATAATGTACAATAACTGTGCTAGACCTTTCAAGTTGATAAATGTCACATGGTCTAAAATCTTAGTGTGGGCGAATCTTGACCATTGATGTCAGCATATTGTTACGTTGATTAGAAATTCTTTTGCCGTATAGGCCATAGATCTGAAAAGTTTTACAATATAACACGGGGGACCACTTTTTGCGTCGGGCCTAGACCATTCAAGAGAAGAGCAGATCATCTGTTTTTATTTTTTTTTGTCCCTTTATATTTTTTCACTTAAATTTTAACATCTGATCTTTTATTTAATTTTAAAATTAATTAGTGTTAAATAAAATATTAGATGCCAAAATTTAAGTGGAAAACATAAGAGAGGCATAAAAAATGAGAACAAGAGATCTGCTCTCATTTAAGGTGGAATATTGTCAATTTACCATCTTTAATGACATTGTCTCCTTTTAAAAATTTCACTCTACTGTAAATTTAAAAATAATTAGGATAAAGTTAATTTTGATCAATTGATTAATAAAATATGAATACACACGTTGAGAGGTGATATCTCACTTTACGTATTAGTACTATATTGATCAATTAACCAATTTACCATTAAATTAACTTCATAATAACGATATCCTTAATTAAACGTTTACCATCATACCCTTTATAAGTTAAAGAATACACTACTTTTAATAACACTTAATTTTTTAGTATTCATATTATAATTTAATCTTCTTCTATAGTACCAAAATTTAACCACAATCAAAACTCTATTTGTTTATGATTCTAAAAAATATAATAATAATTTATAATTCTACAACAGTTTTATTTTTTATGCGGGTGGTTCGCATGCGGACCACTTTTAACGACGAACAAAATTATCGCTAAACTTGTCGTCATAGGGTCTGAACAATTGTTATAGCTCGGAACCGTCGCTATAGCCCGTTTCAGACCCTATGGCGATGTGTTTAGCGACGGTTTTTGTGAGAGCCCGAATTTTATGAAATAAAAGTATTCAATTTTTCTATTTTGGTAAATAGTTAAATTGATAAAAGTTTAAAGTTAAGGGTGACATTTGAAAATTTTTCAAAGTAAGCAAGTTGTCATAAAATTATCGGTGGTAAAATACGTGTGGTTGCATAATAGCACACGGTATTGATTATTAATGCTTACGTGAGAAGTCACTCAATTTGATTCAATTATTGTCGATATTTTATATATTATTAAATCAATAATTGAGATAACAAAGTAATTAATATTATTATTTGTAATATTAACGATGTCTAGAAGTTATGCCAATGAGAGGTTTGGTCACTTAATTGCACGCCAATAGGGAGAAATCCTAATTGGAAAGTCCCCACTTTTCTGGGAACGACCTGGTCGATTAATAGTGTGAATTAAAATAATGATGATGAAGTTTTGTTTTATTAATATTATTAATGTAATAAAACAGAAAAGCTTTTTATATAAAACAGAATACTTTTATAAAGTTATTCGTTTTATTAGACTATAAATAGAATATATTATATTCTATTATGCATAGTATTTTGCATAGTAAAATCTTTTTATATAAAATAGAATACTTTTATAAAGTTATTTGTTTTATTAGATAATAATTAGAATATATTATATTTTATTATGCATAATATTTACATAGTAAAATATTTTTATATAAAATAGTATACTTTTATAAAGTTATTTATTTTATTAGATTATAAATAGAATATATTATATTTTATTTAAAAGATTTTGTTTTATTATAATATTTTATAGTAAACCAATCCGGACCGTCCGTTTAAAAGTAAATCAATCTGGATCGTTCATAAATTAGTTACTATTCAGTCCATTCTCCTATAAATAGAAGCTCATTCCTTCATTATTTTTTACGAATTCACTGAAACTCTAGAGAGAGAAACTATAGAGAGAAAGAAGAAAAATATTCTGCTACTTCACTACTCCTATATTTAGTTTGTTCTAAGGTAAGGGATATTATTATTATAGTAAGGGATATTATTTGTTGTACTCGTAAGGTGTATTATTTCTTTTATATTCATGAAGAGAACTTCTGTTATTCTATTCTTTATTATTTTGTTGGAATAACCTGTATACGTGGACTACCCTATACTTGGGAAAAAATTTCTTTTATTATATTCCTTATTATTCTGTTGGAATAACCTGTATATACGAAGTACCGAATATGTAACGACCCCAAAATAGGTCCATTCCATCCAACCAATTCTGAGTCGCCAAATATATTGTACAGAAAATAACTACAACTTTATTACAACAATTATCGTGCAAAATACAACAACACATAAGCTGTGAGTTTGTATACAAATATATATCAACTGTGACTCATGTCCCAACCGTGGACAACACCTCATAATGACACCTTACATAAAGGTATAGTCGAAAACTGTTTTAGAAATTAGAATCTTTGGGAAGTGCTCAAGAAAACCTTCGTACATGGGAGGCCATGCGTCTTGGTTATTATAGATATCATATGGCCACAGAATTATCCTTGGTTGACTCAGTAGACCCCAAAGAAAAACAAGAAGATTACTATCATATTCTTCCCAATGGCAAGTCTTCTCCTGACATATCATTATCTCTACTGTCTCTAATTGAGAGTTATATTTAAAATAGACTCCAAGATCATATAGATAGTGCTGGTAGATATACTCAGCAAGTGGATGACCACATCCATGCCTTATGATGACACAAGGTGGTATGTCATTAGACATCTTGTATGACAGTGGCAAAGTACCCTTCCAATGTTGGGTTCGCTTCACCCTAGTTGATTTACCAAATATAACTACTAAATGATGACCACCATTATATTCCCCAGTTATCCCCCGCTCGACCCAGCTACACTCATATTACCTGAAAGGAATTATGAAGTAAAAGGGTGAGCACAACTAGCTCAGTAAAAAATGTCATGACTAAAGATAAATAAATTATCAATAGCATTCAACAGTAATAAATCAGAGATTTAGAACATATGGTATATGATAAAAAATTTCAACCATAGTTGCAGCGGAACGAGCAATTCATTAGAAGAGTCAAATAGACTATAAAGTCTATTATCCTCTCTATGTTAAAAGTCCACCAACAATATTTTATCCCTATAACATCAATCAACAATTCATGTCCACAATCACATGTATAACTCATAATCGTAATTATTGTTCTAAATTCCTTTTCTCATCCAGGACAAAGATAATTTCTATCACCTGAAACATCAAAGATCATGGTTATACCAAATCACAGTTCATGTTCATAATTATACTAATAAATTCATCTTTGCACTACGGCCAAAGATATACATCAATAAGTCATCTTTGCACTACAGGCCAAAGATATTCATCAACAAGTCATCTTTGCACTACATGCCAAAGATATACATCAACAAGTTATCTTTGCACTACAGGCCAAAGATATTCATCAGTTGGTCATGTTCATCTAAATACCTGTTCATCTTTGCACTACGGCCAAAGATATTCATCAGAAATCATTCATCTTTGCACTACAGGCCAAAGATATTCAGTTATATCATCATTTAGGACTGAGGATGATGAAAAATATTTCTAAAGAAACGAATCTAGTGAAACAAAATGACAAGGATTAAGGATTAAGGATTTGTACTTTGTTTTATCCATGTTCAAAAATACCTCAAAAATAATCATAGTGGTGTAAAATTCAAGAATGATCAAAACATGGATACATTCAAAGTTAGTATCCACAATAGATATTTTAGACAAAAAGAAGAAATTTTATTTTTCGGTCAATAGTGTCGTATTCGTGAATAGTGTTGTGTACGTGAATAGTGCCGTATACGTGAATAGTAACTCCGACACCAAAAGATAGAAATTTCACAAAAAAACATCTTCACGCTTCGTGAATAGTACTCGTGAATAGTAACTTATGAATAGTAACTCGTGAATAGTAACCCCGACATGAAAAAGTTCTAAATTTGATAAAAAGTTCCAACCAATATTTCTACATAATGATATTGAATAAATAATATCATTTTAGAAGAAAATAACCTCCCTTACTATCCCTTACCTCGAAAGACAATACTTCTAGTTGAAACATCGGATATAGGCTATGACTTGAACTTGTACCGTATAGCAATACTCAAAGTATACTCAAAATACTCACAAGAATACGCTCGATATTATAGAGAGAAAAAACTTCAATTTCTGGTGTGATTTTCAATTCTAACCTAAGCACCTATTTATAGGAAATTGCTTAGAACACCAAAGCAGAAAATTTAATAAAATATTAATATATATATATATATATATAATCTTCACGCACACTTTGGACAATCTGAATTAAGCCTCCTAATCACATGTTTAATGAGTTTCAAAAATGAAAAAAACTTTTTTGTAATTAAAAATATTTTAAACTTCCAAAAATCAATTATTTCGGAACTTCAGAACTTCAATAATTCACAATAAATAACCCGTTTGTCCGAAAATTTGAATCTCGCGATATTTTATAGAAAATTCAATTCTCTACAACTTTGCAGAAGAAAGTTTTTCCAAATTCCAAACAGAAATTGACCAAAATCCATAAACGAACGATTTTACAGGCTATAATCAAATTTCAGTCAAAAAATGGGGTCCACCGACACATAAAACATGCTTTAAATATTTTTGGTAACAAAAATACTCCTCCACATATACTCATATATCCCACATTCATTGTAAAAATATCATCATTATTATATTATTAAATGAATTATTTTATCAGAAAAAGATAAAATTTTAATTTTCAACAATTGTCATTTAAAAAATTTTCTTCATCTATATCCACATAAAATCAATATTTTCCTTATCATATAAATCAATAATTAATTATTCACAAATAATATTACAGAATCACAATACTGACAACCTAGCAGTTCCCAGGAAAGAGGGGGCTTTCCAATAAGAATTTCTCTTTACTGGCGCGCAATTAGGTGATTAAACCTCTCCTTAGACAAAACTTTCTAGACATTGCCAATAATGTTATCTAATAATATTATTAAGATAATATGAATTATTTCTTCGATAATGGAAAATACTATGTAGTGACAATTATTAAAACAACAGTAATATAAAATATCAACACAGCAATTATTGAATCAATAAAATATAATACTGAACAGTAATTACTGTAACAATTATTGAGTAGTGCCTTCTTGCGTAAGAATCAATAATTCAAAAATACTGTGCAATACCGTGTGCTACTGTGCAACAACGCGTATTACTTTACTTTACCCACTTGGTATTCCAACAGTGTTAACAGTAACGATTACGCCGTTATTTATAAAAACTTTAATTTGTCATTTTTTTTCATCCGACAGTTATTCTGTTATGGGACCCACAAAAGGCTGCGCCGTCGTACGAATATTCTCCGACAGAAAGAATATTCTACGACCAAACGAATATTCCCCGACAACAATGAGTATTTTATAACCACTTGCTTATTTTGAACAAAATTCATATATCACCCTTAACTTTAACCTTTTATCAATTTAACCATTTACTGAATTGTAATTATAAGAAAAATTGAATACTTTTATTTCATAAAATTCGGGGTCTTACATCATACATGGTGAAATTCTTCTGTTATTCAATTCTTTATTATTCTGTCAGAATATCCTGTCTGTGCGTTTACGCATGACTTGGTTCCATTATTTATTATTCTGTTGGAATATCCTGTCGGTGCGAATTACGCCTGACCAGGTTCCATTCTTTATTATTCTGTTGAGAATAATCTATCTGTGCGATCTATCATAACTTAGATTCATGACCTCCTATGTACGAAGGTTTCCTTGAGCATTTTTCAAAGATTTTAATTTCTAAAACAGTTATGGACTGTACTTTTATGTAAAGTACCTTGTAAGGTGTTGTGGTCGAGGCACCATAAGAGTTACATAGATTTTGTATTGTAACTCACAGCTTATCTGTTGTCGTACTCTGCACGACAGTTCAACAGTTATATAAATTAAGTTTGTATTTGATTTTTATAGAGTGATATCTGACGACTCAGAATGGCTGATGTATACCTATTTTGGGGGCGTCACATTTTTGTCCATTACTAAAGGTGGTCCGCGTGCAGATCACCTGCATCGGAAGTAGACTGTTGTTAATCCAGTAATAATTATATACTAATTATATTAACAGAAATAGAACATAAACAATGTTATAATAAAGACTTACTAGATGCAATTGATCACAAAACTTTTTAAATTCAAGTCAACTATTGGACAGTTTCTACTTGAACCAAATTTTGTCCCTGCTATCGGTGCTTATGGATGGAACAATTATGGAAGAGTTTTATGAACCAATAAAATTTGAATACTCTCTATGACTTTTAATGAATTTAGTTTTAAGAACTTGAGAAGAATTGAAGTTGAAGTGATTATTTTGGCAAGATTTGAAATCTATTTATAAGTTTCAAATATCCGTTTAAAGATGTACATCCCTTTGAAAAGATACATCTTTTTGAAAATATTATATATATATATATATATATATAAAGGCTACGTCTATTTGAAAAAGTACATCCCTTTGAAAATGTATCTTTGCAATTTAAAAAGATATTAACCAAACACACCATTTCTAAATGTCACACTCAATAATTTTATTTTAGATAAATTTCTCATTCATTAATATATATATATATATATATATATATATATATATATATATATATATATATATATATATATATATAGGGGTTCCATCCACAGCAACTGGTTGTTGGGAGCAACCCTTTTTTGGCCAGCCGGTACAGCTTGTTCCGGCCTTAGAATTTTTTTTTTTTATAAGCCGTAACAAACTGTACCGGCTGACCAAAAAGGGATTGCTCCCCAACAACCGGTTGTTGTGGATGGAGACCCGTATATATCTATCTAATAAAATACAAATGATTTTGAATTTCCCGCTCACTCAATAAATCATCTGGGCCGTCCAAAATTTGAGATAAATCACACTGTTCATACATCTATCTAATAAAATATATCTATCTATCTAATAATCTAATAATATCTATCTAATAAAATACAAATGATTTTGAATTTCCCGCTCACTCAATAAATCATCTGGGCCGTCCAAAATTTGAGATAAATCACACCGTTCATACATCTATCTAATAAAATATATCTATCTATCTAATAATCTAATAATAATTTAATAAAATACAAATGACTTTAAATTTTCTGCTCACTCAATAAATTATTTTGGTCGTTCAAAGTTTGAGATAAATCATATTGTCCATACAGTGCCGGAGGCACGGGACCCAGCTAGTATATATATATATATATAATGATGTTTTTGTTCGACTCTTATGTGGACGATATGGAACTCGACTTCTAAAATTGGACCCATGCACGACTACTAAAAATATGAGTCAGCCAAAAAAAAAAAAAAAAGCTGCCCAAGAACTCGAGTAATTCTTCTGTACCACCGACAAACCGCCGCATACAAAATTTTTGTTCACACGTGAAATTATTATGATCCTTTAATAAAATCTACCAGTATAGATAAAAAGACCATGCACAATATATTATGAGTTAATATAAATTTTATTTAAGTTGAGGTTACGTTCCAATAGCATCATAATTATAATTTTGCAAAATAGTTATACTTTTTTGACATTTTTTATAGATTTATTGAATTTTTGTTATTATAAAATACTTGATAGACATCACCAGTCATATGAAAATTCATATGTTCCCATATCGTCAAACAAACTTTCATATACAAATTTTTTGTTAAAAAAATTAAATTTTCATGATCCTTTAATAAAACTTAACCGTATAGATGAAATGATCATACAAAAATATGAGTTAATATGAATTTTATTTACTTTGAGGTTATCATGTACCAATAGAACCATAACTATACTTTATTTTAAAAATAACAATATATTTTTAAAAGACTAGAGAACAAATGATGTAGATAAAAATAAACTATCAATAACAAGTTGTCACATATTATTTTCAAAGCCCTAATAATAAAGGGTAATATAAAAATTTGACCCAATTTAGTGTTTTACAAGAATATTCAATTCATTAAGGAATAGAAGTCTTTGGATGTGTTTAATCTGCCAATAATTGACAATCTAATAACCCTCTAAATCCGACCACAACTCTTATTCCTAACTAACTCCATAACTCTTATGCTATAAATAAATGATGTTTCAATAAATTCAAAGTACGTTATTTATTTTAATTTTTTTTCCGTATCAATGTTATGATTTGGGTATTCTAAAGTCTTTTTGCAAGTAGTTGCGGTATGAGAGAGCGGTAATCAAATGCATGCACATGTGGAGACTGGTTGTGTTGCACGACTTAGTGGATGTTTGTTTAGAATTTAATGGGTCTGAATGGTTGAATCGGTAAGTGGTTAAATCATTAAGTGCGTTTGTTTTAAAAAAAATCGTCTGAATGGCTGAATCGCTCAGATGCGTTGGATGAATGGTTAAGTCCGAATTTTTGGTCTGAATGACTGAATGGTTGGCTGAATGAATTAAAAAAATAAAAATAATAATAAAAAATATATATTAACTATTATATTATGTAATATTAAATAAATTTACAACAACTTTGAATTTTTTTAGAGGGATAAAATATTAAAAATATGTCATTCAGATCTTTAAGATATGTCAGTTATCAAACGGTTTTTTTCATTTAGATTCAGCTCATTCAGATTCAGATTCAAATTCATTCAATTTTTATCAAACACCCCCTTAATTTGATCAAACAAAATTGCAGACTTCAGTTCACAAAAGTATTAAACAAATAGAAGTAAAAGTAAAAAAGAAAAACATGGGAATACTAATTAAGAGTATTTACATGGCTTAAATATATTTTATTATCTTAAATTATTGACGTTTTTTCTACTTCGATAATTAATCTTTTAATTTTTTCAATTAAATCATTAAATTATTAATTTTTTTTATTATAATTCAATTAAAATTATCACGTCATAAATTGATGACGTGACTATGAGAGGTGATATTCATGTGTTTATGAGGCAAAAAACACTCTTTTTAAATCATTTTATGGAACTAAAAGGGCAGAAACGTAAAAACCAAATAAGTAATTATTTTATTTTGACAAATTCATCCAATAAAGATTGTTTTCATCAGCTTCTATCCAACATATAAATTTTCTTTAAAGAAAAACCCAGTCACAAACTACAGTCTGACTACACCGATTTCTCATCTCATTCGTGTTAGTAGGGGAGTACATTTCTTGGGTTAGGATGTTTGGATATGGTCTGGAGGCTGAAGAGTTGGGTTTGTGATTAGGTATATTTGAATTGTGGTTTGTTGTGTTGGTGATATGATTAGCTTAAATTAAATCTTTGCTTTAATGGGTCTAGTTAATCCGTTTTTAAATCTCTCTTTTTGTTGGGGATTAAATGGTTGCCGAAATCTTTTTGGCTAATTTTTCGATCTGAATTTTGGATGTTGGATCTGTTCAGTTCTGGTTGTGTTCCTCGCCATTATTAGATCTTGAATCGCCGGAATCTAGGTTGTCTGGTAGTGGATCGTAAATTCTTATGGTCTTTTTTTTCGATCTGGATTTTGCGAATGTTGTTAATATGTGTCTAATCTAAATATATGTGTCTAATCTAAAATGGATTTCATATTCTATTGTGGCTTAATTTTTTTATGATTCAGTTTTTGAGATTTTCTATCCTTTATGGTGTGAGTTCCTGTTTATTATTATCATTTCCTTATTTTTGAGATTTTCTATCATTTATGGTGTGAGTTCCTTATTTTCATTTCTAAATTTAAGATGTGATTCTCGTTTGATTTGTTTGAATGGTCGGATCCCGTTTGATTTGATTTTAAGATGTGATTCCCGTTTGATTTCTCCCCTTTCCTTTCTTCTGATTCCTTTCCTTTCTTCCATAATAAAATAAATCAAATAAATTCTCAAAATTATTTGGGGTTAACCTTGTCGGAATCCATGGAGTGGCTTCGGTGGGTCTCTTATTGTTGCGATGTAGCCATTCTGTGTTAACTAGATTTCTGTTATTGTTCTTTGGTTTTTTGGGTGTTTGACTGATTTTTCCATTATTTAATCTGCTATTTTTCTGCAAATGTCAAATTTTGGTATTTCTTTGGCCACACCAATTGATTACCGATCATAACTAAGAATTTTTTATTGAAAGAGTGGGGGAATATTTTGCTCAACGATTGAAGAAGGAGATTTGTCAAAAATTTAATTTGTTCTAATGGAGAATAAAAAATAATTTATCAAATTTACCCGTGTTTAAATATTTTAATTTAATAAAATGGTAAAGAAATTATTTTTTAAAGACACATCAGCTGTAGATGGGCCCACTCTGAGGGTCACGTCAGTAATTACCGACATGGCAAGATAAATTAGACATAAATGAAAAAAATTAATAATTTACTTATATAATTAACAAAATTAAAATGTGGATCATTAAAATAAAATATTACCAATAATTTAAAGGCTTAAATATGAATTAGTACCCTAAACTATAGGGCATATTTTACTTCGGTGATTCACCTTTCAATTTTGTCAATTAGGTTATTGAACTATCAATTTTTTCCAATTACACAAATTGAACACGCCACGTCAGCAATTGCTGACGTGGCTATTTTAGTGGGACACATCTCAGCTGATGTGTATAGAAAAAATAGTTTCTTAAATTGTGATAAAACATATTTGTTATATTAAAGGGCAAAATGGTCACACCCTATTCAATTAATACATCAAAACTAATTAAAACTTCTAAACAATCAGAAAATTGATCAAATCAATCAAAACAACAAAACCATCTCATGTTCTTCGTTAGCCAAACATTGAAAATCAAGATCTGCAGTCAAAAATCATTAAATCATACAATACAAAAAAATATTCTTCCATCTCATGTTCTTCGTCTTCTTTCTCAAATTAAATCTTACACTCATCATTTTTGAACAACCCTCATCTCTGAAACGAATTTATACCATTCATACCAACAATTTATACACATAAATAAATTTAATACCTCCAAATAATAAACCCAGAAATCAAAAATTTTATCAAACATACCTCCAAATAATAAACCCAGAAATCAAAAATTTTATCAAGCATTAACTTAATTGGTGTAAGCTCTGAAACGAATTAAAGTTTCATTTGGGTTTCTGTTTGGGTTTGGGTATGAAGATTTTTTAATAAGGAGGAAGAACGAAGTCAGAAAGTAGCGAACAGAAGCAAACAAAGAAGAAAAATCCGAATATGTACAACCTCCTTCTTCAACCTCCAGATCCGGAAGTCAGGAAGCAGCGACGAACTCTTCATCTTCTTCAACCTCCAGATCTGTACAACCACCGTCCTCTTCATTAGCTACTTTTTTCAACAGTCATTGTAAGAGAAAACTAAAAGTTTGTGGAACTGTGAAAGGGATAGAAAAAGAGAAGAAGATTCCGATCTTGCCATTGTTACCGGGTTTCCGTCTGATTCTTATTGGATTTATCTTCTCCGATTGTGTTGTGTATGTGAAGGAATGGGTGGCTTGAAGAATTTGGTTGTTGATGATGGATTTAAAAAGTAGATCTGATCGATTTGTTGAAAAATTTGGTGGTTGATCGATTTGGTCTCTTCTGATATGTTTAAATTTTATTTTTGTTTTTCTTTCTAATTGTGTGATATACTAAAACATTTAAAGATTTTTACTTTTTAGTATATTTTTATTTTAAATATTATTTGTAACTTGTTTTAAATTTATAAATTAACTTGTTTTATGTTAATTGTTGTTGGACCAATTTACCCTCTATAAAATCAGATTTGTTTAATTCATAATTAAAAAAATTATTTTTTTGCCACACCAGCTTCCTTTGGCCCCACTTAAATTAGCCACGTCAGCAATTGCTGACGTGGCGTATTCAATTTGTGTAATTGAAAAAAATTGATAGTTCAATAACCTAATTGACAAAATTGAAAGGTGGATCACCGAAATGGAATAAATTATATTTAAACCTATATACATCAAGATATTTACATCCTTTCCTTTGTGCTATTATTATTTGTGCATACACAAATTTCGATGATGTAATTTATATGCAAAACTTTTATCCTATAAAAATACAAATAAAAACCAAACACTAAAAATATTTTAAAATAACTGGTTTTTGCTTTCGAATTAAACATGGGTTCAATTTTTGGCTTATTAAAGAAAGATTTCGTACATGCAATGATAGAGTAGGGTCCAAACAGCAAATCAATCCACCAAATTGAATTGCGTTGTTCAAAAACCCTATTCATAGACCAGACCCCACCCCACCCCACTGCTCTATCGATTTCTTTCCACGCGTACCAAAATCGAGATTTGGAGTATTTACGTTCCCAGGTGCAAGGAAGGGCCGTATTCTACACCGTTTAACTCAACAAATAATACTCCCTTCGACCATTTTTAATTGGTATTTTAAAGTTATGCTCATATATTAAAAAATATAATTTTTTTTATTTAATTGATTAAATTGAGTATAAAATTTTAATATAGTTTTTTTTAAATTTATTGAAAAGATGGAAGATAAATAAATTAGCTCGTAATTTTGAAGGATAATATGAAAAGGTAAGTAATTAATGTTTTGTTGAAATCTACAAATCACATATAGAAAGTATTATAAAAAATCTCCCTCTAAAAAATAAATAAAAAGATACAGAGGGTATACTCATTTTGTATCAAAATATAAGATCAATTTTGAGATTTAGAAAAATAATTTTAAATATTTTGAACCTTAAAATATATTGAGATAAATTTATTTATGTCGATCCAATTATGAATATCATAATTTGCCTAAAAAAATATTATTTCTTCCGTCCCAAAAAAGTAACTTAAATATTAAAAAAAAATTATCCTCAAAAGCATTACATAAGCCAACAAGAATTTTTTTACATAGACTAATTTACCCCCGACCATAGTACTACATCTTACTTACCCAAATAATAAATCAATCACATCTAGTACAAATGAATTCACTCTCTCTTGTCAATTTAAATAATTAACACACATTAATATAAGGACAAAATGAAAAAGTAAATTTATTCAAGTACCTAATTAATTTGCGTGAAATTTATCGATAAATTATGTTATGGGGACGGAGAGATTACTAGTTATAACTGTTATTATTTTGAAAACTTAAAGGAAGTATAAATTAATTTTTAAAAAGTAAATATTAATTAATTTTATAATTTGGAGCAACAGGGGATATATATAGTTACTACGGTCTACGTACTTGTATTCCACTTTACGGACCATAGCTACCCTTCAGTTTCTCTCTCTTCCTGGTTAGCAACATTTATTTATGGTTTCCGGACAGAAAAGAAGTACTAACAATATTAATTGAGCAGGCACCCACCCCAACTTCTTGTTGTCTTTTCTTGTGGCAGTTAAAGTTCAATCTCTTGTGTTTTTGATAATTTGACACACACTATCTTTGGGTACGTAAGCCTAGAGTATCACGGACCAAAAAGTTTGGGTAAATCCGTTGTTTTGTTACCTCGGTAACTAGCTAGCTAGCTAGCTAGCTAATCGGTTTTATATTAGTAATGAATATTAGAGAGTTAAATATAATACTACTAGTATAATGTGATTTTCATTTACGATTTCTGCCTAGCAAATGAGGCCTTAGCATTCATACTATAAATGTCAAAGGTGCACCGTGCTCTTTTTTCCGCGACACCCTCCTAATTTCCCACACCATTCTAGAGTTCTCCTCTCTTTGTTTTCTTTTAATTAAGAACATTCATATAGCTAGAAAGAAGTACATGATGGAGGACTTTGGTGGTTCCTCCTCTTCATCATCTTCTCCAGTCTCACTGTCTCAAGAACACGTTCCAACCCTTCAACAAAGGCTTCAATACATTGTTGAAAGCCAGCCACATTGTTGGTCTTATTTCATTTACTGGCAAACCTCAAAGGACCCCGATAATGGCATCCTCCTCTTGTCCTGGGGAGATGGCCATTTTCGGGGCCCCACTAAACACAGTACTCTCCCGAAAGATCAAACTAACCATACCATCGATGGGTCCATCGACGGCGATGTCATGGATGCCGAATGGTTTTACATCATGTCCCTAACCCGAATATTCCGTGCCGGTGACGGATCTATCCCCGGCAAGGTTTTAAGTTCGGGTGCCCATATTTGGGTTTGCGCCACCGACCAACTTCATGTTGCCGAGTGTGAAAGAGCTAAAGAAGCTCAAGTTCATGGTTTTCAGACTTTTGTGTGTATCCCAACTTGTAGTGGAGTCCTTGAAATGAGCTCAGATATTACCATATCTGAAAACTGGAGCCTGGTGCAACAAGCCAAGTCACTGTTCGGGTCGGATCTCATTGACTTAATCCCCAAACAGCCAAACCCTAGTGATATAGGGTCCTGTTCATATCTAGATATGGAAATTCCTGATTTTAATCTTCATGATCAGTTTGTTGCTGTTGGTTCCGTTACACCTCAAGTGGAGAAGAAAAACCCCGCTAAGAAGCGGGGCCGGAAGCCGATCCTCGGCCAGGACATGACGGTGAACCATGTGGAGGCGGAGCGGCAGCGGCGGGAGAAGCTTAACAGCCGGTTTTACGCACTCCGAGCTGCCGTACCAAACGTGTCAAGGATGGACAAGGCGTCCGTTCTAGCTGACGCCGTTAGCTACATCAATGAGTTGAAAGCCAAGGTGGATGAACTAGAGTCGCAGCTTCTCGAATTCCGAGCTTCGAAGAAATCGGGAAAAGCGGAATCGGCCGGAACCGATACGGTGGAAAACCCTAATAGCAGCACCACAACTTACGTGGATAAAAAAATGGCCGAATCAACTCCATTGGTAGATGTGGAGGTTAAAATGGTCGGGTCGGAGGCCATGAATATCCGGATACAGTCGGATAATTCTGATTACCCTGGTGCAAAATTGATGAAAGCAATACGTGAGCTGGAATTACATGTCCATCATGCAAGCATGTCAAACGTGAATGAGTTGATTATGCTTCAAGACGTTGTGATTAGGGTTCCTGCTGCTGATGGGGGGTTAAGAAGTGAGGAAGGACTAAGAAGTGCTCTTCTTAGAGCAATGGAGCATTAGTAATAATACTACTACCTACTCTGCCTACGTACCACGTTAATTCCAATAAAACAATTGATTATGTTTGCCTCGTCATTTGTTTATCTTAAATTAATTACTACTACTCCACTGCGTATGCATGTACTATGCTAAGAGGTAAATAAAGTTCTCATCAACTTTCTTCCAAATTTCACTTCATTTCTTTTCACTTTGATCCTTCTTTTTATGTCAACTTGTTATTATGGGGTTTTGGGAAAAAATAATAATTACGTGATGGGTTTGTTGCGGCAAAAATATACCAGTAACTTGGGGGTCTTAATTTTTTTTGTCTCTAATGACAATACATTATATATTTTAATGATAATTAAATAAAAAATAAAAGTTCAATAAATAATTTATTAACTGAGTTTACTCGACCAACAAAATTAAAATAATTCAACTGAGAAATGGATATGTTATTAGCATATTATATAATAATATTGATTATTTATAAAAGTTGTGATAAGGCATATAAGGATGCACAAAAGGCTCGTGGCAAGACTTTGGAATGAATGCTTTTAAGACGGCTCTTTTAAGACAGAAATTTGGTGTGGCATGGCCTGTATGGTCCGGCCTAAGCTCTGATCTGATTTTTTTTCGAGTTATATTATAATTTTTGAATTTTAAAATTATAATTATTCATTAATGAAATATAATTTTTTTATTCATTATTATAATTTATAAATTATAATACATTAATTTTAAATAATACATCAATAAAGTTTAAAGTTTTAATTATTAATTATTGATTTCTTGTACTAACTAGTATATTTAATATTAATAATAAGTTAGTTATTTAGTTGATTAAAAATAAATAATAAGTTAATTTATTGAAAATACAAAATTATTAATATTTAACATCGGAAATTTATTGATATTTCTTGCTATTTTTAATGTTAAATATTAACATTAATTAGTATACAAATAAACTAACTTTTAATATTAAAGATATATATGTATTTAAACTTTACCAAATATATGTACAACTGATCCTACTACTAAAAGAATAAAATAGAAATTAATTTTATATTCAAAATATAAAAATATAATCTACAATAAGTTGATTTTATTTTGCATACGTAGTCATATGTATCGCAATAGATTATATTCAAATTATATTTTCTATGAAGACAAACTGTGTACAGTAGACAAACATTTAGAAAATTAATTTGTTTTATATTGCAGTTACATTTAAATTGTATTTTCCTATAATTTAAGATTAATATATTTATTTTTGTTCTAATCATCCAATTTATATTTGTGTGCAGTAGAATATTAAAATAAAATAAATCCAAAAAAATATTGCATCATTTTTATAAAAGTTTTATTAATTTATATATTTAATATTTAACATTAGAAGGAAAAAAAGATGAAACACCATACCGGTGTTGGCGTGATAGACTTAACTCAACGGTCTGCCTTGACCTAATCAAAACCCAAGGCCTAACAGACTCAGGCTTGATCGGATCGATCTATTGTGTATGTTTAAAAGCAAATCCCTTTACTTTAATACTAATAACCACTGTTTTCAAACCCACTCCGAAGCAGCCGATTGAATCAAGAATCGGTTCTATGTCGGTAGGGGTGTTCAAATGAACCTTTTTTTTAAAAAAAAATTGGTTTTTCGAACTGGTCGGTTCGGTATAAAAACGGTCCGGTACAAAAAAATCGGTATATACCGATTTTTGATACCGATTTTGATTTGACGATTTTATGGTTCGATTTTACCGATTCGGACTGGTATATACCGATTTTCTAAATTTTTTTATTAATGATTTAATAATAATAATAATAAAATAATGATAATAATAATAATAATACTAAAATAATAATTTTCGATCGGTATTAAAATTTGGCTGATTTCGATACATGTTCGGTTCGGCCCATTTTTTACCTGATGAACACCCCTATATGTCGGGTCCCAATTTGATTCTGTTGAACCAATTTGATCAAAATTCGAATTGATCAAAATTCTGGTCGATTCGGTAGATCAATTGTTAAAACTTGTTAAGTTAACCTAGTGAATCATTTATTATTATTTTTTATATTAAAATTAGCCACTCGATCCCTAAAATATTATAATTCAAAATAATTATATTTTAATTCATAAAAAATAAGATTTTTTAAAATTTTATTAATTATTAATAATATATATTTTTAGAGTAGTTCTAGGGGGATATTTTTTGATTACATTGTCTAGTGACATTTTTTTTGGTTTTTTTTTGTAGTATCTCTTAAAAAATGTATAGTATTTATTTCAACTAAATTTTTTGTAAAAAACAGTGTTATACACCTAAAACACTATTTTTTACAAAAAATTAGCTGTATGTATTTAATTTACACCTAAAACACTATTTTTTATAAAAATTTCAGTTGAAATAAATATTGTACATTTTTGAAGAGGTACTAAAAAAATCAAAAAAAAAATATCGCTAGACAATGTCACAAAAAAATGTCCCCCTAGAATTTCTGATAGAAAAAGTCTAGGGGGACTTGTTTTGCCTACCGGTCCAGATTTTTTTTTGTTAAATGGCTCCTAAATAATTTATAAGATTTATTGGAACTGGAATTTTTACAGAATAAAGTGATTTGGATGTCTCCCAAAATATGCATGTACAGACTGTACATGCAAATTTTTTACATGTATCTAAATGACATCTAAATTATTTTATTCTGTAAAAATTCTAGTTCCAATATATCTTATAAATTGTTTGAAAGACATTAAAAAAAAAAAACTGAACCGGTCGCCCGGTCTAGCTTTTACTACAAAGATATGGAATCTGATACGATAATTAATACTTGATCACTATGACATTAGCTTTCCATTCTTAATCGTATTGAGAGCGATCGTACACTGCCTTTCTCTCTTAAAAAATCATAGCTTCCGTATTTATGGATACGGTGTCAGTCTCTGGTCAATCGTATTGATATCTTGTGCCTGATTATCAAATTAAATAATGGGCGTGTTTAAAAAAAAAATTAAATAAAAAAATAATATAAAAGCAAAAGATTAAGCTAAATGTACCAAAGAAATTGTACTACTAATTATTTTATTTCAAAACCTTAAAAATTTATAATTTTTTTAAAAAATTACCAAAAAGTCAAAAAGGTATTGGTAAAGGGGTATTCCGGTACCTCCCACATGACAAGTGAATGGAGACAAGTCATTAATTGATTGATTCCCCCAAGTTCAACAACCCCATGCACTGCCTGGCCCCAGCTACTTCTTCGGTAGTAGTAATATACGGAGTACTACTGTATACTCCAATCTCAGAGCTACACGTGTACATAATTATATTCTCCTTAAACCTAATTAAACATAATGATAATTTGTTTGACTTTCATCTTTTAAATGAATTTTAGAGGGCTATTTTACATTTAATTAAAACAATTAAGGAAAACATCATTTACATTTCTTAATCACAAAATGTTAATTATAAAATATGTTTTTGACCCAAAATGAAATACGCTTTCTCAAAAATAGAAAAATGGCACTGCTCGAATAACAAATTCTCTTTCCCTATTAAAAAATATTCTATGAGATTAAAAACAAAAGAAGATAATTACGGGATAAAAAAATTTCTAATATAAAAATATATTAAACTTGTGGCGCCCTCAAAATAGGTATACAACATCCATTCTGAGTCGTCAAATACATGGTACAGAAAGAAAATTATAACTTTATTATTACAATTGTCGTGCAAAATACGACAACACATACTATGAGTTTAAATACAGATATTGTCAACATTCAAATAAGTCATCATTACAATTATTCATATACTATTTTACATAAATAGGGAGGACTGCTAAAACATCTTTCCAGAATCATTACTTCATACCCCGACTCGATCCTGTTATGTTCTCACTTCCTGAGAAGAAAAATGAAACAAAATAGAAAAATGTGAGCTCAACTAGCCCAGTAAAGAATATTATGACTAAGATAATATACTACAAATTATCATTAGTCTTCAACAGGAAAAAATCTGATAGAATATAATAGATAACAAGTTTTAGATCAACAAATGCAGCGGAAACAGCAATCCATTAGAAAAGTCACGTAGAGAATGAATTCTAATATCTTCTAAGATTTAAAAATCCATCATTAATATTTTATCCCTGTAGCATCAATCAATATACATCTTTAATCAAATATTCATCTTTGCACTACAGGCCAAAGATATTTATTTATATCACCAGTCGGTCATGTTCATCTCAACACCTGTTCATCTTTGCACTACGGGCCAAAGATATTCATCAATTAATCATTCATCTTTGCACTACAGGCCAAAGATATTCAGTAATATCATTATTTAAGACTGAGGATGATGAAAAATATTTTAAACAAAACGAATCCAGTGAGACAGAAGGACAAATATTAGGGATTCAAATAACAGTTTATCCAAGATCAATAATACTTCATAATAATCAATTGTGAAGCAGAATTCAAAAATAAAGATAAAAACATGAATACAATCAAAGATAGTAACCATAATAGACATCTTGGATAAAAAAGAAAATTTTTATTTTTTTAATGAATAGTGTCGTATTCGTGAATAGTGCCGTATAAGTAAATAGTAATCTCGACACAAAAAGTTTTAAATTTGATTAAAAAGTTCAAACCAATATTTCGGCATAATGATATTGAAGAAAATAATATCATTTAAAAAGAAATTAACATCTCTTACCTCAAAATAACGGTACTTCTAATCGGAATATCGGATAGAAAACCGAAAGAAACTTATACCGAATAACAACTCTCAAAGTCTCAAAATACTCACAAAATACGCTCGATAATCTAGAGAAAAAGAAAACTTATTTCTGGTGTAATTTTCAATTCTAACCTAAGCGTCTATTTATAAAAAAATGTTAGAACGCCATAGGAGACTACATAATAAAATAATATTATTACTTTTTCTTTCTTCCACGCATGTGCTAAGTTGAAAATCTAGACCAGCCAACTTTGAACCAAATTTCCAGCAGCTCACATGTTGTTAACCAAAGTGGGTCCCACCCATATATTTAATAAAAATTATTTTATTTTTTAAAACATCAATAATTCATAGAAAATAGTCCGTTTATCAGAAAAATACTAAATTTATGTCCATTCTGCCTTAAATTGAATTTTCTACAACTTTGTGGCTTTGAGTTTTTCCAAATTTCAAACAAAAAATATCCGAAATCCATAAACGGGTGATTTTTAATACTTCTACTCCGATAAAATACTGATAAAACACCTCAGCGTTAATTCCTTCATTAATAACAACATAAAATAAATAAATCTATTAGTTATATCCACATCAAATAAATATTTTTTTATCATATAAATTAATAATTAATTATTTACAAATAATATTACAGAATCACAATTATGACAACCAGGTAGTTCTCAGGAAAGAGGGGGCTTTCCAATAAGAATTTCTCCTTACTAGCGCGCAATTAGGTGACCAAACCTTTCCTTGACAGAACTTTTTAGAAATTGCTAATAATGCTATCTAATAATATTATTCAAATAATATGAATTATTGATTTGATAATAGAAAATACTGTGTAGTGACAATTATTGAAACAATAATAATATAAACTATCAACGCAGTAATTATTGAATCAATAAAATAAAATATTGAACAGTAACTACTGTAACAATTATTGAGTAGTGCCTTTTTACGTATGAATCAAAAATTCAACAATACTGTGCAATACCGTGTGCTACTGTGCAACCACGCGTATTACTGTATTTTAACCACCAGGTATTCCAACAGTGTTAACGGTAACAATTACACCGTTATTTATAAAACTCAAACTTTGTCGTTTTCTTCATTTAACAGTTATTTCGTTATGGGACCCACAATTGACTGCGTCGTCATACGGATATTCTCGACAAAAAGAATATTCTACGATCAAACGAATATTGTCCGACAGAAAAAAATATTTTATAACTAATTGCTTATTTTGTAAAATTTACACATTTCACCCATAACCAAAGTATTATATCAAATTAACTTCTTATTATTTTAGAATAATGAATAGAGGAAAATTGAATTTTATTTATAATAAGTTGGGGTTTTAAAACTTCCCCTCCTTATAAAATTTTATCCTCAAAATTGACGTACGTACCTGGTATTTCGAACAGGTGAAGGTACCTCGCTTTCATTTCTGATTCCAACTCCCAGGTCATTTCCTCAATAGCATGGTTCCTCCACAAAACATTAACTTGAAATATAACCTTGGTGCGTAGGACATGCTCTTTCCTATCCAAGATCCTAACAGGTACATCCTCGTATGTTAAATCTTCGGCTATCTCGTCTGGTTCTAACTCAATAATGTGGTTCGGGTCTTTCACATATTTATGAAATATAGATATGTGGAACACATTGTGAACACGAGACATGTTTGGAGGTAACGCGAGTCTATAGGCCACATTTCCTATTCGGTCAAGAATCTCAAATGGACCAACAAATCGTGGATTGAGCTTTCCTCACTTCCCAAATCTTGTAACTCCCTTCCATGGAGCAATACGTAACAGTACATGATCTCCAATATTAAACTCCACGTCCTTTCTATGAAGATCAGCATAACTCTTTTGTCGATCCTGTGAGGTTTGAATACGTTGTCGAATCATTTGGATCTTTTCTATAGTTATGCTTACTAATTCTGGTCCCAACAACGTTGCTTCTCCTACCTCGTCCCAGCATACTGGAGAACGACACTTTCGTCCATACAACGCCTCAAATGGAGCCATGCCTATACTTGCTTGATAACTATTGTTGTAGGAGAATTACACCAATGGTAAATACTTATCCCAACTCCCTTTGAAGTCTAGAACACATAGTCTTAATAGATCTTCAAGAATTTGAATAGTCCTCTCTGATTGTCCGTCCGTTTGAGGATGGTATGCCGAACTGAATCGTAAATCCGTGCCCATAGCTTTCTGCAAGCTAACCCAAAATCATTAAGTAAATCTTGGGTCACGATCCGAAACTATGGATACTGGCATGCCATGCAATCTCACAATCTCATTCAAGTACATACGAGTAAGACGTTCAAGGGAATAAGTCTCGTGTATAGGCAAGAAATGAGAAGACTTGGTTAATCTATCAACAATAACCCAAATCGCATCTATGCATTGAGAAACTTTGGGAAGACCTGTAACGAAATCCATAGTAACGTGTTCCCACTTCCATTTCGGAATCTCAAGTGGTTGCAATGGACCCTTTGGCACTTGATGCTCCGCCTTTACACGTTGACAGGTTAAACACCTCGAGATAAACTCCGCGATCTCTCTCTTCATATTGTTCCACCAAAATGTGTGTCGAATATCATGATACATTGTGGTACTCTCAGGATTGATTGCAAACGGTGTGTTATATGCCTCCATCATGATTCTATGCTTCAAGTTAGAGTTGTTAGAAATGAAAAGTCTAGAGTTGACTCTAAGTATTCCATCTTCATCGATTCTTGCTTCCGGTATAGTACCTTCTTGCACTTTCTTCTTTATATGCATCAGCCCTAGATCCGTAGCTTGAGCAACTTTAACTTTATCAATTAAAGTCGGTTCTACTCGTATATTCGTCATCATCACGTGGGTCCCTGGAGTCTTTAATTCTATCTCCATCCTTTGCGAGTCATACAAAATGGGCCTTTGTGTTGACAATATCGCACTCGTACTCGCATATGATCTTCTACTCAATGCGTTAGCTACTACGTTCGCTTTTTCAGGATGATATTGAAAAGTGTGATCGTAATCTTTCAACAGCTCAAGCCAACGTCGTTGTCGCATGTTGAGTTCTTTTTGGGTGAAAAAATATTTAAGGCTTTTATGATCCATATAGATCTCCACTTTCTCCCCATACAAGTACTGTCTCCATATCTTCAACGCGAAAACAACTTCTGTCAACTCTAGATCATGAGTAGGAAAATTCCTCTCATATTCTTTGAGTTGTCGTGAGGCATAGGTTATGAATTTTCCATGTTGCATGAGAACACATCCTAACCCTTTGCTTGAAGCATCGCTGAAGATAACAAATCCATCTGTACCAGATGGTATTGCCAGAACAGGTGCCGAAAAGAGTCTCCTCTTAAGCTCTTGGAAACTCTTCTCGTATTCTTCGCTCCATATAAATTTTGTATCTTTCCGAGTCAGCTGAGTTAACGGAGTAGCGATTCGAGAAAATCCTTCCACGAATCTCCGATAATAACCAGCTAAGCCCAGAAAGCTGCGTACTTTGGTCACCGACTTCGGTTGCTCCCAACTTTGTTTTGCTTTTATCTTCGCAGGGTCAACAAATACTCTATGTTTTAACACCACATGCCCAAGGAATGCTACTTCCTCAAGCCAGAACTCGCATTTCTTCAGCTTGGCATAAAGCTTGTTTTCACGAAGCCTTTTAAGTATCAGCTTCAAATGGTGCTCATGATCTTCACGGCTTTTAGAATAAATGAGGATGTTATCAATAAAGACAACAACGAACTGATCCAAATATTCCTTGAATACACGGTTCATCATATCCATGAAAGCAGCAGGAGCATTAGTCAATCCAAAAGACATGACTAAGAATTCATAATGCCCATACCGAGTTCTGAAGGCAGTCTTCGGAATATTCTCAGTTTTAATCTTCAGCTGATGATATCCAAAACGAAGAGCGATCTTTGAAAAGAATTGTGCTCCTTGCAACTGATCGAACATGTCATAAAAGAATTGTGCTCCTTGCAACTGATCGAACAGGTCATCAATGCGAGGTAGCGGATATCTATTCTTGATGGTGACATGATTTAATTCTCGGTAGTCAATACAAAGTCTCATAGTCCCGTCTTTCTTCTTTACGAAAAAAACAGGAGCACCCCAAGGAGATGTACTAGGACGAATGAAACTGATGTCTAATAATTTCTGTAGTTGGACATTTAACTCCTGAAATTCAGTAGGAGCCATTCGATATGGGGTTTTAGAAATGGGGTTTGTACCCGGTTCAAGGTCAATTGTTGTTTTGAAATATTCTAACCTTTTTGTTTTGATGATGACTTAATATTATAGACTAATTTGTCTATTGTGAAATTTCAGGAAGTTGATGAAAGATCGTTGATATGAAAGATTTTGAAGATTTGAGTCTTAAGAAAAATATGTAAGGTCATTGCAAATATTTAATTTTTCGATACAAGGCTCTAGGACATTTTATTTGTGCATTCAAATGTGATTAAATATTTATGCTTGCCTAAAGATTTTATGCTAATTGATTTATCTTAGTTGGTTAGTACTTATATTTTATGCATGCGTAAGTTATTGTTTATTGTACAAATTAAATGTATAATATTTGCCATGTGTTATGTATATTTGAAGAGTCTTGAGATATTTATAGACACGTGGACAACAAATTTGTTGGAGACTTAAAAAGTTGTTGAAGTGGGTTGGCAGAGATATGATAACTTTCTAAAATAATGAGATAAGTTTCTTGGAAATGTAAGGTAATGATTATCTCGAAAAAGTTGATTCATACTCCTATATTAATGCTATATGTTTGGCGGCAGACTTTAATTGCTATAGGAATTTGATAAGTCTCAACCAAAAGATATTATCTACTTTTTGAAAGAGTCCAACAAAACTTTATAACAACTAGAGATAATCGGTTTTGGTTATTCCTTAGCCATTAACGGAAATAAACTTTGGAACGTTATTTATCTTTATCCTTTTGTTGGCTTCGGAATGCTATAGCAACGGTAATAATATTTGGGCTATAAAATGTATTTGATATCAGTGGAAAAATAACAACACTTGAATCAATTATTGCACTCATATACTTGAAAAGCAATTTTATCTTCTGTGCAAAAATTCCAGTTGCTGTGATATTATAATTCTGATTATCTTTCAGCACATTACTGTGGGCTAAAAATCGGTAATATCTTTCTATTACTATTTGATCATTGCATACATTAGTCAAGCCTTGCATTGTTAAATTATTTATTTGCTTTGATCATTAGACCTCTATAAATTGTAATCTTATATTTTTAGACTAAGTGTTGTCTAAAGGAATTTAATCCAGGTGGATTAAGGTTTGTTTACAAACAGGGTTCAAGGAAGCTTAGGAGCTTAAGGGGTGCATTGGTGCACAAGGAGCAAGTGTGCTCAAGTGAATTATTGTAATTAAATTTGATTGAATCTGTTTTGTAACAAGGGTCATTTTTAAAGGAATAAAAGTGAGTCTCCAATACTAGTTGGTATTGGACGTGGACTAGGCTATTATTATAGAGGGTAATAGCTGAACCACGTAAAAAATCTTGGTGTTATTTTATTGCTTGATTTTCTTTAATATTTCTCAAGATAATTAGTTTTCTTAATATTTAAAATATAATCTTTTGCTTCATCTTGAGATAGTATTTTTTACATCAAGTATTTTAGCTGACTTATAAATTCACCAAGATATTTTCTTAAACAAAAATTCAATTCGGTAGACTGCATTCATTCAGCAAGCTGTATTCTTTGATTCAGTAGGCTGTATTCGATAGTTTGATTTAAAGTTTAAAAATTGGTCATAGTTTGCTCTCACACTTATTCAACCCCCCCTTCTAAGTGTGCCATATCTTAATTTCATCAATAAAGAATTCAACATCATGTTCTAGGGGTAGACCGTGAAGTTCTTCAGGAAATACATCAGGAAATTCTCTAACAACAGAAATATTATCCAAATCTGACTTGTCTCTGTTCAAATTCATAACATGGGATAAGAAAGCTTGACATCCGTCTTTCAATAAATGAATAGCTTTGTAGCTTGATATGATAGTGACTTATTTTAGTGGTTTAGTTGCTTGAATTCGTATAACAGGTTGGTTAAGAATATGAAAACTAACAACCTTACGAAAACAATCAATTTTGGCATGATGAGTGGTTAAACCAATCAATTCCTAAAATCACATCAAAAGCAAGTATCTTTAAAGAGATAAGATCAACAGGTAATGTGATAGTGAGAACTTGGATCAAACAAGATTTATAAACTGTAGATGTAACGAAGGTTTCACCCAACAGAGTTTCAACAGATAAGTTAAAGTCCAATTTCTTCGGAGTCAAGTTTAAACGTTGAGCACAAGCAGGAGAGATAAAAGAATGGGTAGAACCAGTCTCTAGTAAGGTATAAACTTCGCAAGAATTCAAGATTAGCTTACCCGTGCTCACCTCGTTCGGGTTCCTCACGTTTTGGCCAGTCACGACAAACGCTCTTCCAGGAACCGCTGATTTCGACTTATCCGGGGCAGCCCTCGGAGTCACCATCCCTGTTGAACTTGGTTTTGCTATAGTACAATCTCGAGCGATATATTTTTCCTTTCCACAATTATAACATACATTGGATTGTTGTGGGCAGTTTGGGCTGATATGTCCCTCTTTCCCGCATTTGTAACATCTAACTAGCGGTCGTTCTCCTCCCCTAGAATTTGTTGTTGGTGCTGCTGCTGCTGATGTCTTCCCGTCATTATTGAATCTCCTCTTTCTGAAATTTCCACTTGACTCACCTCTCCTATTATCATGGCCACGATTACCACCTGAGTGGTTACCGTCTTTCACCATATTTTTCCCTCCTCGCTGGTTATCTTCGTTCTGATGACTGCTGTCATCGGTATGACCCTGGTTGTGGTCCCTCGGTTGAGTATACTCATTATCTTGTTCTAATAATTGTGCCCTGTTGACAACATCTGAATACAGAGAAAATTTATGAGAGATAAGGTATTGACGAATCTCGGGTATTAGACCTCTCAGAAACATCCACGACATACGTTCCTCATTATCTACCAAATGAGGTGCAAACCTGGATAACTTCGAGAACTTCCCCTCGTACTGAGACACTGTCATGTTGTTCTGTTCCAGTCTAATAAACTCTACCTCCTTCATATGAAGAATACTTTCAGGAAAGTACTTGTCATTGAAAAGTTTCTGAAATCTTTCCCAAGACATGTAGAGTGCAGCTGGCTGGGTACGCTTCACAGATTTCCACCAGTAATCCGCTTCACCACGGAACATAAAGGTGGCGAATGGAACCTTCTGTTCCTCCGTGCATCTCAAGACATCGAATATCTTGGTAATTTGCTTGACCCATATTTTTGCCTTAATCGGATCGGGCTTTCCCCAGAATTCTGGTGGTCCCAACTCCTTGAACTGTTTGGCTGTAACAGACCGCGTGTTGCCATCATTTCCACCCGTATTTTGTACACGAGTCTCCATCGTCTGATTTTGCATGAACTACAAAAAGATCCTAAACATTCCATCGTTCATCGTTTGCTCGGTAGTGTTGTTTACAGGAGGAATATTACCATCATGTTGTACGTTCTCCTGATTTATGACTAAAAGTTGTTCCACAGTCTCATACACTCCATTGTTAACGTTCTCAGCAGCCATTCTTAAATACTGCCATGAAACAAGGGTTAATTAAATAAATTAACATAACACATAATATCCTATATGTGACGCCCCCAAAATAGGTATACATCATCCATCTTGAGTCGCTAAATACATGGTACTAAATTCAAATACAACTTGATTATACAACAGTCGTGTAAAATACGATAAAATATATGATGTGAGTTTTAATACAAATATTGTCATCTAGACAATATCCACACTCAATTTAGTCCTCATTATATTTATTATCACACTATTTAACAGAATTGTGAGGACTACAAATACACCATCTCGGACCATCACTCCGTTCCCCGACTAGTCCCGGCTACGTTCACATTTTCTGAAGAGAACAGTGAAAGAAAGGGTGAGCTCAACTAGCCTAGTAAGAAATATTATGACTAAGATAATTCAAAATAAATTATCATTAGTCCTCAACAGTGTTAAACTGATAAAATAAAATAGACATCAAGTTTAATTGCAGCGGAACATGCAATCCATTAAAAGAGTCAAGTAGAGAATAAAATCTACTATCTTTTATGATTTAAAAAGGCTTTTTATCACTCTTATCGCTGAGACTCAGCTTAATAAATAATCCACATCATCACTGCACTATAGTCAAGGATATTCATTAGGGTCACGACAATAAATTATCCATGCACTACGGGCCAAGGATATTTGTGTATTCATCAATGAACATGATCATGTCAAAAACTGTCCATCAATGTACTTCGGACTAAAGATATTTGTGTATTTATCTTTGCACTACAGGCCAAAGATATTCAATTATATTACCAGTCGGTCATGTTCATCTCAACACCTGTTCATCTTTGCACTACGAGCCAAAGATATTCATTAGTTAATCATTCATTTTTGCACTACAGGTCAAAGATATTCAGTAATATCACCATTTAAGACCGATGATGATGAAAAATATTTTAAAGAAAACGAATCCAGTGAGACAAAAGGACAAATATTAGGAATTCGTATAACAGTTTATCTAAGATCAATAATACTTTATAATAAATAATTGTGAAGCAGAATTAAAAAATAAAGATAAAAACATGGATACAATCAAATATAGTAACCATAATACATTTTTTTGGTGAATAGTGTCGTATTAGTGAATACTGTCGTATACATGAATAGTAACCCCGACACAAAAAGTTTTAAATTTGATTAAAAAGTTCAAACCAATATTTTGGCATAATGATATTGAAGAAAATAATATCATTTAAGAAGAAATTAACATCTCTTACCTCAAAATAACGGTACTTTTGATCGGAATATCGAATAGAAAGCCGAAGGAAACTTTTACCGAACAAGAACTCTCAAAGTATCAAAATATTCACAAAATACGCTCGATAATATAGAGAGAAAGAAAACTTGTTTCTGGTGTAAATTTCAATTCTAACCTAAGCGTCTTTTTCTTTCTTCCACGCATGTGCTAAGTTGAAAATCTAGACCAGCCACCTTTGAACCAAATTTCCAGCAGCCCACATGTTGTTAACCAAAGTGGGTCTCACCCATAAATTTAATAAAAATTATTTTATTTTCTGAAACTTCAATAATTCATAAAAAATAGCCCGTTTATCAGAAAAATACGAATTTTATCTCCATTCTGCCTGAAATCGAATTCTCCACAACTTTGTAGTTTTGAGTTTTTCCAAATTCTAAACAAAAAATATCTGAAATCTACAAACGGGTGATTTTTAATACTTCTACTCCGACAAAATACTGATAAAACACCTCAGCATTAATTCCTTGATTAATAACCACATAAAATAAATAAATCTATTAGTTATATCCACATCAAATAAATATTTTCTTATCATATAAATCAATAATTAATTATTCACAAATAATATTACAGAATCACAATTATGACAACCAGGCAGTTCTCAGGAAAGAGGGGGCTTTTCAATAAGGATTTCTCCTTACTGGCGCACAATTAGGTGACCAAATCTCTCCTTGACAGAACTTTCTAGACATTGCCAATAATGCTATCTAATAATATTATTCAAATAATATGAATTATTGATCTGATAATGGAAAATACTGTCCAGTGACAATTATTGAAACAATAATAATATAAACTATCAACGCAGCAATTATTGAATCAATAAAATAAAATATTAAACAGTAACCACTTTAACAATTATTGAGTAGTGCCTTCTTACGTACAAATTAACAATTCAACAATACTGTGCAATACCGTGTGCTACCACGCGTATTACTGTATTTTAACCACCAGGTATTCCAACAGTGTTAACGGTAACAATTACGTTGTTATTTATAAAATTCAAACTTTGTCGTTTTCTTCATCTGACAGTTATTTCGTTATGGGGCCCACAATTGACTGTGCCGTCGTATGGATATTTCCGACAAAAAGAATATTCCATGACTAAATGAATATTCCACGACAGAAAAGAATATTTTATAACAACTTGTTTATTTTGTAAAATTTGCTCATTTCACCCATAACCAAAGTATTATATCAAATTAACTCTTTATTATTTTAGAATAATGAATAGAGAAAAATTTGATTTTATTTGAAGGGGCAAGGGGCAAGTGTTTTAATAAAATAAAAAAATTGGTCACATATATTAACTACTAGATATTTCTAATATCCTTTTTCCAATTCAAAAATCAAATATTGTTTTCATGAGTCAATTTGATTTTTTTCAATTTTATAAGATTTTTTATTCAATTATGCTAATTAGTACTAGTACACTCGATCGTACTATATGCTTTTTAATTATAAAATATGTAGTATATTTAAGTTTTTGGCATGTACATTCATTACTGAAAATCATGCTTCTGTCGGTGGATTGTGTACATAACATACCTACTATAACTAATAGACCTGACAAAATTCAATTTTGGGTTAAAAAATATGGTTATAGATTTACTAAAAACTATTTTAATTATTTTTGATATCATGAGTTAAATGGTTCTGGGTTGTAACTTATTCAACCCAAATCTGAGACCAAATGGCCACTCGTAGTCGTCTCCCCCGCGTCGATCGAAAAAGAATTAGGTTAGCATAATTTTTTTTTGGTAAGTTGGTTAATTATCAAATAAAATATTGACACACATAAAATTTTATTTGCGTGTCAGTACTATATTAATTAATTAACCAACTTACTCAAAAATAAACTTTATACTACCCACTTTCATAAAAAAAAAAAAAAAAGAAGGTATAAACTTCATACAAATCAAGGCCCGAAACACCAAAAGCACAAAAAACAAAATTCACGAATTGAACATCCCATCCAAAGTACAAAAAAATACAGCAAAATAAAACAACAAAATAAGTTTGCGACCATTTGATAGGGATAGAAGCTAATCTAACAGATGATATGGAATTTAACCTATATTGTCAGTTCTAACACATGGCACAATTAGAATATTTTTAGAGCATGGTCAAAATATATTATTAAAAAAAATTATTTATTCACGCTTGAAGTGTTTCTTTCGATTTCAGTTTAACCCTTGTCAATATGAGTTGTGAGTCTAATAATTTTTAATACATATATATATATATATGTATTTATTTCTCCCGAATTATGAGACTATTAATCAGATTTTGAAATTTTTAGTCAACTAATTTGTTACTTTTATAGATAAATTATAAATTATAATAATATATATTCAAAACCTTATATTGTGGTTCATGAAATTAATTAGTTTGAAAGAAGGAATTCTGGCAACAAAAATTAAAAAAAAAAGAAAAAGAATGTGATTTAACAAATCTTAATAGGATAGAACTATGACAAACTTATGGTCACTATAGTAGAATTCAAATTTTATTTTATTTTTTTTTATTATTTTTAAATAATTTATAAAGAGAATTGATACCATTTTTTTTTTGTATTATTTTGATAATAAAACAAAAACAAGAGAAAAGCAAAGAACAAAAAAAATACATAAAAAAAAGAAAAGAAAGAAAAGAAAAGCAAATAACGCTCGGAGATTCTAGGTCCGGACCCCTGGGTCCTCCTCTGTCTCTAATAAAGTAACATCGGTGGTTTGTTTTAAGCACCGGCATTAATTTTGACGACGTAGCATGCGTGAGTGCTTTTAAATGATCTCAATGATGATACAGGATATATACTCCCTCCATCCCAAAATAATAGACGTTTAAGGATTCTTTGCAACAATTAAGGATTCATGAATATGACTCTTTTGCCCTTAATAAATAAATTAACCAAACAAGAATTAATTACTCCACCACGTTAAAATCTTATCAGTTCTGTTTGTTGCCATAATTGTTGATAGAAACAAGGAAGAAGATGGAACGCCAGTGCTCATCCAAAATTATTTTGCCGCTAAATTTTTGCTGCAATTTTTTTTCCGCTCTAATTGTTCATACCAGCATAAAGAAAGAAGCTTGAAGACATCAATTGCTTGACTTCTGCTACTCACTTAGGAAGCTTGAAGACGTCAATTTTTTTTCCGTATTTGGCGAAGACTGAATACTTCTGCTACTCACTTAGGAATCCATGGAGATGAACAATTGGCTTCCTAATCATAGCAAGGAGGCATTAGGAGACAGAGTTTGAAAAACAATCAAATTCATCCTCAACCACATGAACTACACAGCAACTAAGAAACCTGTAACCAAATTCCAAACGACAATCATTTTTCTAGCAACCAAATCCTCTCAAATTGAAGGTTGTCATTCTCTTAAATTGAATAGATTGGTTCTTGGTTTGGGGTAAGTGATATGAGTCCGAGACATAAAGGTCGAATTCCCTTGGGTGAAATAGATTTAAACGTCGAATTGATTGATGTTAGAGATACAGAGGATGCACAAGGTCGATTATCGGATATTAACGATGATGTAGATGAAGATGATGCGATTCTTGATCATAATTTTAGTCTGAATTCTCAACCAATTGATGCACCTTTAACAAATTTGAACTTTCTATTGGACCTAAACAACGAACCAGTTCTAGAAGATGATTCTGACATGGGTATGTTTTTCTTTTTATTGGATTGATAATTTCTCTGATTATTTCATCTTGGTCATAATGAGCTCATATCTTTGATTACTTATTAAACACATAAAAATTCTACAATTGTTGAAAGAATTCTGATGATATGTATTCGCAATAATTTGTTCATCCATTATCACAAAAGATAGTATTACTACAAGAATGATTATGATAGTTGAATTAAACGGGTTAAAAAAATTGCTCTCTTAACATATGGAAGTTATAATGCCTGACTTCATATTTTAACTTCAAATTTCAAATTCTGTTTTAGCATAGAATTTAACTTCAGATTTCAAATTTTGTTTTATCATAGATTTTAACTTATGGATTATTATGACTGATTTGTGTCTTAATGTTATGTTGCAGATATCGAATTGCAATTAGAACAAAATAACAAGAGAAAGAACAGAAATTTATCAAACGATGAACGTAGAGCCATATATGATATGCTACTCCAAAAGAGTGTAGATGGAAAACTAAAAAAGGGGACGACTCAATTGGTGGCATCAGTTTTTTCAATTGGTATTCGCACAATCCAACGTATTTGGAAACAAGCAGCAACCAATGATGCATATGTTGATGTTTCTCATAGAATGACAAAGAATTGCGGTCGTAAGCGAATTCATGTTGATTTGGATCGATTACGTGACATTCCTTTGCATCGACGTACGACTATCTGCTCTTTATCTCATTCGATGAACATGAAAAAGAGTACATTGTTTAGACGTCTACAAGAAGGAGAGATTCGACGACATTCCAATGCGATAAAGCCTTTTCTTAAGGAAGACAATATGAGATCTCGGCTGAAATTTTGCAAATCAATGCTTGAACAAAGAAGCATACCACATGATCCTATTTTTATGGGGATGTATAATATCATTCACATTGATGAGAAGTGGTTCTACATGACAAAGCAAAATGAGAAATTCTACTTGGCACACGACGAAGAAGATCCGTATCGCATTTGTAAAAGCAAAAATTTTATCGGAAAAGTGATGTTTTTGGTTGCCATAGCACGTCCAAGGTTTGATGCTCAAGGAAGTGAACTTTTCTCTGGAAAAATTGGCGTATTTCCTTTGGTTACACAAGAGCCGACTAGGAGGAGGAGTGTTAATAGAGCTGCCGGGACATTGGAGACAAAACCTATAACTTCAGTAACAAGAGAAGTTATAAGATCTTATATGATTGAAAAATTACTTCCTGCCATTAAGGAAAAATGGCCAAGAGAGGACTCGAGATATCCTATATTTATTCAGCAAGACAATGCAAGAACTCATATTGCTTTGAATGATGAGGAATTTTGTCAAGCTGCTGCACAAGATGGGTTTAATATTTGTTTGATGTGTCAACCTGCAAATTCTCCAGATTTGAATGTTTTGGATCTTGGATTTTTCCATGCCATTCAATCATTACAACAGAAAGAGCCTATTAAAAATATTGATGAGTTGGTAAATGCTGTGGTGAAGGCTTTCAACGATTATCCTACATTGAAGTCTAACCGTATATTTTTGTCATTACAACTGTGTATGATAGAAATAATGAAGGCCAAAGGTTCGAACAAGTACAAGATACCACATATCAAAAAAGCATTGTTGGAAAGAGAGGGCAACTTACCGACTCAAATAAAATGTGATTCTGAATTGGTACAAGAAGTTATGAATTATCTAAGTCAATTTGATGCAGGTATATATGACTTGAATTTTTGTATACTAATATCTGTAATTGTCCTTAAATAGGTGTTGGTTGGTTTAATTGGTTCTCACTTTGTTCTACAGACTAGCTCAAGTGGTTTCCAGTTTCAAGTCAGAGGCCTTTTGTATGGAGTTGCCAAGGGCTTCTTAATTTTGGTACTACAGACTAGCTCAAGTGCTTAATGCTGGTGTATGAATTTTGCTGAAAACTTCTGCTGATGTATGAATTTTGCTAAAAACATCTGCTGATGTATGAATTTTGGTTTGGATGTCATTACTAATTTCGTTATGCGGAATTTTGGTTTGGATATCATTGCTACATGCATTTTACAAACAATTTTAAGATTTTACCTACCCATCCCCCCTTCGTTGTAAATTAAATGAGTCTTACATATTTAGGCTATTTCTTTCTTTTTAAGTCTATACGTTGAGCAGCATTTTAAAAAAGATTTTTCAGAGATAATGGGTTTCCCCAGATAAGTCAGAGATAACTTCACCACCAGAATGGGTGCATGTACTTATATCCCCAAACCCCTCTTGTTTGAAATGGATAATACTAAAAGATATACCAACATGTTGAGAATGTAATTTTATGACAATTTCGCTATACCATAAAAATAATTCCATGAAGCCTTACATTTCAAGGTTACACACACCAAGATTCAAAACCACGAGAATGCAAAACACACGCCGAACTAACATATCTTAGTCATACATTTACAAGCACAGAAAAATACAACAGCAGATGGATGAAAACAGTACTACTGTGTCTTTCTTCATGTTCCATTTTCAGGACACATTTCCTATTTCCCTCGCCACCGCCATATCAGCACACATTTCTTCATGCTCCGTCATATCAGCACGAATAAAATTTTCAGGACGACGATTGTTTAAATAGGAAATAGGAAATGTGTGTTGTAAGGTTTTTCGTGGTTTGATATGGGGTTGTTTAATTAATGTGTGCTCGTTTTCTTAATTATTACGAGTATCTACTGTGTCTTTCTACATGTTCCATTTTCAGGAAGCAACTTTAGATGGGGGCATGACTAAAGCATTGCAATGTTGATAGAAGGTTCAAGACATGTGAACCATCATCCAATTTTAATGTGTTGTTGCTAATGAGAATAGAACTCCCTCCTGTAAATATTTTCTATTAGATGCTCATTCATGAAACTCAATGAAAGAGCAGAGCTACAAATAGATTTTACTGTATAAAATTATTATATGAATATTAAACTCATTTTGATGGATTCCTATGCTTTTTAAGCTTCATTTTCTTTGTGCTATTGTTCGAGATAATAATTTTGGTAAGCTTGAATAACATCCTCAAGCTTCACTTGAACATGAAGCCATTAGCAATAAGATAGTCAAGACCATTAAAGATATGGCTACAAAAAATCACCAAACTCATCCTCCAACTCAGTACCCTTCAAATGCTAAGTTGCTTACTTAAGATAACAGTAATTCTTCACATTAACCTGAAAGAAAATTGAAAATCATGACATGAAAGAGGAATATGACAAGGTCAAGGCTAAGCTTTCAATATACTCTGGGTTTTTTTCATTGTCTCTCTCTAGAATCCCTGTTCTACAAAATACTCCATGTTGTTCTCGAAACTCTCTTCCTGCCAGGAAAGTAAATAGATATGATTAATAAAAATTAGGGAGATAAATCTTCAACATATCCATGACAATATCTTGAAATTTTTCTTCACAAACTTCTTCGGCTACATTTGGAAACTTATTCAAATCGAATCCGAGATCCGCAGGTTGATTCAAATCAAAGTTCCATGGAACTTTGATATTTTCAAAATCAAAATCCATTGGTTGATTCAAATCAAAATCCATGAAATCTCCATTTTCTTGCATTTTCAATCTATGGAGTACTGTGTTTAAAAGAAGAATTGCAGCATCTATGGAGTATTATTTTGTCAAGCTGCTGCACAAGATGGGTTTAATATTAAAAGAAGAGTGTGTTTTAACATACATACAGGTCAAGATGGGTTTCTTTCTTCAAGCAATCAATTCACTCTTGGAAACCAACGAGAATGTCAAGAGTTTTTTGAACCAGAGCCAGAACCAGAAGATACTAGTATTATGAAGAAAGGGTAGTATTGGAATAAAAGTGGGCAATTTAACTTTGGACTTGTAAAACGTCTATTATTTTGGAAAAAATAAAAACTCCTTAAACGTCTATTATTTTGGGATGGAGGGAGTAGTAAGTACTCCTCTCTCCAGGATTAGGATTAGTCCTCATCGCTATAATTACTCGTAGCCCTACTTCTCCATAACAAGTATCTACTCATATATTACTTTTATTCTAAAATGTAAGATTATTATTACTTTTTTAAAATTAATTTAAGACCTTTTGAAGCTTAAAATTGATATTAATTTCTTTAATTAGCCAATATAATAATAAATATTTAAAAATATCTAAAAAATACTATTCATTCTAAGATTTATTGTTTAATAATTTTTAATAAATTATTTCAATTTTGAGATCCTCTTAATTCCTCCTCGGATTCTTAATTTATTTTGCAATTGAAAAATGAAAATGATGATGACTGCATTAATTGGCTCTTGTCGTCATTTGTTTAAAGATCCAAGTTTCATCAGCATATATCCCATCAAGAATAAGATGTGACTCGCAAAGAAATATCAGATACTAAAGGTTATGCGGCGCCTATGTGTCATTGTATTTTGAATTTAATTTTGATAAATTAATTAATATATGTGGACACGTAAGTAGAAAATTATTATTTTCTTTATATGTCAATATTGTAATGCTTAATTGATTAATTTATTATAAAATTAATTTTATAATAACGAGATACTTGCAATTCGTTGGCGCGGAGGACTTCTTCGATCCACTAGCAACGCTCACTTCAAGACCACGTACAACCGTCATTTGATCAACACCACCATGGCACGCACGTAATGTCTTAGTACTTATGCTTAGCTACTTGCATCTCGGCATGCCCCCAGTCGGCCATACATCCATCCCTCAAGCTCTGTCTCTCTCTAACAAGTTGCAATGTGAGTAATTAAAGTAGACAACATTCTTGTGCTTCTTAAGTGGGTTATTTTGGGGACACATAGATTATGAACACAAGTAGATAGATATATATGTGCTTTTCCAGCGTGAAAGTACAAAGTATCTTTCGCAGTTAGGCTGCATATATATAATTGAAGTCTAGTCAAATATGTTATGATCCGTAATTAATATTTGTTATGAATTATAAATAAATAAATATTATTATTAGTGTCTAATATAAAAATCAATAATCGATATTAGAACTGAAAAATTCACGCCCGCTATTATTAGTAACGGACGATGAGTTACGTCCGTTACTAATGGTAGCGGATGACGCCGAAAATAGTATCGTCGTTCGTTACTATTAATAGCAAATGTAAATTATTATTATTATTATTATCATCGTCGTCCGTTATTATTTTAAAATTATTGTTATTATTATTTTGAAATTATTATTTTTAATATTATTACTCCCTCCGTCCCAGAATAAAAGTGATTATTACTATTTCAAGTAGTAACAAGTTAAATGTCTACTTACCTTAAATGGTCTATTTTTTATAATAATTTGCCTATAACACCCTTATTATTAATTGTTATATTTCTATTCTCTATGCATATTTATGGGGCATCACTAGTAATGCGCAGGAAACTATACAATTAAATGAGAATTTAAATATGGATAATTTTATCATTTTATCCTCTTTCTTAATATGCACAAAAAATTAACCAGAAATTTTATCCTAGGACGGAGGGAGTATTATTTAAAAATTATTATTATTATTATTATTATTTTGAAATTATTATTATTATTGTTATTATTATTATTACTTTGAAATTATTATTATTATTTTGAAAATAATAATAATAATAATTATTATTATTTAAAAATTATTTTTATTATTACTATTATTATTAGTTTGAAATTATTATTATTAATATTTTTATAATTATTATTATTATTATTATTTTGAAATTATTATTATTATTATTATTTTGAACCAACTAAATCTATGCAGGGACCATTAGCGTGGTTATTCATATAAAAATATTTTTATAATTTAGATAAACTGTTTTTAAAAAATTTAATTCATAAAAATTAATATTATTATTTTAAAATTATTATTATTATTATTACTATTATTATTTTGAAATTATTATTATCATTAATATTTTCGTTATTATTATTTTGAAATTATTTAAAGATAATAAAATTTACTACTCCTTTTTGTTTAAAGGTAACAGAGAACTGTTATGACAACACTCCGCTCCACGTTAGCTAAAAAATGGGGTCAATATGTACAGTCAACATTTCGTCTATTTTTTTGGTCTGAAATGATAAGTAATGACCATTTGATAATTATTTTAAAGTATAGTTATGCGATTATAACAAAAAAAGTTTCAATAACAACAATAAAAATCGAGATTTAATAGAGTGATCAAAAAATCTATTATCCCTTTCCAGCAGCTTTGGCATTATGATGATGGATGATGATCATGATGCTCATGCCATGGAGCTCTCTGGTCCATGATAATACTTGCAACTATTCCATATCAAGAAGCCAAAAGAAACATAGTAAAAAAGTGTGGAGAAGTAAATTTTTAATTCTTTACTTGGAAAAAAATTAGAGTAGCCCTTTTTTTGAGTTAGTATTTCTTAGTATTATATGGTTGAATGTAAATATCTATTCCTTCGAATTTCTCTTTTGCCATGTCTACAATGCAATTACTATTTAATAAATATGGTTGATAACTTTAAATCCGCTTCAATTGCTATGACCATTTTATTTATTATTTATGGGGTTGGTGGTGATGTATGTAAGTTCAATTATTTTTTTTATTTACTATTGGGGAAAGACTCATTTGATTTATGGAGTTGGATAGATGGAGTTTGGTTGGGTGGGTGGGTGGGTGGGTGGGTGGGTGGGTGGGCATGAACGTCGTCAGAGCATCTGATCTGGTCACACTAGTGTGAGACAGTGAAAGAGAAAGCAAAAAAGAGAGTTTTGACCAAAAGAAGAGAAAATGTCATTTTGATGTTGGGGGAGGGGGGAGGGGGGAGGGGGGAGGGGGGAAGGGGGGGTCTTAGGTGGTGTTTGATAAAATTGAGTGTTAAGACCTGAACAGTTTAGACAGCTGAATAATATAGAGCCTCTGTCCAGAATTGTGTCTGAATGAAAAAATGTTGTTTGATAATTAATTTTTCTAAAATGTCTGAATAATAGTATTTTACCATTTTAACCCTCTAAATAATTTTTTTAAAACTATTAATATTTTTCTATATTAGTAGTTGTTTGATATTCTTTCTATATTAGTAGTAAACTATTAATTCTCTCTCTCTCACACACAAAATTCTATTATTTACTTTAATTCACCATTTACATACCATAACGCAGCATCAAACACCACCTCTTGAAGTCTTGATTCTAAATTCCCACTCCATAGTATATAATACCACTTAAAAAAACCCAAAAAAAACCCACCATAGTTGTTGACTTTGTTGGAGCAGCTTATATTGCTTGCAACAGCAAATTTGTAATCTTTGATCAAACAAACAGTATGCCTCTTCCACTTCCTTAGCAGTTTATTTGCTCAGTTCCTCAAATCACTTCACTCTCCACTCCCCTCACCAGTCACCATGCCCAAATTACTCAATTCTGACTTCTCTCTCCTCTCATTCCTCACTTTAATTCTCTTCTCAACTGCCCCATCCCATCAAAATCAACAAATTCAGCAAGATGAAGACATGCCCAGATTACATTCCTCACCAAAGTAGCCCAATCAATCTCTAATATCAAAATCCAAACCATCTCTCTTTCTTCCCCATATTACAAACCCCATCTCCTCCTCACTCTGCCAGGCTCCAATCCTTCTCTCCCCTCCGTTCTCTTCAATTCCCACCTCGATTCCGTCCCTGCCGAACCAGAAAAGTGGATCCACTTGATTCACCTTCGCATTCTCCGTTCTCTTCCGGTCGATGGTCGCGTGAAGGGAGAGAAAATCAGTAGGTTAAAATTGTATGAGGATAAAGGAATGATTTTGTAATATTGTTGAGGTCATTTTTGTCCAAAAAAAACAAAATTCGCTCAGATGCTTCTCTGAATGGTATAGAATTATTTTTGAATCTTATCGATTCAGAGGTATTAAGAGGCTTAAAATTTTTTACCAAACAAGTTGTGCCTCTGACCGAATCAGAGGCACACCTATTAAGAGGCTTTAAGATCCAAACAAACACCACCTTAATCTGAATAATGCATGGTTGGAGTCATTTTCAGTTTGATGCTTTTGCAGAATCATGCGCTTCCTGCTCTGCACAGCTCACCACTTTTCATTTCTCCTTCGTTTTTCCTACTACTGCAGCTGCTACTTTCTTTTTTTTCCCCCACAAATTTCCAATAACCCACCTCTCCTGACTACTCCTGCCTGTCCACCAAATAAGAAAAAATTGCTCATGATACTTGCCACTTGAGCTCAATCACTAGCCCTAGTGAAACACTCCATTTGTATGAGAGGAGTGCCAATTACAAATATATGTTTACCAAATTCTCTACTAAATCTTTTTATAAATATAGAGAATCGTTAAATACACAACAAAAGTGTCGTTGTATATGTACAACGACGGTTGAAAATCGTTACTATAAAATCTATAGCGACACTTTTGTTATGGGAATAACAATTTAATTTTTGTTGTGGATTTAACAATTTTCATAAATATATTGTGATATTTTTTTGAAAGCCAACTTCAGAGGGTTGCCATTTTAAATACGATTAATTTCATAATTCATATCAAGAGTGAACAATGCAATAATCACTGGCCTCACTATGGAAGAGATGAAGCCTCATATAAAGTAGGAAGAACAAATTATTAGCACAGTATAAATGAAATACTGAAATTGCATTATTTTGGGTTGCGGAGAAAAAAGACTTTTTAATTTTTAAATATGAGAAATATCTCTGAAAGAAATTTTTTTTCTTCTTAAAAATAGTAATTTTAAAATATATCTCTAATTTTAAAATAAAATGAGTACAATTTTATAAAATCCTCTTCCAAAAGGACCATGGTTAACACACCCTTATTTCAAGCTATTGAGAAGTGATGATTTAAATATACCTCCTCGATTTCAACTTATACGATTATTATTAATTTTTAAATATCAATTATATATATTTTTATATTCAAAATTAAGATAATTAATAAAAAATTATTAAACAATAAATCTTATAATGATTAGAATTTTATATATAATTTATAATATTTATCATTATATTGACAACAAATAAAAAAATTATTAATTTTAAATTAAAAAAATATCTTAAGTTGACTTTAAAATATTAATGATGATACAATATTTAACCCGTGTCTTGAGGATGTGTATAGCTAAAATATCTTCATCACATATTTTCTAAGATTATTGTTGGGTCATGATATTTCTCTTATTGGGCCAAGTAGATTGGGTCCTCATTAGTGAGTCTTAAAGTTACTGGGTCTAGTCATTATATTATTCTTGTTGGGTCCTTTTTAGATCTGGTCAGGTCAGTGGATCGACCCATTAGATATTTTAATATCTCTATCTTTGACTTGTAATGATAAAAAAGCATGATAGATACTGTTGTAACTGCAATGCATTAATGTGGATGAGATTATAACCGGTCGGCGGCATAAATAGTGCATGGAAAAGGTGACAGCCTGCATGCAGTCGGCAGAAATCACTGAGGAGTGGGGGTCTGTGTCAGAAAAAAGTGGGTGGCACGATAAATCGGGCAAGAGAGTATAACCTAGTAAGGAAGTCTTCAAGAAAACGGTACGTACATACACATAACTGATATTTTTTATCTCTCAAGACACTAGAGATTATATCCTCCATTGTTAACCCTTGTGAACACCGGTACTGACTCTCACGCCTGAGCTATCCCCCGACGGTCGAAGTCGTCAAGCTTTTGGTGTTGATCGTGTTTACTGTGCAGGATACAGACGCGTGTTATGTGATTGAGGCGCGTGGAAAGATCCTAGTGTTCACATTGGCGCTAGAAGGAGGGCTGAGTTCTAGTGTCATTGAGTTTTCAATCACATTCATCTAACCTACTTCGGAGGATGGTGAGGAGTAGAGATGATACGCCTGAAGGGCAGGCGATGGGTGTGAGTTCATCGTTCCCTCGTGTTTCTGTTAAGGATCGTCTGGGTCCTTCCAAAAGTGCTCATGAGAGTACGGCTTCTAAGCGTGATTCTGGGGGTTCTCGTTCGAGGGTCTATGTCAAAGCCAGAAGGAGGTTAAAGTTCAACGAGGATAGAGATCGTGACCAGGACCGAAGGCGAGTAGAAGGTTCACTGTCTAGAACTCGTCACCGAAGTGGCCACAAGACTGCCAAGTTGGCGAAGATGGCAGAGGATGTGGATAAGGCTTTGGATGTTCTTCTAAAGCAAAGGGAAGATATAGTCGAACAGATGCTTCGGGTCGTAGAGTTAAGGGACGAAGCGTCCAGTCATGTTCAGTCCGAAAGACGAAGCAGGCATAAGGAGATACAACGGCGAGAGGGGAAAGAGCCAGAACATTCTATACATGTATCTCGGGATCGTTCTCACGACCGAAGGAGATCGAAGAGCAGAACTCCCGTAGCATCGAAGAAGGCACTTATGGTCGTTGGTTCTCAGCGTCGAGACGATGACAGACAAATAAGCAGATCGAGGGAAGTCGTGCCAAAAACTCGAAGGAGAGAGCATCAACACGAATATTCTGGTCATGAGGATAGAGTTGCACGTCGGAGTAGATCCAGAAGTCCAATAAAAGCAGGGGGGTCGGCTGGAGGAGGTTGATCCGCTCAGAAGCAGAACGTTATTCAGGAGAAAGAAGTCTCCTCGTAGTCAGAAGGTGTGGATTTTCTGGTGAGGGAATTAAAGGAGCTCAGAAAGCAGTTGGCTGAGGTGCAACAGGTGAAGGACACTGCGGGAAAAAAGGCATCTCCTTTTTCCTCGAACATTCTTAAGGAAAAGGCAGACATCACCAAGAAGTTGCCTCGCATGGAAAGTTACGATGGGTCTGGGGACCCTTATGACCATAGCCAAGCGTTCGACCGGCTGATGGATTATTATGATTTCACCGATGCTGCTAAATGTCACACGTTTGTCACAACGTTGAGGAAGGATGTAAGGCAGTGGATGGGGAATTTGCCGGCAAATTCGGTATCCTTGTGGACTGAGCTTTGCAACAAGTTCCATGCTCGTTTCGGGAGCAACCGAAGAAGGGGGAAGCCCACGGGTTCTTTAGCACAGGTCCGTCAGTTCATCAATGAATCCTTGGGTCAGTATGTGAAGAGGTTCAGAGAAGCTGTGGGTCAGGTGTCGGACTTTAATGATCTTCAGGCTGTAGGATTATTTCAGAACGGGCTAGATCTGGTAAAGTTCGAGAAGCTGGCGAAGAAGCTGATGTTTCATCATCCGAAGAGCTTGGCCGAAGCTTTTGACAAAACAGAAGGCTATATTATAGTGGAGGAGGCTATGAATAGCCTGAAACGTCCTTCTTCAGACCCAATGAAGGAGGTAGACACTCCTAAGGTTGAAGGCGATCAGAAGAAGGTGAGAGGTTATAATAACCGGCCAGAGGGCAGTTCGAAGAGGTACAACAACTTGTGGCGACAGGGAAGTATTCGTCCACCTGCTCCTACCCTGAAGGTGAATAAGGTTTACACCAAACTGAATACGGATAGGTCGGTGAATTTGGACCAGATCAGAAACCAGTCATTCTTTGAGCCACCTCGTGATAACTATAAGACAGGACAGGGCAACGCTCGGAAATATTATGGTTATCATCAAGCCGCAGGCCATGATACTAATGAGTGTTGCAATCTGAAGAACTTCATGGAGAAAAAGATTCAAAGTGGTTTGCTGGTTCAGTATGTGGTCGGGAGGGACCAACCAGATCAACAGAATATCGACCGTACTGTTCAGACGGTTCAAACGGTTCCACCCATCCAGAATGCTCCAACACCACCACTGAGGCCCGTCGTTGATGTAATAACCGGTGGGACAGCAGGGAAGTTGGTAGGGAAGAAGAGGAGGAGATATCTGGATTCAGTCATGTCCGTGACGTGTGCTACCCCGAAGACTGACAGACCGCTTCCAGGGACAACTATATCTTTTAATGATGTTGATTATCCTTCGGAGGCCATCGAACCCCATGAAGGAACCTTGGTGATCACATCACAGGTGGGTTCAGTGGACATGAAGGGAATGATGGTTGACAACGGGTCTTCCGTTGATATTCTATATGTCTATCCTTATCAAAGGATGCATCTTGATGGGCGAAAGATGGATGTGGGGCAGGAAGCCCCCTTATATGGCTTCAGCAACAATCCGGTCAAAGTGGTGGGAACTATTGAGCTACCGGCCATCTTTGAAACTGCTCCGCAACAAGTAGAAATAACGTGTAAATTCTATGTTGTGTACTTAGATTCGGCTTACAACGCCATATTGGGACGACAAACCTTGACTGTTCTCCAAGCAGTGACCTCCATCCCTCACTTTAAGATCAAGTTCCCAACGACCCATGGAGTTAGAGAGGTAGCAGGGGACTTAGACCTGGCCAGACGATGTTATAGGAATGCATTAATCGCTTCGGGAGTAGGGGTCAGCAAGCAGAAGCAAACCATGACAATTGAAATCGAGCCCTTCACTGAAAGTAGTTCGGAGCCATTGGTTATTCTTGCAGGGGAGACAGAGGAGATCGAGCTGGTCCTCGGAAAGAAAGACAAAACAGTAAAGATTAGTTTGGGTCTGCCGGAACCCTTCGGATAAACCTTATGGAACCTCTTCACTGTTATGCGGACATTTTTGCATGGGAGCCACAAGACATGCCAGGGATCAACCGAAAGATTGCCGAGCACCGACTAGATGTGGATCCATCAAAGAAGCCAGTTTGGCAGAAAAGGCGGATCTTTGCACCTGAGCGTCAGAGGATCATTGATGAGGAGATCGCGAAGCTGATAGGTGATGACTTCATCTTTGAGATCGATTACCCGGAGTGGATGACTAATGTAGTGTTGGTGCAGAAGCAGAATAAAAAGTGGTGGGTTTGCATCGACTACACGAACCTGAACAAAGCCTGTCCGAAGGACTTCTATCCTCTTCCCCATATTGATAAGCTCATCGATGCCATTTCGGGGTATGCATTACTAAGCTTTATGGATGCTTTTTTAGGTTATCATCAAATCTCCATGTGCAAGGAAGACATTCCGAAGACAACTTTCATCACTCACTATTCGGTGTATGCCTATAAGAAGATGACCTTTGGCCTGATTAATGCTGGAGCCACCTATCAAAAAATGATAAACTTTGTCTTCCAGAAGTAGCTGAGGAGGAACATTGAGGTGTACGTGGATGATATGATCGTGAAGAGCATGAATGTTCAGATGCACTTGGATGATCTAGAGGAATGCTTTCAGACTGTCCGTTATCATAAGTTGAGGCTCAATCCTGCAAAGTGTACCTTCGGGCTTGGTGCAGGAAAGTTCCTAGGTTATCTGGTCAGTCAAAGGGGCATTGAGGCCAATATGGAGAAGATCCAAGCTATTCTCGACATGAAGACTCCTCAGTCGTTCAAAGACGTTCAACGTCTGACTAGTAGGATTGCAGCTTTGAGGTGGTTCATGTCCAAATCTGTAGAGAGATGTTTGTCATTCTTCGACACACTGAAGGGACCGAAGAATGCAAAGACGTTTCAGTAGACTTCGGAGTATGAAGATGCCTTCCAATGCATAAAGACATATTTATCTTCGGCTCCTTTATTGGTGAAACCTGCTCCTGCTTAGACATTGTATTTATATTTGGCTGCTAGTTCATTGGCGGTCGGAGCTGTTTTGGTTCGGGAAGCAGGAGGGAAGCAACATCCGGTTTATTATGTCAGTCATGTCCTAAGGGATGCCGAAACCAGGTATCCAAATATTGAAAAATTTGCTTTTGCTTTGATAATTGCTAGTCAAAAGTTTCGGCAATATTTTCAAGGTCGGCACCTGGTCGTCTACACGGATCAACTACTGAAGAAGGTAATGAGCAAGTCGGAAGTTTCGGGGAGACTAGCAGCATGGACGATGGAATTATCCCAATTTTTCATTGAATATCATCCCCGAACTACTATAAAGGGTCAAGCCTTAGCCGATTTTATGGTGGAATGCTCGTTCTCCGAAGTAGATGCTGAGCCGCCAGAAGCTAAGACGTTCGATCGAGCAGTTGCAGTTCTTCAGTATGGTCAAAGCCTGTTGACTTTATATGCAGATGGGTCTTATACTGCGAGTGTAAATGGAGCAGGGATTATCTTGTTGAGTCCGGAGGGGTTTAAGGTACAGCAGGCCATCAGATTTGGGTTCCGAGCAACGAACAATGAGGTCGAATACGAAGCAGTGCTAGCAGGATTTTGACTGGCGAAGAGTCTAGATGTTCAGAAGCTGATCATTTATAGCGACTCTCAGTTGATCGTTAAACATTTGTCAGGAGATTATGAAGCTCGTGGGACGAGAATGATCAAATATTTGGCAGAGTTAAAAGACCGGCTTCAGTACTTTGTCTCTTATGAGTTTCAGGGTATAGAGCGTAACGACAATTCCATTGTCGATGCATTGTCGAAGCTGGCCACTACGGATGCTAATGTTTTTAATGGGTCGGTTTATTTGGAGGTTTTGCAGCAGTCGAGTTTTCAGCATGAAGCCGTGATGTGCATTGAACGTTCCAACTGTTGGATCACTCCCTACATTGAATATCTGGCAGATGGCATCCTTCCTTCGGATCAGATGCTGGCAAAGAAGGTCAAGTACAAGAGTGCCAACTTCGTTCTTATTGATGGAGATCTTTATCAAAGAGCATTTTCGTCACTGCTGCTGAAGTGTTTGGTTCCGTCTGAGGCTTAATATATTCTTCAGGAGGTTCACGAGGGTATTTGTGGTGACCATATGGCTGCTAAATCACTGGCCTATAAAGTACTTCGGAAAGGATACTACTGGCCTACGATCTTCAAGGAAGCTACGGAGTATGTGATGAAGTGTGAGAAACGCCAGCTCAACAGTCCGATCCCACATCAGCCACCAGAAGAGCTATAATCGATCTTATCTCCTATACCCTTTACTGTCTGGTGGTGGATATACTGGGTCCGTTGCCAAAAGCGAAAGGTCAGGTCAGTTTTGTTATAGTGGCTATCGATTATATGACCAAATGGGTAGATACAAAACCACTTCGGTTGATAATAGAGCAAGAGTGTTTGAAGTTCATGAAAGAGTCTGTAGTATTCCGCTTTAGAATTCCTAAAGTGGTTATATCAGACAACGGACGCCTGTTCGTGGGATCAAAATTTGAAGGATTTTTGAAAGAGCTGGGGATTCATGTGAGACCCTAGATTTTATGAATAAATATTTAATTTTCTCGAATTATATTTTTGAAAATTATAGTGTGAATTTGATATAATGTTATAGTTGTGGGTAATATTTATAAATTTTGCAAAGTACGGAAGTTGTTATAAAATATTCGTTTGGTCGGGGAATATTCGTACGACGGCACAATCATTGGTGGACCCCACAACGGAAGTATTGTCGTAGTTAGAAAACGACAAAATTATCTTTCTATAAAATAACGGCGGAGGTGTTACCGTTAAAACTGTTGAACTACTCGGTAGTAAAAGTACAGAAATACGCATGGTTGCATAGTAACACACGGTATTGATTATTGATGCTTACGTGAGAAGTCACTCAGCTATACTCAATTATTGCTACAGTAATTGCTGCATCATATTTCTTATATTATTGATTCAATTATTGTCACAGTATCATCTGTATAATATGTTATATTATTTAAACAATAATTGAGACGACAAGTTATAATGATTAATAATTGTTGAAAGATTAATTATGTGTTGATTAAAAAATAAAATGATTTCTGGGGGGCCATATGTCGTCATCTAAGAGTCTCTTTTGTAAATAGTAATTACTTTTGTAAATAGTAATTACCTTCGTAAATAGTAATTACCTTCGTAAATAGTAATTACTTTTGTAAATAGTAATTACTTTTGTAAATAGTAATTACCTTCGTAAATAGTAATTACCTTCGTAAATAGTAATTACCTTCGTCAATAGTAGTTGTCCCTTCAATATTACCAAGAGTTAACTGCCTCTTCGGTGTTCCAAGGGTTAATTACCCCTTCACAAATAGTAGTTGTCTCTTCAATATTACCAAGAGTCATTTTGACCCTTCGTTAAGACCAAGAGTCACCCTCAGTTTTTCTATAAATAGAAAGCTCATTCCTTCATTATTTCTTACGAATTCACTGAAACTCTAGAGAGAAAGAATAAAAGTATTCTGCTACTTCACTTTTCCAATATTCAGTTCTTCTAAGGTTGGGAATATTATTTGTTGTACTCGTAAGGGGTGTTATTATTTCTTATTCATGAAGAGAACTGTTGTTATTCCATTGCTTATTATTCTGTTGGAATAACCTGTATACGCGGTTTACCCTATACTTGGTGACATTCTTCTATTATTCTGTTGGAACATCCTGTCTGTGTGTTTTACACCGGACCTAGTTCCATTTTTATTATTCCGTCTTTATTATTCTGTCGGAATATCCTGTCTGGGCTATACGCCGGACCTGGTTCCATCATTTATTATTCCGCATTTATTATTCTGTTGGAGTATCCTATCGGTATGAATTTCACCTGACTTGGTTCCGTTATTATTATTCTGAGAGGAATAACCTGTTTGTGCGGTCTCTATCTCATGCATGGTGATATCTTTTGTTATTGTATTCGGTATTACTCAGTTGATTAAAATTCTGACTTCTATACTCCATGAAATTAGTGGAATATCCTTGATATTTGCGCTTCATCCAGTATCCTTTCATGGAAATATTCTTCTGATCATTCTTGAATTTTACACCACAAAACAGTATCGTGTTGACAATTTGGACGTTAATAATTCCTGGATAAAATAATTCTTGAACTTGTTTTATTGAATTCTTATATCATTGTCATCATCCTCTTATTTATATTTTTGAAAGTCATATGTGGCCTGTAGTGCATAGATGGACTTGGTATGATTATGACCAGGGATTATTCGGTGTAATCATGACCGTAATGTTACAAATGATGTGGTAAAAGTCTCATTTGCCGTAGTGCATTGATGGACAGTTGTTGGCATGATCATGACCATTAATGAATACACAAATATTCTTGGCCCGTAGTGCATGAATAATTGTGGTCGTGATACTAAAGAATATCCTTGGCCGTAGTGCAGGGGTGATTCGATGATGTGGAATATTTATTAAGCTGAGTCTCAGCTATAACAGTGATGAAAAACCTTTTAAATCATAAAAGATAGTAGATTTTATTTTCTACTTGACTCTTTTAATGGATTGCTGGTTCCGCTGCAGTTAAACTTGATGTTTATTATATTTTATCAGTTTAATACTGTTGAAGGCTAATGTTAATTTATTCTGTATTATCTTAGTCATAATATTTCTTACTAGGCTAGTTGAGCTCACCCTTTCTTTCACTGTTCTCTTCAGGAAATGAGAATATAGTTGGGACGAGTCCGGAAACGGAGTAATGGTCCAGAGGATAGCATTAGTAGTCCTCACTATTCTGTGAAATAGTGTGATAATAATTGTATTGAGGACTCCTTTTGAGTTTGTATGATCTCTAGTAGACAATAATTGTATTCAAACTCACAGTTATATTTTGTCGTATTGTATACGACAGTGGTATTAGTAAGTTGTATTTAAATTCTGTACCATGTATCTGGCGACTCAAGATGGGTGATGTATACCTAATTTTGGGGGCGTCACAGTTCAGCATAAGAAGACTTCGATGGCTCATCCACAGTCGAATGGGCAAGTTGAGGTGACCAACAGGACACTGCTGAATGGGATCAAGCGCAGACTGGACGAAGCTAAAGGAAGATGGCTAGAAGAGCTACTCAGCGTGTTATGGGCTTATCGGACTACACCGAGGACTACCACAGGGTATTCACCTTTCAGATTGGCCTATGATACTGATGTCTTTGTCCCAATCGAGATTGGATCTCCAAGTCTTCGGGTCAGTCAATTCAAAGAGATCAACAACGATGAAGGACTGAAGGCCAACTAGGATCTGTTGGAAGAAGTCAGAGAGGTGGCTTTGATTAAGTTAGCAGCCTACCAGCAGAGAGTTGCCAAACACTACAACAAGGGGGTTAAACTTCGTAGATTTGAAGTGGGGGACTTCGTCCTTAGAGAAGTCGAAGCATCTACACCTCAGAACATGGGAAAGTTGATGCCGAACTAGGAAGGACCGTATGAGGTGATCGAAGTACCAAAGCCAAGGACTTATCGGTTAAAGGCATTGGACGGATCCAAGATCAAGAACACTTGGCATGCTAGCAGGCTTCGAAAATACTTTCAGTAGAGATTGAGTCAGTTTATCGGAAGTCTGTAAATGGTGGTTCATCATCAATAAAAGATTAACTTTTTCATAATTGATCTTCTTCCTATTTGTCCTAAGTCCTTAATGGTGTAAGGAGGTATGGTCGGAATCGCTGGCCATTTGATGGCAACCTTTTTGTCAGGTGTGTCCTTATGAATCTGTCTTACCGCGAGTGGTAAGAAAATTTCATGGTCCTTAATGGTGTAAGGAGGTATGGTCGAACTTGTTGGCCATTCGATGACAGCCTTTTTGTCAGGTGTGTCCTTATGAATCTGTCTTACCGCGAGTGGTAAGCAAATTCCATGGTCCTCAATGGTGTAAGGAGGTATGGTCGGACTCGCTGACCATTCGATAACAGCCTTTTTGTCAGGTGTGTCCTTATGAATCTGTCTTACCGCGAGTGGTAAGCAAATTCCTTGGTCCTCAGTGGTGTAAGGAGGTATGGTCGGACTCGCTGGCCATTCGATGACAGCCTTTTTGTCAGGTGTGTCCTTTTAATTTTGTTCTACCCCGAGTGGTAAACAAATGTACTTATATACTTGTTCTACCCCGAGTGGTAAATAAGATCTTGACAGTGCAAGGAAGATCATCCGAATTCACCCTATTCAATATCTGTCTCACACTTTGGAAATGATAAGTACACATTACTTTATTTTATTCAAGTGTCGAGTTCGGTTCCTTCAATTCAATTCATTAAGTTCACTTTATTATGTTCAGTATTGTTCCTTAACTTAACTATTATATGACTTGCCTAATTCATAGATATAAGTTAAGTTCATTCAAGTTCATTGATGCTGAATTATTGACAAGAAAAGTATTAGACAGAAGCCATGACAAAGAAAGTTGATAATTCATAAATAAGTTCACAATTCATCCATCCATTCAATCCTAATAATAAACTATTACATAAAATTAAAAATTTCTGATAAAGTTCTTAAAAATTAAATCACAAAAAGACAGAACAGATTCAAGCACCACCTTCGACCTCGGAGTCAAGAAGAGCCGGATCCAATTGAGTTGCGGCCAACTTTTCCTTGCCCGCTCCCGACAGTCTTCATACCCTTCTAAATACACCTTCAAAATCTCAGTATTAAGCTCATCAGATGTCCTGTAGTCCATCTGTATTTGCTTAATCATCTCTTTGGTCAGAAGGGGACCCCGTGCCTCGAGAGCTTTTATCTTGTGACGAAGCTTATGGCGCTTTGCCTTGTGTGCCTCCTTATCATCTTGAGCTTTCATCTGGACTTCACTAAGTTGTATCGCCAAGCTTCGATGAGCTGTGACGAGTTCTTCATTTTTAGTCTTTAAAGCTAGATTCTCCCAACTAGGCCGACGTTCATATCAGTTAGGGATTACTGGCTAACCTTGTTGGCTTTCAGCTCCTCTTTAACTGCCCTCTGTTTGTCCTCTGACGCCTTCAAGTCTTCCTTGGCTTGAGCCAAGTCTCTCTAAAGACCTTCATTAGTGTGAAGGACGCCTTCATGCTCACTTCTCTCCCGAGCCAGTGACGCCTTCAGCATATTATTTTCCTGCCTCAGAAAATCCTCTTCGCCCTCACCGTTAATATACCTGGGAAGTAAACGTCCAAAAAGAGTATTTGTCTGCATATGTTCAACAATATCCAATCAGTTTCGGACACTTAAGTAAGAAAAGAAATGTATAAATCCAAAATAAACCATCACTTACCTTAGCCAAATAGCTCATTCCTTCGTCAAGCAGATACATGTCTGAATGATTACCGAATCGGTGATCATCAGTCTCTCGAACGAAAGTTTTGAAAAGATGGAATGGGAAATTGGCGTTGAACCGAGGCCATAAAGTTGGTGTTCCCATTGCATCATTCTGAAACTCTTATGATGAAGGCCTCGAAGGAGAAGGCATGGCTTGGTCATGAGGTGGAGAGGGATCTATGTATACGTTTTCAGGGGAAGGGGATCGTACCGGAATGGACTCGCGCGAGGGAGATGGGGCAGAAGCCGAACTGGGGAGACTGTCAGAAGGATGTTTCCTCTTCCTGGACAATGGTGGAGCGATTTCGACCTCTTCTTCGTCAGATACTTGAATCTCGACCGGATTTGATGGATGAATTTTGGATGAGGAGGGATGTACTTTAAACACCCCGGCTGTCAGGGGGGTAACTTTGGCCCTTAACTTCTTGATTCGAAGAAGATTTTTTCGATCAGGTCGATCGAGTAAACTTCCTTGAGGAGGGTTTGGCTTGGTGACTGGCTCGGGTTCTGAAGCAGGTTCAGGGTTCTAAGGAGGGGGTGAAGTAGGAATGGACCTGGGTTTTTGAATAGCCATCTTCTTCCAACGAGGTTGAAGAGTCTCTTTGGAAGGAGGGAGTTCGTTGGCTTCTGGTTCTTCGGTTTGAGGTTCGGTAGTCCAGGCTTCAGGATTTGGGTCGTATCCAAGACCTGTTTCTGTCAGGAGAATTTTAACAACATTCGAAGACTTCCCAGACAAGAATTCTTCAAAATCTTTTACATTTGAAGATGTCGGCTTGATCAAGTATACTGCAAAGAAATAGAACATCATATATTAAAATTTACACCATTAAATATTTCAAATTACCATGCAACTAAATGATTTGGAACTTACACTTGTGGTCATATAACCATGCTTATTTGGTGAGAAGACCATGATCTCACTCCTTCGATGGGAAATTCTCGAAGAGCTCGATCATTTCGCTTATCCGCTCCTCAGGAATATCACCAAAATCGGCATAAACCTTATCCTGCGTAATCCAGTCCGGCAAAGAAGAAATCTCTGGTCCTTTGACGAAAAACCACCCCTTATGCCATCCTTTGTTACTGAAAGGGGTGGATACAATTGACTTTCTTTCAAATTTTTGCATGTCTTCGGCGATTGTTTACCTAAAACCATCCCTTTTCTTGGGATTGGGCAACCTTGTAGACAGTAAAGAAAAAATCAAGTGCGGGCTCTACCCCGACTTCGTGACAAAATGCAATAAAGGCGAGAATATGAATGTAAGAGTTCGGCACCAGTTGAGCAAAATCGACGCCAATAAATCCCAGAAGAGTAACTAAAAAGATGTGGAGAGAAAATCGGACCCCCTTCTCCTGAATAGTCACCGGGACACACGTCCATCCTTTAGGCCGTTGGTACATTCTCTCCTCGGAGCTAGGAACCCTCACCAAATGGGTACCAGGGATCTGATAGCGAGTTCGAATCCTCTGTAGCACTATTTCCGTAACCTTTGATGGAGTATTAGCATGGGGGTACTGTTCTTTGTTCATGAAGAACGCAAAAGGATTAGGAAAGAATTTTGGAGGTAGGACTGCTTACTGGTAGATTGGTAGATGACATAGACGTCCTCTAGAGTAGAGGTGCATATTCCCCCAGGCAGTAACGAATGTGCAAGTAGAAGAGAACCATCGTGAGATCAATACAGTAAAGGCGTGATGGTTCTATTGGATATATAGGTCTCTGCATAGTTGAACACAACAAAAGATGCCCGCACTCTTGAGTATATCCACGTAATCAGTGTTTCCAATGATCTCATCAATCCAATCCTGCTATCCTTGAAGGCGACTAGATGAATCAAACATGAAGCGAAGGGGACTGAAAGGGTATTATTGTTTCTCTATCACTACTAAAAAATGGTCATTTGTGGTGGTCAAAATCCATCACAAAAAGTAAAAAAACCATCACGAAAGGTTTACGTGATGGCTTTAAGAATCACAATGACTGTCTTGTATACGCCCATCATGAAAGGTTTTACTTGATGGTTTTGGCAATCACGCAAATGTTTAGTGCTTTTGTGATGATTAATACAATCACATTGACATATAATCTATTGTGATTGTCAAAGTCATCACAAAAAATTAGACTTTAGGGATCAAATGTAAGAACGTGAATCTGTGTTTACGTATAATTTATTTCACTATATTAATTATATCTATATTAATTGTATCAAATGATAGTTGTAGGATTCGAACCCTCTCCCATTTGCAAACTAAATAACGAGTATTACCATTACACCAAAACCCAGATCATGATTATAATTTTAAAATAAAATATAAAAGGAAACATATGTGGGTTGACTTACTAAACAAAATTACTTCCACATAAGATTTGGTGATTGCAATAGCAGTCATAAATACTCTATAATGATGGTAAAATTAGTCATCACTAAGAGTCATCATATATTTTATTATTTTGTGACGGCTTGAAAATTCCATCACAAAATATTTTTTTTTTATAATTATAGATAAAAATCGTCACAAAAATTTATCTTTTTTTAATTTATTGTTCCAACAACATGTGTGATTTCTTGAGTCAACAAAATCACAAAGAAAGGACACGTTTATCTCAAATGTTACGGTTACATTACTGTGCGAAAAAGGCTGAAACTTGGTAAATGTCACGTGATATTACAATAACATTAAGTCTCGGCAGTTATGAATATTTGACCGGAATATTGGATATTTTTAATTTTTTTTATTTGTGATTCTCAAAAAATATATATAGTATTTATTTTAATTAAATTTTTTATATAATATAGTATTTTAAGTAAAATTTGAATATATATATAAAAAATAAATTTGTACAATATATATGATTATATTCTTATATATATATCTAAATTATACCTATATTACTATATATATTGAAAATCACAAACAAATTTTTTTAAAAAAAATATCGAATATTCCAATACTATAAATATGTTCATGGATAAGGACTCTTACAATAATTGTGCTACACCTTGAAAATTGATAAATGTCACGTGGTCTAGAATCTGAGTGTGGACGAATCTTGACCATTGATTTACAGTAGCCTGATGTGTCAGCATATTGTTACGTTGATTAGAAGTTCTTCTGTCATATAGGCCAATATAACATAGGGGACCACTTTTACCATAACATGGTCATGGTGCACATCATAACTTTGTAGAATAAATATACTTTTTGAAATTTTATATAAATTTATTGAACTTTCATTAATATAATTAAAGTACTCGATAAACATTATCAGATATCAAATTATATGAAAATTTATATATTTAAATATTTTTTTAATTTATATATTCTTTACATATGTATAATTATTATGGTTTAGTTTTATTACAGTTAGTATATTAAAATTTTAGTAAATTTAGAAATAAACACATACTCTATCCGTTTAATGAAAAAGTCTGATTTTAAATAAATCAAATATATATTAAGGATGTATTTTATTCTACATTTACCCCTAATATAATACTATGTTCGTTTAGTAAATTTATGATGACAAAGAATATTGTGTCATTTAATGTTTTTATAAAATGTAACTATAATCTTTTTATGGTACAAAAATAAAATTGAGACACATTTTTTTTATTATAAAAAATGATTAAATAATGTATGTGTGACTGAGTCCCCTTTACAAAATTTACTATTCCCTCCTATTCAGATTAAATGACATTTTAAAGTTAAGCACCCTTATTAAGAAATAACATAAAATATCTTTTATGTCCCTAATTAATTATTTCTCTCTCCACAATTGTCTCTTCTCATTCTTCACAATTGTCCATAATTAATTATTTCTCTCTCCACAATTGCATTTACTAAGCATATTAAACAGAGAGGTAAATTAAGAAAAAATAGTGCAATATTACATAGATATTCCAAAACGACACTTATATATAATAAAATTAAACTCCCTAAAATGTCATTTAATCTGAATAAAAGAGAGTAATTATTAAGGATATTTTTATTACATGTACATCCTTATAAATAACAAATTGTTAGTCTAGTAGTGGATTATAATAAATTATAATTATAAATTTAAAAATATTAAGTCATTTCATATCATGTTATTGTCACTATAAAAAAAATCTTCTTGTGGAATAATTTTTTTGAATAAATAAAACTTCTCTTTTTGTAGGAATCTATCTGATCATCCGACAAGTTTATACCCATGTCAACTTCGTGCTCGTATACAAAAATGTTGAGGAATCCTAGGCAATAATTGTAATTAGGAAATACTCCACTCCCTTTGTTTTTTAATATAAGTCATTTTAATATTGTGCATAAATATTAACATAATTATTATAAAGCATTAAATATACTATCAATTATTAATATTGCCCTTGTATTGGAAAAAGAGAGTGTTATTTATTGGGCAAAAAATAGTGAGAGAACCAAAGTTATATTTATTACTTGGGGTAATATTAGAAATTAAGCAATTAGTGCTTATTTGAAATCCTCAAATGACTTATATTTAGAAACAAAAATATTTCTTTAAAACGACTTATATTAAGGAACGGATGGGGTAATTAGCATGAAGTTTATTTTTGGGTAAGTTGGTCAATTGGCTAATAAAATACTGACACGCGAGCGAGACTCTATGTGTGTCAATATTCTATTGGCCAATTGACCAACTTACCAAAAAATAAACTTTATGATAACCAGATCCTTGTAATTAATATTCATTGGAGTACTACCTAAGATACTAGTTGGAATCTTTATCTTATTGGGTTTTGATATAAGTAAAATAATTCACCAATTATAAGTTGTCACATAATATTTTTAAAATTTTATTAATAAAGGATAGTTTATTAATTTGATTTAATTAGGTGTTCTATAAAAATATTCAATTCAATAAGGACCAGAAGTCTTTGAATGTTTAATCAGTCAAGAATTGACTATCTATTAGATCTCTAAATCAAAGCAGAACTCTTATTGTAAGATTTCAATTTTTAATAAATAAATATAAGTTTTTTTATAAATATTGTTCACTAAAAGAAAAAAACCATCTACTACGGCCTATCAGCGACCGCAGTTGGTCACTGATGCCAATTTACGACCGACTGCAATCGCTGATAGGCATCGCAAATAATCTGGTCGTTGGAACCTTTTACATTAAACGGTGAAAATTTCTAAAATGATTTAAATTTCCTTAATAGTTGTCGTTTCATCTAATATCTTTTCACGTGAATCTTTCTGTTAAATTTAACCATTATATTTGAACCGTGAACCTTAAATATTATTTTTAAACTTGAATCGATATTCTGGATATTGTGTTAAGAATTTAGACATTATGGAACTCCGAACAAATTAAATTGCAAATCTCTAATGTTTATTATTTATCTTACTATTTTTATTATTTATTTCCATCCTTCAATTATATCATTATTATTTGTACTAATCATCAGAACTTAAGTTGTTATGAATATTTTTTTGGTCTGGGTAAAAAACAATATGATTGGTCAGTGTCTTTATTCAATGCGACAAGGACACGTGGTGAAAGTTCTTTATGGCCTGGGTGCGACAAGGACACGTGATCATGAATAATGATATTACACTTATTAAAATCTTGGCGGTAACTTTTTAAATTGGAGAATAAAGTAGACATTATGATCAACTTGACTCTTACAATGGATTGTTCATTATGTCGAAGTTATTTTTTGAAATTTTGTGTTGTCTAGCATTTTTTAAATATCTGATTTATCATTGTTGAAGGTTAATAATAACTTATTCTTCGTTATCTTAGTCATGATATTCTTTACTGAGCTATTTGAGCTTACACTTTTTGTTTTATAATTCATTTGAGAAAATGAGAATGCTGCTAGGGCTAGCGGAGATAACAAATGAATAAAATTATGGTATGAATTAGTAGTTGTAGTAGTCCTCATCATGTTAAAAAATAATGTGACAGTAATTGTAGTGAGGACTTAATGTGTGTGATGTCGTATTATACATGATATTGTAATTATTATAATTAGGGAAGTTTATGTATGTTTTTTGGCGACTCAAATTTGATTATGTAGGCCATAATTTTGAGGTGTCAAATTTATTCTTTGCTAACTGCTGAAGAAGAGGACACTCATGTTATAAATAAGAAATGTTCCAGCAAAATTCAAGGTACATTTTTGACTCTAATAATATTTCTCTCCCTCCATATAAATGTTCTTACTTTAATTTCAGAGAGTCCTCCCTGAGCCTCTGTGACGCCCCCAATATTGGTTCACACAACCCATTTTGCGTCGTCAAAATACATACTACAGAATTTAAATACAAACTGTAACGCCCCCAAAATAGGTCCAATCCATCCAACCTATTCTGAGTCGCTAAATACATGGTACAGAAAACAACTACAATTTTATTACTATAATTGGCGTACAAAATACAACAACACATATACTGTGAGTTTTAATACCAACTGTGACTCAAAACCTAACATTGATACATCACATAAAGGTACAGTCAATAACTGTTTTAGAAATTAAAATATTTGGAAAGTACTCAAGGAAACCTTCGTACATTGGAGGCCATGCGTCTAGGTTATGATAGATATCATATGTCCAGAGAATTATCCTTGGTTGATCCAATAGACCCCAAAGTAAAACAAGAAGATTACTATCATATTCCGTCCAATGGTGAGTCTTCTCTTGACATATAACTATCTCTACCGTCTGCAATTGAACATTATGTTTCAACCAACCTCCAAGATAATATAGGTAGTTCTCGTAGATATACTCAACAAATGGATGTGCACAACCCTGCCTTATGATAACACAATGTTGTATGTCATTAGACATCTTGTATGATAGTGGCAAAACACCCTTCCAAAGTTGGGTTCACCTCACCCTATTCGGTTCACCAAAATTAAATATCAAATAACGTATACAATACGACACACTTATCTAAAGTTCTTAATAAAATTATTTCCATACTATTTACAGAGAACCTCAATAGCTATATACCACCGTTCTATTCCCCTGTTATCCCCGCTCGACCTAGCTACACTATTATTACCTGAAAGGAATTGTAAAGCAAAAGGGTGAGCACAACTAGCTCAGTAAAGAATATCATGACTAAAGATAATTAAATTATCAATAGCCTTTATCAGTAATAAATCAGAGATTTAGAACATATGGTGGATGATAAAAAAAATTTAACAATAGTTGCAGCGGAACGAGCAATCCATTAGAAGAGTCAAATAGACCATAAAGTTTATTATCTTCTCCATGTTAAAAGTCCACCAACAATACTTTAACCCTGTAACATTAATCAACAGATCCTATTCACAGTCATATGAATAACTCATAATCATAATTATAGTTCTAATTTTCTCTTCTCATCTAAGACGAAGATATTTTTTATCACATGTCTTTACCTGAAACATCAAAGATCATGGTTATACCAAATCACAGTTCATGTTCATAATCATACTAATAAGTTCATCTTTGCACTACGAGCCAAAGATATTCATTAACAGTTCATCTTTGCACTACATGCCAAAGATATTCAACAACAAGTCATCTTTACACTACGGGCCAAAGATATTCGTCAATAATTCATCTTTGCACTACATGCCAAAGATATTCATCAACAATTCATCTTTGCACTACAGGCCAAAGATATTCATCAATAATTCATCTTTGCATTACACGCCAAAGATATTCATCAATAATTCATCTTTACACTACTGGCCAAAGAGAACCCATAGTCACGATCATACCAATAATCTACCCATCTTTACACTCAAGTCAAAGAGAAATTTCTTCACCAGGGTTATAAAAATGTTATATATGATAATAAAAATAATATGATCAAAACATGGATTTAATTTCAAGAGTAAGATTCATAAATCAACGATAATTTGGTCAGGAAAAAATTAATTTTATCGTGAATAGTACCTACCCCATGAATAGTAATTTATGAATAGTAACCCCGACACAAAAATATAAACTTTCATAATAAAATCCATATCAATATTTATAACACATTAATCCAAATGTTATAAATTACTTAATAATCTCATAATCTAATATAATTAATATTACCATAATATCTTAATCATTTCTTAAACTTATAAATAATTTATTTTAATTGTTTACACTTTACTAATTAATGTTTTTAATCATACTAAAATGTCAAACTCATAAGATTTCATCACCAATAACCCACAACCTCATCAAAAATCTGCATATACCATATATAGGATTCCCAAGCCATAAAATTCTATTTTTCAATTTTGTTACTTCACATAACATATTTAATTTATTTATTCATAACTAGTCCATTTTCATGAAAAATACTAAATCAGTTCCAAAAATATTTCTTTTCTGGGATTTAGCATAATATAGTCCCATATTGAACATATATTTTTCTCAGAATTTTTAAAATTCATTTACTATTTTCCACATGGTCACAACTGTCGAATATTTAGACATTTATCATAAATTGTATTTTTGTCCAAAAATTCTAAAATTTACAGAAAATACTGATGTTATATAGATGTACTCCCAATAAAAATTTTACCAATTTTGGAGTTAACCACAAGAAGTTATAAGGGTTTACTTTTAAAATAGTCTTTTCTCATAAAATCCATAACTCCTAATCTATACATCCAAAAATCACTATTTTTGGACACAATCAAGGAAACTCATCAAATTATCATTTTAAATTTTTTCAGAATTTTTGAAGAGCAGTACTTCTGACCGGAACATCGGATGAAAAGTCGAAAGAAACTTGCACTGAAAAGTAACTCTCAAAGTATCTAAATACTCACAAAAATACGTTTGATAATATATAGAGAGAGAAAACTTATGTTTCTGTTGTGATTTTTAATTCTAACATAAGCACTTATTTATAGAAAATTGCTAGAATGCCAAATGAGACTAAATTAATAAAATAATAATATTAATTTATCATTCTTTCTACGCCCACTCAATTTGAAAGTTGAGTAGCCATTTTGGAAGAGTTTTTGGCAACCCACATGTTGTCAAACAAAAGTGGGTCCCACCCCATTTTTAATAAAAATTATTTTATTATCCGAAACTTCAACAATTCATTGAAAATAGCCCGTATATTAGAAAAATAAGAATTTTATATCCATTCCGCATGAAATCAAATTCTCTACAACTTGATAGCTTTGAGTTTTTCCAAATTACAAACAAAAATATTCGAAATCCACAAACGGACGATTTTAAACACCGTTTCAACACCTTTTAAATTTCATAACAAATCATGCGTTAATTTTCAACGGTTCAAAATTTTTGGACATATACTCAACTCATATGTATAACATATCCAAAAATCACAACGATCCAACGGTCGGATTAAAATTACGACTCACGCAATAAAGCTTTAAGAACACCGATTTGAGTTTTTAAAACCTTCAATCCGACAAAATACTGATAAAACATCTCAACATTAATTCCTTCATTTACAACCACATAAAATAAATAAATCCATCATTTATATCCGCATCAAATAAATATTTTTTTATCAATAATTAATTATTCACAAATAATATTACAGAATCACAATAATGACAACCAGGCAGTTTCCAGGAAAGAGGGGACTTTTCGATAAGAATTTCTCCTTACTGGAGCGTAATTAAGTGACCAAACATCTCCTTGACAGAACTTTCTAGACATTACCAATAATGATATCTAATAATATTATTCCAATAATATGAATTATTAATCTGATAATAGAAAAAATATTGTGCCGTGATAATTATTGAAACAACAATAATATAAACTATCAACGCAATAATTATTGAATCAATAAAATAAAATATTTAACAGTAATTACTGTAACAATTATTGAGTAGTGCTTTCTAACGTAAGAATCAATAATTCAACAATACTGTGCAATAACATGTTCTACTGTGCAACCACGCGTATTACTGTATTTTAACCTCCAGGTATTCCAACAGTGTTAACGGTAACAACTACGCCGTTATTTATAAAAACTCAAACTTGTCATTTTCTTCATCCGACAGTTATTCTGTTATGGGGCCCACAAATGACTATGCCGTTGTACGGATATTCCCTACAAAAAGAATATTCCACGACCAAACGAATATTCTTCGACAATAATAAGTATTTTATAGCCACTTGCTTATTTTGAAAATTTTCATATGTCCTCCTTAACTTTAAACTTTTATCAATTTAACCATTTACTGAATAATAATTATAAGAAAAATTGAATACTTTTATTTCATAAAATTCAGGGTCTTAAACAAACTTTCCTGCTTACAACCATTAAACTATCGTGCAAAATACGACCACACATACTGTGAGTTTTAATACAAATATTTCACTGTACATAGTATGACAATATCAAAACTCAAATTAAGTACTCATTACAGTTATTAATCACACTATTTCACAACATAGTGAATATCGACTTCTATAGTAACCATCTAGGAGCATTACTCCACTCCCCAACTAGTTTCAACTACACTTTCATTTCCTGAGAAGAACAATATAACAAAAAGGAAAAGAGTGAGTTCAAATAGCCAATAAATAATATTATGACTAAGATAATGAGGAATAAGATATATGTAGCATTCAACAATGATGAATTAGTTAAAATATAATGGATAATAAGTTTTAGATCAACAACTACAGCGGAACAAAAAATTCATTAGAAGAGTCAAGTAGAGAATGTTGTCTACTATCTTCTATGATTTAAGAATCCATCATCAATATTTTATCCATGTAACACCAATCAATAATTATTCAAATCAACAGTTTATCTTTGCACTACAGGCCAAAGATATTCATTTATATCACCAATGGTCATGATCATGCCAACAGCAGTTCATCTTTGCACTACGGCCCAAAGAGAACTTTCACCACAAGTCTTTGTCTGTAACATTAAAGGTTATGATTATACAAATACATAATTTTTGGTATTAATTATATCAATCAACAGCTCATCTTTGCACTACGGGCCAAAGATAACATTTTTCATCACAATTTAAGTCTGAGGATAATGACAATGATATAAAGAATGAATAAAAGTGAGATCAATGATAAATATTCAAGATTTGTAATTTAATTTATCCAGAGTTAAAGAATGTCCAAATTATCAACATGATAACCAAAACTTGGATTCAAAGTCAAAATGATATTTAAAATTTATATTTCAAAGAAAATTTGGACAAGGAAAAGAAACTAAATTCTGTCGTGAATAGTACTCTGGCATGAACAGTACCCAAATGAATAATACTCCAATATGACTAGTATATCAACATGAAAAGATTAAAATTTAATAAAAAAGTTCAGACCAATATTTCAGTGAAATGATATTAAATACAACACAAATCTCAAGAAATTTCTAATCATTTCAGGAATTATAGAAATAATACTTATCATAGTAAGTTTTGATTTAAAAATATGAAATGAAATAATATCAGTTACATAATATGTAGTATGAAAGAAAATGATATTTTTTAAAAGCATGAAAGAAAATAACATCCTTTACATTAATAAGATATTAGATATCATTGGTATAACATAGATTATCTTGAGGAAATCTTGTACTATTAGCTACATTTAAAGTATCCTTATATTAGAAAAAAATACGTACAATATTATAGAAAAATAATTGTTTGATTCTAGTCTGAGTTTCATAATTCAACTAAACAACTTATTTATAGGAGAATGGCGGTGTACCACTATTTAAGAATAATCACGGACGAACCAATAAAAGGTTTACGGGTGAAGAATTGTTCGTTTGATTTTTACTATTCAAATAAAATATTCTAATAAAATAAATAATTTTATATAAAATATAATATATTTTAATTATATTCTAATAAAGCAAACCACATTATAAAATTTTTTGTTTTATATAAAAAAAATTCTATTTTTTTTATTATTATTATAGCAATAAAACAAAAATTGAAAAATAATTTTTGCCGACGGTTTGAAAAATAGGAAAATGAGGGGTCCATGGAATAATAAGCTAAGTTACAATAAACTACTATATTTATATCACAAATTGAACAAATATCTACCACTTCTCAATTATTATACTTATCTTTTATCAACATAATTTTTCAATAATTATTCATCATTAATATTATAACTCACAATATTGACAACTAGATCGTTCCCATGAAAGAGAGGGTTTCCCGATAAAAATTTCTCCTTATTGGCATTCAATTAGATAACCTAACCACTTTTCTGGACAGAACTTTTTAGACATTGTCAATAATGCTAACTTATAATTATATCATATCAAATAATATGAGTAACTGTGTCTTGACAATTATTAATATGATAATATAAAATATTGTCTAGAAGTTACTGTAACAATTATTGAGTCAATAATATGAGATACTATTCAATAATTATTGTGGAAATTATTGAATAAAATACTGATTAACTTCTTACGTAAGAATCAATAATTAGAGATACTGTGTGTGATACAACATATTATTGTATTTTTATCATCGGATATTTTAACAGTTTAACGGTAAAAATTTTGTCGTCAATTTTTTAAAAATTATTTTTATCACTTTCTATATCTATCCGACAATTATTCCGTTAAGTAAACCTGAAAAGTTACAAAAGAACAAACAGCATTTGCAGCATGCATGTGTACGGTGGGGTTGTATTGCACGTCTTAATTTGATCAAACAAAATTGCGACTTAAACAAACATAAGTGAAGAAGAAATTAATTAATTAACCCATTTACATCCTTTGTGTTATTATTATTAATTATTTATGCATCTACATGTGAACACAAATTTCACTGATGTGATTTATATGCAACATGTGGAGCTTTGTATATCCATAAAAACCTAACACTAAAAATATTTTAAATTAATAACTCATCGTATTTGCTTTTGAATTAAACATGAAATTAGTGGGTTCAATTTATTTTTCTTTATTTTTGGCTTATTAAAAAATGATTTCGTATTTGCAATAATAGAGTAGCGTCCAAACACGGGCAGATCAATCTACCGCATTTTATTCCATTGTACAAAAACCCTATTGCTTTTTCGCTTTCTTTACACGTGTACCTAAATAAAGATTTGGACACTAGTATGTATCATGTATGTACGTTCCCATGCACATGGAAGGGCCCTAGTCTAGAATGTTTAGCTCAACAAATAATTCTCCCTTCCTGCCTTTTTTATTCGCATTTTAAACTTATACACATAATATATTTGTTTTTTATTTGATTGATTAAATTAAATATAAAATTTCAATATTAACTTTCTAAAATTTATTAAAAAGATAAGAGATAAATAAATTAGACAGTAATTTTGAAGGATAATATGGGAAAGTAAGCATTTAATGCTTTGTTGAAATCGACAAATTACAAATAAAAAGTACTAACAATAATCTCTCACTAAAATGACAAATAAAAAGAGACGGATTGAATACTCATTTCGTTCCTAAAGATAAGATCAATATTAAGCTTTAGAAAATTAATTTTAAATATTTTGAACCTCAAAATATATTGGGATGAATTTATTTAATTTATGTCAATTCAATTATGAATATTATAATTTATCTAAAAAATATTATTCCTTCTGCCCCCAAAAAGCGATTAAAAAAATATATCTTTAAAAAAGCATGAACAAAGTACACAAGTCAACAAGAATATTTTTTACATAGACTAATTTATCCTTGGTCATAGTACAGCTTCCCCAAATGTAATTTATTTACATCATGTACAAATGAATGATTCAAATTAATTCACTCACTCTTCACAAATCCAGAAGTTAAATAAAGCAATTTACTCGCATATTAATATAAGAACAAAATGAAAAGTAAATTTTTATTTTCACCTCTTATTTGACTGCCTTAGTTTTACGTGAAATGAATTACTCTTTAAAGATTTACAGCAAACTAGAACTAGTTGATGAGAGTTACTTCAGAAACAAAAAGAGTAAAGTATGGAGTATTTTCTTAATTCAAATAAATAGAAACCTGATCAAGTATGAATTGTTGATCAGAACATATATAGATAGAACTTATAACGGGATCTCAAAAAATAAATAATTTTTACTGGACCGTTATCCCTTTTTAGGGTCATTAGGATTTTTATTGGTCGGAACTCCCCAGTTATGTTGGTAGAAACCTTGTTGTATCTTTATTTTCGTCTCAGAAAATCTTTTTTCCCCACAGGAGATGGTGATATTTTTTTATGGAATCGCGGATCTTTTATAAGCTCCTACATTTGGGGAATTGAGAAATTAGTAGTTATAACTGTTATTATTTTAAAAACTTAAACGAATCGTATCAATTTTAAATTTAAAAATATCTGAAATTAATTTTTAAAAAATCATTTGTAATTAATTTTATATTAGTAGTTATAACTGTTTAGGACCTCTTACTTTACAAAGAGACTCAGCCGTATTACTGTATAAAAGAAAAGGAAAGAAAAGAGGGACCACCATTAAATATGCTTTTTACCAAACTCCTGAATTTGATAGAATGAGATATAATGTAATTTTCATTTGTAATTTCTGCCCTAGCAAACGAGGCCTTAGCTAGCATCCATACTAGTATAAATGTCAAAGTTGTACCATGCTCCTTTTTCCGCGACACCCTCTTACTTATTTTTGCTTATCATTCTCGGGCTCCTCTCTCTTGTTTTGTTTTAAGAATTAATATTCATATAGCTAGGAAGAAGTGCATTATGGAGGAATTTGGTGGTTCCTCCTCTTCATCATCTTCTCCAGTCTCAGCACTGTCTCAAAAGCACGTGCCAACCCTTCAACAAAGGCTTCAATACATTGTTGAAAGCCAGCCAGATTGTTGGTCTTATGTCATTTACTGGCAAACCTCAAAGGACCCCGATAATGGCAGCCTCCTCTTATCCTGGGGAGACGGCCATTTTCGGTGCGCCACTAAACACAATACTTTCCGCAAAGATCAAACTAACCATACCATCGATGGGTCCATCGACGGCGATGTCATGGATGCCGAATGGTTTTACATCATGTCCCTAACCCGAATATTCCGTGCCGGTGACGGATCTATCCCCGGCAAGGTTTTAAGTTCGGGTGCCCATATTTGGGTTTGCGCCACCGACCAACTTCATGTTGCCGAGTGTGAAAGAGCTAAAGAAGCTCAAGTTCATGGTTTTCAGACTTTTGTGTGTATCCCAACTTGTAGTGGAGTCCTTGAAATGAGCTCAGATATTACCATATCTGAAAACTGGAGCCTGGTGCAACAAGCCAAGTCACTGTTCGGGTCGGATCTCATTGACTTAATCCCCAAACAGCCAAACCCTAGTGATATAGGGTCCTGTTCATATCTAGATATGGAAATTCCTGATTTTAATCTTCATGATCAGTTTGTTGCTGTTGGTTCCGTTACACCTCAAGTGGAGAAGAAAAACCCCGCTAAGAAGCGGGGCCGGAAGCCGATCCTCGGCCAGGACATGACGGTGAACCATGTGGAGGCGGAGCGGCAGCGGCGGGAGAAGCTTAACAGCCGGTTTTACGCACTCCGAGCTGCCGTACCAAACGTGTCAAGGATGGACAAGGCGTCCGTTCTAGCTGACGCCGTTAGCTACATCAATGAGTTGAAAGCCAAGGTGGATGAACTAGAGTCGCAGCTTCTCGAATTCCGAGCTTCGAAGAAATCGGGAAAAGCGGAATCGGCCGGAACCGATACGGTGGAAAACCCTAACAGCAGCACCACAACTTACGTGGATAAAAAAATGGCCGAATCAACTCCATTGGTAGATATGGAGGTTAAAATGGTCGGGTCGGACGCCATGAATATCCGGATACAGTCGGATAATTCTGATTACCCTGGTGCAAAATTGATGAAAGCAATACGTGAGCTGGAATTACATGTCCATCATGCAAGCATGTCAAACGTGAATGAGTTGATTATGCTTCAAGACGTTGTGATTAAGGTTCCTGCTGCAGCAGCAGATTCAGATGGGGGGTTAAGAAGTGAGGAAGGACTACGAAGTGCTCTTCTTAGAGCAATGGAGCATTAGTAATATTATACTACCTACGTATTACTCCCTCTCTTAATATACAAGTCCAAGTGTTTAAGAGATGAAAATAATACATTAATTCCAGTTAAACAACTGATGCTTGCCTCATAATACAACTGATGATTCCATATATATATAGAACGGATCAGGTAAGGGATCCCGAAAATGGGGACTTTTTTTTTTTAAACAATTAAAATAAGTTTAATATTTCATGGAACTGAAATTTTTTCATAATACAGTATTTTGGGTGTGATTTGGATATATATAATAACAGGTCAGTATAGGAGTGATTTGGACTGTACAGACCTGTATTGTTATATATATCTTAATCACACTCAAAACACTGTATTATAAAAAAAATTCAGTTCTATAAAATATTAATTTTTTTTAGTTGTTTTTTAAAAAAAATAAAAAAAAAATCGTAAAGGAGTCTTTACGGAATATATATATAGGGCTATATGTATATACACAGCTATGACTACGGTTGAAACCGTCGCTATAGCCCAAAAAATCGTCGCTATAGCCTATTGTGTAATACACAGCTGTATACACATATTTTTTTTCATATATATATATATATATATATATATATATATATATATATATATTGTGGTATAAAAATGGCTCATCTTTAATTTGCATACTAGGTAGGGAGTATGTACTTGAATTTGTCCAACTGTTCCACTCAATTTTTAAGTGGACCAAATGCGACTTGTACTGCTCTCTCCCGTATAATGACCGGAGCTGTATATATATCTCAATTTTCCTGTCTAATTATTACTATATTATAACAAGCTTACGTGGGCTAGTTTTTAAAATTATTTTTGGGTCCTTTACATAAGTATACAACAAATAGAAAGTAATTACAAGAAAAGTGCATCAACTAAATAATTACAAAAAGAGTGTAATTAAGACTCATATTACAAAAATAGTACAATTCACATTAATAAAGAAACCTAAAATCAAGGATAACTAATAATTCAAATTCAAATTTTGTCTCTAACAACAATTTCAAATCCATATTTCAAAATTCAAATCAAAATGAGAAAATTAAAAATAAAAAATTATGAAGGAGCTAATGTTCATCATCCTCCTCTCTCGCCGCCACCGCTGCCGCCGCCACAAAAATTGACTAGTAACTGCATCACATTTAAAATAAAATTGGTAATCAAATACAACTGAATTGGTTACCTTGGTCTAAAAGTTTGACAACCAATTTCATGTTGGTAAATAAAAAATAGAACACTGCATATTTATACCAAGGTAACCAAAATTTTATACCAAGGTAACCAAACTTTTATACCAAGGTAATCAAACTTTTATACCAAGATAATCAATCTACCTTCACACCTGCAATATAAATTAGTTACCTTGATCTGAAAGTTTGGCAACCAACTGCACGAAGGTTTGGCTACCAACTGTATTACATGCAAAATAAATTGGAAACTTAATAAAACAGAATTAGTTACCTTGATATAAAGGTTTGGCTACCAACTGCATTATAAAAAAACTGTAAAAACAGAGCGACGATGGCAGAGGGAGGGGGTGGGGCGTGGGCAGTGGGAGGAGGAGGAGGGGGTGGGGGTGGCGGAGGGATGGGGGAGGATGAGGGGGTGGCGGAGGGAGGGGGTGGGGGTGGCGGATGGAGGGGGAGGAGGAGGAGAGGGGCGGAGGGAGGGGGAGGAGGAGGTGGCGGAGTGAGGGGGTGGGGCGTGGGCGGTGGGTGGAGAAAGGAGGCGGAGGAAGAGGAAGGAGAGGGTGTGGGGCTGGGGCTGGGGCTGGGGCTGGGGCTGGGGCGGGAGGAGTAGTGGCGGGAGAAGGGGAGGAGGGGAGGCGGGAGGAAGGAGAGGCGGAGGGTGGGGAGGGGTTGGACAGGAGGAGGAGGAGGAGGAGGAGGAGGGAGGGAGGAGAAGAAGAAGGGAAACATAAATGGAGTGGGAGAAAATCGTGGGAGAGATTGAGAGAAAATTGTGGGAGAGATGGTTGAGAATTAAAACACACCCCATAATTAAAGGAATCATAAATATGTACTAATAATGAAAATAAAATTTTAAAGATATTAATTATGTAAATATTTAATGAGGGCACATTTCTTATAATTATATTTTTAAATGTACTATAAAATGTAATTGTTCCATTATTTTATTTGTACTATATTCTATTAAATCTCTTTTAAATATCAAAATTTTAGAAATACTTTTAGAATAGTGGTGCTAATTTACATTATAATGACAAATAAATTTTAATAATGAGTACTTGTATCTTTTATTATATAAATATATATATATATATTAATAAAACAGAACCAAATTCAAATTTTGTCATTTGAGAAACTACAACAACGTTCCAGATTTAATCTCATTCAATCTAAAGGCTCATGTTACATCCAATACTAAAAACATCCCGCCCAAAGTCTCCCTTATACGCTACACCTCTCTAATCTTTTCGCCCAAATCTTTTATCTCTCTGTGGAATTTGGGCTAAAGGCAAACTCACCCTTACATGCTACCCGTCCAAATCTTTTCTTCTCTCTGTGGAATAGCGAGAGCACTTCCGTCGGAGGAGGGAGAGGTCGCACTTCCGTCGGAGGAGGGAGAGGTCGCACTTCCGTATGTGGATCAAACTCCTCTGCTAAACTAAACTCCTCTGCTGACCCCCCAGGTTTATGCATCTCTTTCCATGTTATATGTTAATTTGGTGCCTCTTTCCATGTTATTTTTAGCTTTCTTTCTTTTTAGAAGAAATTGAACATGTTACTGTAGAAATCTGCATTAGTCAAGTTAGGTTTGCAAACTGCTAATTTTCAAGTGTTTGGGTTTATGTTAATTTATTTACTTTTCAATTTTTTTTACTTTATTACTTCTTTCTTTTTTTCTTTTTTTTAATTGAAGGTTCTGAAAATTAAACACTTGGTTACCCCTCATATGGAACGTGTAAAGCCAGAAATATAATTATTAGTATTAGCTAGAAATAAGTTAGAAATAGCTAGCATTTAGTATTCTTGGATTCTGCACGTTACATTAGTACACCAATGTTGAGCCTTTTCAGCAGGAAGATTTCTTGACCTTTGCTAGATTGTACTCACTTAGTTCCATTATGAATCTCATGGCTCTAGAACATGTTTGTGGCAAGGATTTTGAAACATTCAAAACATATATTTAAAAACAAAGTGGAACAGAGGGAATATTGTTTTTCCTAAATTATTCAGTAGCATTTAAGTTCAAATTTAAGAAGAAATATTTAAATGTGTCAACGGTAAATATATCTTTAGTGACACAAACATGGTTTTGACCCATGACAAACAAAGTGGAACAGAGGGAATATTGTATATAGCAAGAATTGGTGCCTGAACACCCGCCAATCTGCCACTATTGAGATTTATAGGGATTTCGTGCAAATTCACAACTTTGAATAGGTAGTTAAATAAATTAAGTCAACACTGCAACAAAGCCATAGTATTGAGCAAGTGAGCCAAACTTTTAGTAGATATTTTCTAAGCATTTGTATACTTTTTCGTTTTATATGGTTATAAGATGCATATACATACATATAAGTTTGGCAGCATTGGCCTATTAATCAATGAACAATAGCCAATCAATGAACAATGAACAATATTTATCAAACTTATCTCTAGCCCAAACAATAGCCAAGAGAAGTTAGAACTAAGTTTATGTCTGTATTCTATCAAGTTGTATAGAAGAAGAGAGAGCGAGAGAGAAAACAGTAACCACTTACTACTAAAAAGAGAAGGTTTGTACACCCCGATTTTAATCCAAGCATTGGCTTCATTAGCTCCAATAATGAAGGTTAGCTAAAAAAATTCAACTTTAAAACTGTCACACGTTTAATTAATAAATATTTTAAGAAAATATAACAATGATCAGATGTTGTACATTTACATCATCACATACGCAAGAAGTTTTTATTCCAAGAAGTTTGGAAGGCATGATTACATTCCAAGAAGTTTTTATTCCAAGATGTTTGTTGTAAAGGTGTGTATATATACCCCTATATATATTATATATATCTTGAATATTGATTTGTTTTGTTGATTGTAGTGACTATTAAGAGATTGGGTTTGCTTGACTATTCGAATCTTTGGAGATTGATATACATGGCTTCGCAGCAAGTGAGTTTTCAGATCTAAATTAGGAAGTGGATTAAGAGCTCTATGGTTTTAAAGTGCCTCAACCTTCAAACTTTATGGATGATCTCAATAGATTTTTCATTCTCTTTTGAAAGTTGGAATTTTTTTGTTGCTAAATGTGGGGTAGTTTTTTGTTGCTTCAGTTTATATTTGTAATGCACAAGAAATTGAGCTAAATGATTTTAAGAAAATCTTTGTTGGAATTGAGAAATTGGACTGTAGTTGCCATATGTCTTTCTTTTCCATGCAGCTTTTTGAGATTTCTTTTCTCTATTCGTCTCTTTAATGAATTGAGATGATTGAAATAGAAGCATGTTTGATGTCTGGTTTCCCAACTCCATAATATAAGCATGTTCATGGGAACTTTTTAGTTGTATTTTTTAAACTTTTCATTAGGAGTTGGGACAAATTGGTACTCATATATTTTTTTAATCTTGATGTTTTTTAATTTCAGTATATTGTTTAGGCTGTGATAATATCTTCGTTATTTTTTCATTTATATTTAAGCTCAAAATTGATTGTTATTTGTATTTAGTTGGTACAGGAAAATGAAGGTTTAGAAGTTAGTGGTATTCTTGAAGGAGTACATGGTGTTTAGAAGTTAGTGGCATTTTGAAGGTATTTACTGCTTTGCTTCCAGTAATAATGACTGCTGAATGATTACTGTTGAATGATGGTCAATACTGATATTTTTCTTACCTCTTAATTGAACTAAACTCATATACTACTGTTGTGTCTCACTACTGGCCTTATTTGTAAATTATTTTATTGACATTATATTGACTTGATTTTGGTGCTGACAGTAAGACACGACGTAACAAAAAATTGTTATAAATACCTAACCTTAATTAGGCAAATTCCTCATTTGTTATTAGTACTATTAGTATTTTTCTATATGATCATTTATGTTTCAAGAAAACTTTTAGAATGAAAAAAGATATACATTTGGATATATAAAACAATAAAGGTGGGGGTAACATAGCTTTTCCTAATCTGTTATTAAAAATAAATAAATAACAAATATACTGCATCTGCTCAAATAATCGGTGCTTTTCATTATTGATTGTAGGATATGATCATCTAGAAAGCATACATGTATTTCAAACATCAGGCAAACTAAAAGAAGAAGAAAAGCCCCATTTCACCTGGGTTGAGCTTGGTGTTAAAAGCCCCCATTTCTGACATTGTTCGATTTTTTGAAAAATTCTAAACTAAAAACCATTAAATTTAGTTTGACCTTCTTTAAAGGGTGCGCGGATGACACTTTCCTATAAAAGGAATTCTTGATGACTCTTTCTATAGTTTCGTTTTCAAACAACCTCTTACCATGTATTGGGTCTCATTTTCCTTTTTTATATATACGAATCAACTGAGTTGTGGTGTAAATTAAAATTATTTTTATCATGATATTTTTATCAAGTGAATCAACCATTACTATCAGTTATACCTTGAAATCTTTAACTTAAGTTTTCTAATAGCTTCAGTTAAAAATTCAGAACGGTTTCATCATAAGTGATCTTCTTATCTATTTCCGACAGCTTCAGTTAAATTTGGGTGTATTAAATTTGTTTTTTTTACAATGAGTGTTTAATTTGTGTTCTCACTCTATCTCTCTGTATCTCTCTTTCACAGCAGTAGCACACACACACACACACAACAACCTACAAAATACACACATTTGTACACGAATGTTAGGTTAAAATAGGTTTATAGTTATGATGAAATAGGTTTTTTTTATTATGAATGTTAGGATGGGATAGATGTAATTTGGTTCTGGAAATTGGATGTGTATGTACTTTTGTGTATGTATATTATGTAATTGATGTTCATTATCCATAACTTATGAAATTTACTGTGTAGCTACAACCGTTTCAACTGCACAATCATCGACCAATGGATGATGTTGTTATATTTGGTGGTGTAAGTTTATTTGATTAACTCTCTCTAAATAAATCTTATTGATTTTTTTAATAACTTATTTATTTTAATTTATTTTCATTAATGTCGTGACAGATGGATGACAACCTCGAAAATATCTTATGATAATTTTTCTTACTCATCATTTTTTTACTTTTTATCTTATCTTTTTACCAACTTATTTACTATTCAACATTTTTTTTCCTACAAGTTCGAATACTTCGTCAGAATAATGTAGGAGTTATAATTCGCAATGAGTATGAACTAAATTGTCTCCGTATACGTGAGGTAGTGTATCCTTACACCTATTTCTCATTCATTTTTTCTGCTTTTTTTTTTGCTTTTAAGTAGCATTTTCTTACCTAGACGGAGGAAAAAAGGTACGATACTTTGGAGAATGCCAAATTGAATGAGAAAGAAAAATCAACATTTTCTAGCTAAGGAACAAAATATAATGAGTGTCAACTGGTATCACTTTTAATCCTATTCTTTTCTCTCTGTTTTGACAATGGTTTTGGATGTTATTGAATTTAAAAAAATTTAAGTATCATTTTATGTACAACATTTGATTTGTCAACATGTTTTTGGTTTGTCTCAATTAATATTACTTTTTTTATCGTGTTCTTACTTTTTTTATAATTGTTTTATTTTAACTCACATATTTCGACAACTTTTAAATTTCAAATATTTTCAGGTATATATTGAATGATACATGATGTAAGCTGTAAAGAATATACTTGGTGTAAGCTGTAAAGTAAAGGGTCTTATGCTCAACATGTTGTTTCTCTATTGTTTGCATGTATGTATTTTTTGTGTTTTGCCTTTTGTAAAGTTAGCTAATTATATTTGGTTGTGATGATTTTGGGTATGGAATGATGGTTTTTTTGGTGGTTTGGATATGTATGGATGATTGTAAATTTTGTAAACAGGTTTAGATTTTTCTGGATATCTATTTTTAAAGGAAACTCTGCCGAAATTTCTTGAAATTAGTAGCGACTAGCTTGATGTTTTGGTGGTTGAATGTGTTGATGATTGAGTATGTATTAATTTCTTCATGTATGTATTTTTGTAAAGTTAACTAATTATGCATGGTTATGATGATTTTGGGTATGGAATGATTGTTTTTTGGGTGGTTTGTATATGTATGGATGATTGTAAGTTTTATACACATGTTTATATTTGTCTGGATATCTATTTTTAAAGGAAATTCTGTCATTTTTTTTTTAAAATTAGTTGCGACTAACTTGATATTTTGGTTGTTAGACATGTGTTGATGATTGTGTGTATTTTGTGTGTTACGTCTTTTGTAAAGTTAACTGATTATACATGGTTATGATGATTTTTAGGTCTAGAATGATAGTTTTTTTTGGTAGTTTGGATATGTATTGATGATTGTAATTAAGTTTTGTAGACTGGTTTAGAATTTTTTAGATATCTATTTTTAAAGAAAATTCTACCAATTTTTTGGAAAATTAGTACCAACTAGCTTGATGTTTTGGTAGTTGGACATGTTTTGATGATTGAGTATGTATTAATTGTTATGGTGGTATGGTGAATTGTGGTGATAGGTGTCTTCAGGTAATGTAGTATTTTTCAAATTTTAATTTAATTATTTTTTACGCCGTGCCTTTAGGCACGGGCATATACTAGTATATATATATAACATGTTCATTTGAGTATGTTGATAAGTAATGAAGTTTTTTTTTCATGATTTTTCTTTAAAGATGATTTGATTTGCGTTAATAGATGAAAACAAATCTATACAGATTTGAGTGTAAAGTTATTACAAAGATTAGTTCGTTTTAAAAAATTACACAAATTTATTTGTTTTTATTTATTTTTAAATTATGTATGTTCTTGAGTTGCGCGTTTTAATTTGGGATGAAAAGAAGTATCACTTCCATTCTAGTATTTTTATAATTCGATTAATTTATCATTATAATTATTTTTTGTTACTATTCAAAAAAAAATAAAAAGAAAATTATATCAAATAAAAGATTATTTTTTGTTACTATTCAAATATTATTTTAAATGTACTCTTTTTATTTTACTTCGTTTGTTTGGTAAAAGTAAAGTACGTTTGGTGGCTTCTATTTTTTTATCAACTTGTAAAAGAAAATTCTATCAACACGACGTCGTTTTGATACACAAAAGAAAAAAAATAGTTGTGAGCAATTGGATCTATTTTCTAATGTATTGTCAACTCCACACAAAACCTTAATAAGATTCTCACAAAGAAATTTTCATAAAGGATCCGGATCCTACATAATCATAACTATAGACCCTATAAGAAAAAAATTAATTAATTAGCGTGTTGAAAAATATAAAAGAAACATATTAAGCTAACTGTACGAAGGAAGTTGTACTAATTATTTTATTTCAAAACCTAAAAAAATTATAAACTTTTTTTAAATTAACCAAAAAGTCAAAAAAGTATCTCTAAAGGGGTAAGTATTAAAGGCTATGCTTAAATACAAATTACTATTATAAACTATTACATTTTTTTTCGTTTCAAAGATTTATCTTTTAATTTTGTCAATTAAAGAGTAAAATATTAATTTTTTTTATTTTTGTTCAAATTCACTTGACACGTCAGAAATTGATAACGTGTCATCCTGAGTGGGGCCCTAGGAAGCTGACGTATATTTAAATAATAATATTTATATCATTTTATATATTTAAATTATTTAGGCAAGGATAAATTTGACAAATCATTTTTTGTTCTCCTTTACAACAGAACAAAACAAATCTCAGACAAATCTCCTTCAATCGATCAATAGAATTTCTCAGCTCTAATCGGTAATTCACCGTTCTCTCTCTCTCTCTCTCTCTCTCTTAACATAGTTTTGTCAAAGTCTCTTTTAGTATTATCAATTTTGATTTTTGATTTTTTTTTGTCCAATTTCGATTTTCACTTATCCACTCCTATCTAAATATGTTTTTCTATAATTGTATTTTGTTTAATACTAGCAAAGTCTCGTGCCTCCGGCACTATGGACGTTGGAATTTATTCCAAATTTTGGACGACCCAAATAATTTATTGAGTGAGCGAGAAATTCAAAATCATTTGTATTTTATCAGATTGATAGATGGTGAGATTTATCTCAAACTTTGGACGTCCTAGATGATTTATTGAGTGAGCGAAAAATTCAAAATTATTTGTATTTTATTAGATATAATTAGATATATAGAATATAGATATAGATAGATAGAATGAGATATATTGTATTTTATTAGATAGATGGATGGTGAGATTTATCCCAAACTTTGGACGGTCCAGATGATTTATTGAATGAGCGAGAAATTCAAAATCATTTATATTTTATTAGATAGACTAGCTGGGTCCCGTGCCTCCGGCACTGTATGGGCAGTGAGATTTATCTCAAACTTAGAACGGCCCAGATGATTTATTAAGTGAGCGAGAAATTCAAAATCATTATTCGATAGATTAGATAGATAGATTATTTTATTAGATAGATGTATGGACGGTGGAATTTATTCCAAATTTTGGACGAGTGAACGGGAAATTCAAAATCATTTGAATTTTATTAGATTGATTTCGTTTCAAACCCTAGATTTGTCATTCACTCTGCGCTTTTACTATAGCAGGAAACGATAGAGGATGACTGCTTAGAGATTTGGGCCAGCCGCTGAGTGAAGGCTCTCCCTCAATGCTATTTCCAAAGATGATGTCGTCCTCGTGGTGAGAGGAGAGAGAAGAGAGCATCGTGTTGTCACAACGTCCACAACAACGATTCCAATTAATCACTAGAACCAAAAACTCTAATTCTTTGAAACCCATAATCATTTTCATGACTTGACTCTTTTTTTCCCTATAAATCTGTGTATGTGGGTACATATACAAACCTCAAGAACAATTATGATTTCATGAGAATAATTGATTGTATTTTAAATTGGGGGTTATGGCTGGAGGTTGTGGGCGTTATGATGATGATGGTTATTTGCTGACGAGTTGAAGTGATTCACAATGATGGTGAAAAAAAGTTTCGATAGTGGTGGGATAGTGGTGGTTGAAGATTGCTTTTTTTTTTTTTCTTTACTAGTTTGAGTTTTGCTTGAGTGTTGATGTGATTGGAGTTGTGTGGATTGCGTGGGTGTGGGCTTGGATCATGATTTTGGTTTAAATGGTGGTGGTGGTTCTTTATTCCAATCGTACATGATGATTATGTTATTTGTTTTGTTTTTTTCCCCTTAAATTTGTTATGTGTTTACTGATTTATCTGTTCTTTTACTTTTATGTCCCCTTAATCTAATATATTTGAAAGAAACTTTATCATTTTTTTTTAATTACACAGAGAAATTAGTTTGCCACATCAGAATACTATGTCCTAAATTGTTAATAAACCTGACAAAATTGATTCAAGCCCGCGGACTAGAACGGTCCGCCCGTCAAAAAACGGGTTTTTAGCCGCATTTTTTAAACCTACAAAAATCCGGGCTGTTTTGGCCCGGCCTGCCAAAAGCCAGACCCTGTCCGTTTGGACTAAGCCCAAAAAATTATCAAAAATTAGACATAAAACAATGGGTCCTTTACATAAGTATACAACAAATAAAAAGTAATTACAAGAAAAGTGCATCAACTAAATAATTACAAAAAGAGTGTAACTAGAATTTATATTACAAAAAACTAGTACAATTCACATTAATAAAGAAACCTAAAATCAAGGAAAATAACTGCCATAATTTCAAATTCAAATTCAAATATTTGAGATCTAACAACAAAAATAAATATTTGGGCTCCTAAAATTACTCGATCGATCATTCCATAACTGATCATGAAAATGCAGCAACCACCACATGACGCACGTAATGTTCTCCTCTCCCTCCTAATTGGACTCCGCTGCTACACCGCCGCGAATCTACATTGTCCAAAACGTCAATGAGAAGAAGAAGAAGAAGATTCGTCCTACAAAATATTAAAAAATAAATAGATGTAACCTATATTATTCTGAAATTTTTTTATGACTATTTTGTTACTCATAAATACTAAAATGGTTACCTTTGTATGAATGGTTGGCTACCAACTGCATCACATTCAAACAAAATTGGTAACTTAATAAAACTGAATTGGTATCCAACCTTTTATACTAAGGTAACCAAACATTTATACCAAGGTAACCAATCTACCTCCACATCTGCAGTATGAATTAGTTACCTTGGTCTGAAAGTTTGGCAACCAACTGCACGAAGGTTTGGCTACCAACTGTATTACATACAAAATAAATTTGAAACTTAATAAAACAGAATTGGTTACCTTAGTATAAAGGTTTTGCTACCAACTGTATTACATGCAAAATAAATTAGAAACTTAATAAAACAGAATTAGTTACCTTGATATAAAGGTTTGGCTACCCACTGCATTATAAAAAAATTGCAGAAACAGAGCGACGATGGCAGAGGGAGGGGGTGGGGCGTGGGCAGTGGGAGGAGGAGGAGGGGGGTGGCGGAGGGAGGGGGAGGATGAGGGGTGACGGAGGGAGGAGGAGGAGGAGTAGGGATGCGGAGGGAGAGGGAGGGGGAGGGGGAGGGGGAGGGGGAGGAGGGAGGAGGGAGGGGGGAAGAGGAGGATGAGGGGTGGCGGAGGGAGGGGGAGGAGGCGGAGGGCGGAGGGAGGGGGAGGAGGGAGGGGGGAAGAGGAGGGGGTGGCGGAGGGAGGGGGTGGGGGTAGCGGAGGGAGGGGGAGGGGGAGGATGAGGAGAGGGGCGGAGGGAGGGGAGGAGGAGGAGAGGGGCGGAGGGAGGGGAGGAGGGGGTGGCGGAGTGAGGGGGTGGGGCGTGGGCGGGGGGTAGAGAAGGGAGGCGGAGGAAGAGGAAGGAGAAGGAGAGGGAGACGGAGAGGGAGAGGGAGAGGGAGAGGGAGAGGGAGTGGGGCGGGGGCAGGATGAGTAGTGGTGGGGGGCGGAGGTGGGACGACTGCTGGAGGAGCATTGGCGGAGGCGGAAGAAGGTTGCAGAAGAGGAGGAAGTTACTCCATTAAT